>OZ002741.1:203838596-204438596 GCA_963924295.1 Dioctria rufipes
TTTTTGAATATTTCACGGGAACCACTCCTCCTGCCACCCTAGGATATGTCCCTATATTTTCAGGACATCCTCCGAAACATTTAAACAGTTACCATATCCAAAAATAGGGTGTGAAACAATTCTCCTAAGTAAACATTTTACCACAGATGAATGCAAATCAAGCGAAATTCACGAATCGAGCAAAAGTAAGGATGTTTTGAAAATTTCTCGGGAACTACTCCCCCTGCCACAATATGATATGTCCCTGTATTTTCAGGAGATCATCTGAAACATTCAAATAGCGACCATATCCAAAAATACCGTGTAAAACAATTCTCCTAACATTTTACTACAGATGAATACAAAACAAGCGAAATATATGAATCGAGCAAAGGTCAGGATGTTTTTGAATATTTCGCGGGAGCCACTCCTCCTGCCATGCCTGCATTTTGTTATATTAATTTCAAAGTTCGTTGTTGATTTGGCGTTGTTATGGCGATTTGTTACGTTTAATTTCAAAGTTCGAATTTCACTCTGCGCTATATTGTGAACAGCTTCGCTCTGAACTCAAAGCCCACTCTGCTCCACTCTGCTTAACTCTGCACTGTGAATGCGGCAGTAGACTTAGTGAACAGGAGAATAAAACCACGAAATCACCACTTTGATCCAGAGTAATAATTTCCACCACACTTATTCATTTATTGCGTCTTCGCTCTGAATAAGGGGCAATACATTGTTGGCCTCACACACAAGCCTCAGGTGATCTAAAAGAGATAGCTGGAGAAGAAATAGGGAACATCTCTTGAGTCTCGCGACTTCAAAAACCCCTCTCTAGGGATCATAATAATGGCATTGGCTCTCCGAATAATTTTGATGAGATTCTCCTTAAAACGTGCTTATTAATTTTCCATTTTGGTACCGAGAAACCTGATGTAGACGGCCGGTATGATGCAATCGAAGAAATATTGCACGCCTTCTTCTTTCCAGATTCCCGAACTAATTGACTTAGCAGACAATCGTTCAGGCTGTTTAGTTACTGGACATGACCTCTTCGGCTATTTTTTGAAAAAGATAGGAAAATCCAACAGCGCTGTGTCGACTATGTGAAGAGGAAGGTGAAACCTCGAAGCATCTTATATGTGAGTGTACCGCGCTTGCAGCTTTACGGTTGCAAATCACTGAAGACGCATTTAGCTCTCTCTTAATAAGGTTTGGAAGCTAACCCCAAAGACAACAATCGAACCCATAAAAAGTTATATTTTGACTCATCATTCTAGGGGAGGACACAGTAGATCAACCCTGGTTGCGGTGTTCGCAGGGTCCTAGTGGCCTAGTTGCCCTTACCCTTCACTTGATCTAACCTAACCTCGGTTAAGACGCGTTGTGGGGATACTGCGCAAGCGAGTGTGTGAACGTCTATTCGGGGTCTTGTCTGTCGGCGCTGACAGAGAACGTATTTGTCATGCATCGAATAAAATTAATTGATTTGAATTTATTTTAAACTATTAGATATTGTATGCATATATGTAAGTGTATTTGTTCTTTATTATATTTTAATTTTAATGTTGAAATTTGACAATTTTATTTCTTTTTCCATACGAACTCTGAAATTCTCTTTCACCCCTTTAGGGATTGCCTTTAAAAAAAATCCAGAAAACTGTATTTAGTAGATTATTTACTCGCTTTCAAAACAAACTTTGGCGCACCTTTAAACTATCTTAGCGAGTCTATGTCGGATGACACATTTCCCGCAATTTGAATATGCTGAATTCCAGAAATTCAGATTACTTAATTTAAGTAAACCAAAATACTTACACGCAATAGAATGGCTCATGTCACAGTTCTCTGATTCAGTTTTGCTGAAAAATTCAGAGAGCGTTTCCGATTTTTCAGGTTCTTTTCTATTTACTGAAATATTTCAGTTCTATAATTCCGGTGAAGCATTCTGACTTATGAATGCTGTCATATTTTCTGATTTTAAGATTTATCTGAATTGTCTTAAATGCTGAAAAATACACAAAATTATACAGGGTGTCCCGGAAGTCGACGTCAAGTCGGCATCGGGATAGGCCAAATCATAATAGTTACCAGAAAAATATAAAAAAAATCTAAGTCATGTATTTTGTAAATTATAGGCATTTCTGTATTTTCGAGAAAATGTACACCCTGTAATGGTTTTTTAGCTGCTGTTGCTACAAATCTTTATTTTTTATTTTTTCAATTTTATATTTCTTATGTAATCTTGAATAGTGCTTATGTAACCTGTTGCTTTAAATTCTAAGCCAACTGCTCCAGCTTGGAAGAAAATGTCACATTTTGCCGAACCAAGAATAGAAAATTAACACTTCGCCCAACTTTAATTGACTGTACTGAAAAAAAAAATGTACTACGCCAATTTGGCAAGTAACTTTAAAAGGTGACGCGTATTGTTGAAATGTATCACAGATCGCTTATCACAGTGGCATTGGTCTCATATTGTAAATCTCATACAGTTAATCCAAAATTGTTTATCATAGTTTCGCTCCAAAATTATTAGCAGTCGTTGTTGGCATCTCGTGGCGATAAGAAGAGACAATTATATCATTGAGCTCTTGTTAAATAGTTTGGTTGTTTTGCATACCCAAGTTATAGTTGTTGGAAATAATCATTTTCTAAGTGAAATCAATGTTATGTGGTTTTTTTTTTATTTAACCAAATACGAAAACTCTTGTGGCTTTTCAGCCAGTATCGCGAAGAAAAGTTTGGCTCGGTGCTGATGAATGAGTCAGGACATTTATTTTTGTATATAATATATATGACACACGGAGTTTTTAAACTTATACACAGAAAATAATAGTTTATCTCACTTATACTATTCAAACAAAAGACGAATAATCCAGATTGAGAGTCGTTAAATCAGCAGAATCTCTGGAGTTTTATTCGAACATAGTTGGACACAATTGAATTAAGCATTCCCGGGGATTATACGAGATAGTACAGCTTGCATGAAAGCCTCCTTTCCAACGCGATTTTTATCTTGACAGCAGAAGGCAGTTCGGTTGATGTCTTATCATCTTGCATGCAAGTCCATTTAAACAAGTAAAAAAGCTAGAATTGGTCTAAGACCAATTCTTATGATACCCTAGATGAATGCCCGTATTAAATTTCGTATGGTCACCGATCTATTCAAGTTTGATTTTGAAGTCGTTTTTCGCATATATTTCTAGAACGGTTTGCGCACAGAAAAAATGATTATAATCAATTTTATAGGATTTCGTATTCTGCAGAAGTTTTTAGTACAATAAAAATGTCTTGGACTGATCGTTTTCAAAGTATGTATACGTAAAAAACCGAAAATCTTATATGGCCACACCAAGAAAGAGTTGCCCGATTTAGTCCATTTTTGAAATTTTATTTGCTGATGTAGTAAAAACATCATGTACGAAATTTCAGCTCTCTACGGCGACGCGTTCTCAGGCAGTGTCCAAATATAAAGCGGAAAACGAAATTTTTATATGGCAACCCCACGAAGGAGTTGCCCGATTTGTCTCATTTTCGAACTTAATTTTACTTTTTTTTTTTAAGTCGGTGCACAAAATTCCAGCTCTAAGTATACGCGTTCTCGAGTTATCGTGCGCACGGACGGACGGACGGACGGACGGACATGCAAAAATCGAAATAACTTTTAATATTATGAATGGGTGTCCAATCCATTTTGCTCTACCATCATTATTTCGAGGTGTTACAAACGGAATGACAAATGATTTCATCTAGGGTATAAAAATGGCATTGAGGCGTAAAGTCATCCGTATATTTGAAAATTATAGCAATAAAGGAAGTAGCAGAATGATAAAAACCCAAGAAAAAATTAAGAGGAAGGTGTTGGTAAATGATGTAAGTAAATAATTCGAGAAAATCTCATTTTTCCAGTATAAATTTATCAAATCCTCTCAAGCATTTCTTTTCCGCCATCTTGGAAACTGTATAATGTCAAATTACTATCACCTCAGCTGGCATGGTTTTTTATCATGCAAGTTCGCTGAAAGCTGAACTGCCAGCATGGTAGCAAGGGCGGATACAGCGGGGGGGGGGGGGGGGGGGGGATCGCCCCTAGAGCTCTAATAAATCAAAATTTATACTCTAATCAAATGAAATGGAAAATACAAAAAAAAAACAGGAATCTTTTCATATCTTCTAAATCTGCATTATAAAAATAGAAAATAATTTGTCTTCACGTAATGAATACATCACAAAAGTTCTCTAGAGTTTCCCTTCATTCTGCATTTAATTAAATATTAAAATTATATTACATTTATGCATAAATTTTAAAATTTTCAAGGTATACAAAGAAAGCAAGATCTCTGCGGCCGGATTCCGCAACTATTAGTTTACGCGTGCACACAAAATTTTCTGTACACCACCTTGCTTCGATTCCGCAAAAATGGAAATTAGTTTTTCTGTCAAAATTTTGTATTTTGATATTTTTTCTCCGCCATTTTAGTATTGATTTTTGAAGAGATACTTGTGAGTTTTTATGAAGTGTTATTTTCAAATTTTTTCTGTTATATTATTTATTTTACCTTTTTCTAAGACGTAGTCGCCTTAATACTAGTGAATTCATGTAACTCATTTCTTCTTGAACTTAACTTCTTCAAAAAGACTATTTTCTCACTCAAACAACATTCAGCAGAGAAAAATTTGCATTCAGCATTTAAGTGTACATTTTCCCTCACGGTGAGTTTTTTAAATCGTGTGTACTGGCAAATATTTCACAGTTGCGGAATCTAGCCCCTGGGCAGTTTTAGTTTTAACCCTACAGTGAATAACAATGAAATTTGGAACTTCTAATGTTAATCAAAATGCTGAATGAAATTGCTTTGCTTTGACTTTGTTTTCTTTGTGTACCATGAAAATTTTAAAATTTATGCACAAATGTAATATAATTTTAATTATTTAATTAAATGGAAAACTCTAGATTGTTTTATAAAAAGTAATTTGTTATAATTATTATTTTTTCTTTTTTAGTCATAAATTATTCTCAAAAAAGCTAAAATTATACCACTAGGGAGATTTCAGTAAAATTTTTGCACTTTTTTGTAATCGAATGCTCACAAAAGCCGGGTATTTTGATGAAAAGCAGTATGTTGGGCAAATTATCATAGCCGGGGTAATTAATCTCAGATTCAGTTTTCCGGCAAATATTTAATTTGATTTTATACATATATTAACCCTACCTAATTAGCATTCCCCTAAAATTTTTTTAACCATTTAATTTGCAATAAATTGCTGTCTAGCCCAGGAAATTATGGTGTTTGAACGAAATGCAAGCGAACTTTATATGAAAAACACTAAGCCAAGCAAGAAGTGTATAATGTCCATTTTATGTGAGGCTAAATTTTACTATGCTTACGGGATTAAAAACTTATATTAGCTGTGTTCTTTTGTGTCCGCAGAATAGGGCAGAACAAAAGATACACAAAAGAACGCCTCATACAATTTCATAGAAGACTTATAAATGAAGCGAACAGCACAAATAGTTCGCTTCATTTGACAGAACAATTTGTTCTCTCCAGTATATTCTAGAACAAGATACACAAAAGAACACATATAAAAACACAATAAAAGAACTCCGGCGTTATCTCAATGCTAATGAAATTTTCTTGCTGAAACGAAAATAGAAAGCTATACAAAGCGGTCCACAACTGATGGCAAGTGCAGTTATAGGATGCGATGGGGTCGATCGCCCCCATAGAGCAAATATCTGGATCCGCCCTTGCATGGCAGTAGAGGTTACACGTGCAAGAAGTATGGCAGTGCGGCTTGCACGCAAGCTGTACTATTACGTGTAACCCCCGGGTAACAGTTTTGATTGCTGTCTTTAGCAATCGGAAAAAAATATATAAAGAAAATCAGAATAAAAGTTACTGAATGGAGACACTCCGTAATTTTAAATTTATTTTTCAATCTTATTCCAATCGAATATAAAATATAAAAAGCTTTTAGATCTACTATTCTACTTAGAGTTTGCTTTTATTTTTTTATTAGAAAACGAGGTAACCTTATCGAGCGAATTGGAAATACGAACTGCAGTTTTTAGATTTTATTTTTATCAGCACCGCTGGTGAAGGAAACTAAAAGCGTTCGTGAGGGGAAAAAAATCGACAAAAAAGGTCTAGAGGCAAATAGTAATAATACAGGATCTTAAATTTATGAATTTTCTGAATTTTTAGTAAAAATGATTTCTACATAATTAATTTTAACTGTGGGAATGAAAAATGGAAATGAGTTCACATAATTGATGACGGTGCGTTTATGTTAGGGTTCAAAGCCTTCATATTATTGGCTGATTGGAATATGAGGTTTTATCACATAACCTCAGATATCTATTCGCACAATTTCACAATTTAGTGAATTGATGAACGAACAACACCAGTAAGCAGTAGGAGCATATACAATAGCAACAGAGGCAATATTTAGAAATTGCAAAATCATTAAGTGATATTACGTCAGCTAACAAAGCCAAGGAAGAAATTAAGTTTGACGTGAAACTGACACTTTTTCAAATATCGACGGATTTCCTTAGTAAAGAGTATCACTGAATTCCGTTATGATTTTGAAAATAATTTGATTTCGACTCCTGATACAATGGATAAGAGAATAACATAACAAGTGCAAGTATTGGGCTATCCCACACGAGTATTCTTGATGCAGTATGTATACCTGTTTTCTGGGGAAGAGGTGAGAATAAGAAAGGATATATCTCTACCACTGACATATATAATATGGACTGACTGCGTTAATGGAAATGCACTGCAAAAAGTGGGCTCACTTCTATATTGCTGACTCTTTCGGTTTAAGCACCAAGTACCAACTGAGGAGAACTATAAACAACAAATAAATAAATGGGTTCGTCGAAATAAATGTTTTTAATTAATTATTTAGGGTTATTACTGATAAAATTGTTTTACCAAAGGCAATATATTCATAAGATATGAAACAGAAGTTCTAAACGTTTTATTATAATCACTTTTCGAGCTACGCGCTTATTTTTTAAACTTCCCGCCAATGATTTTTTCAATGTTGGCACCGGCCGGCGTAAGAACTTTTATTGACATAAGCAATTGAGCCCACATGAAATAGAAAGTTAAGCAGTCCATATTATATATGTCAGTGATCTCTACACTTTGGAGAAATATTTCTTTGCTCCTTCTCACCTCTTCCCCAGAAAACCTGTTTGCATACTGTATCAGGAATACTCGTGTGGGAGGGTCCATTCTCACGCTCTAAATGAATGCGTACTCGAGTTATCGGGAGGACGGACAGATATGCAAAAATTAAGAAAAAAACTTTTAAATTAAAAGTTATAATATTATGCCTGCGGGTGTCCAACCCATTTTGATCTAGCTGCATTATTTTTGTGCGTTACAAACGGAATGACAAACTTAGTACGCCTTATGATTTCATCTAGGGTATAAAAATGAATGTTTCATTGGGCTGTTCTCGTCCTGCGCATGTATGCATTTCGAGAAAATTCTTTATGAATAAAATGAATTAAAGATAAAGCTTGCTGCATGGTGTCCGGCCTGTGTATATGGATTAAATTAAAACCATTTTGAAAAAGTAACAAAATAGGCAAAATCCCTTTAAGATACATGTATGTATATGTACATACTTTTTCGTATACATATATTCTTATTACTAGAAGTAAAACTTCAGATGTATGAAAAACAAGACAGGGCCTTTTGGAATGTCTATCACTTTCCATTATGTTGCAAAGTTTACGGCCTTCACACCGGTATCGGCGCCATTTAATTTTTTTTTTTGTTCATAACTTGGTGGAATTTCTTGAGAGCGAATTTATTTTAACTTGCACAATCGTAAGTTGCTAACACACAGTTAAATATTTAATAAAAACATTAGCCTCTTTCCTGTTTCTTAATTTAAATCACTTCGGGGAAAGCGAAAGTGTTTGTGAGAAACAGAGAGATTTTCAATTTGCACTATGTACTGTGTTAGCCTTTGTACCATGGTCTTACATTATAACGACCCACAGTATACAGAGTAACAAGGTATGATAGTTCGGGCTGTCAAGTGCGTGTGACGTCATGTGTATCGATTCTTAAAAAGGGAAAAATAAGGTGTTAATATTTATGTAAATTTATTTTATTGGATCCGTTTAAAATATTTAAATAAGTGCAATTTTAATTTCTTACCATAATTATATATTAGTTTAAAGCTCCTTTCAGGGAAATCAGTTGGGATTAAAACAAAGTGCCACAAAAGTTTTATCAATAAAAAATGCAAAATAAGAGTGAGATACCCATAATTTGCATTCTTAATTGATTATTTGAGATCCTTTTATTATTTCTATAGTGAAGTCAGTTAGTCAACGGCAATTTACTCAAATAGAAGTCAAATTTGGAAAACATCATAATGAAATTTAAAAATTGGTGTTAGCGGCAAATTAAAATGTGGAATATAATTTCTAATAATCTTCCCTCAATTTCTATTTCATATGGGAATGGAAAAACTTCAAAAAATCAAATGAGAAACATCCATCACTTAATTCAACTTTTCCTAATAACATTGAAAAATTGTATTACATGTCTGAATCCATTCCTTTTACATAATTAATATAAAAGAAATATAAAAATTGTACTTATTTTAACATTTGAAATTGATCCAGAAGAATAAATTTACAAAAACAAATTGTAGTTTTTTTTTCATTCGATTCGCATGACGCACAAAATGGCGAATCTATGGTGTGGGACAGTCATAGCTTGTTAGTCTGAATACCGTGATAAGGACCCACAGTACAGAGAATACAAAGTATTCTCATTAAATTTTGACACATGAGCTATGACGTAGTTTCGTCCACTAATGTATATACACTTCTATTGAAAAGACAGAGAGAGAAGAGAGAGTATTGTGTTTTTCGTACAGTGCTTTCTTATACAGTACACGACACTAATGGCGGAACGTGGTTCGTAATGAGAATACCTTTTATTCTCTGTAAGGACCCGGTTGTCAGTGCAGTTAATACAAAAGTGGTACGGTCCGTTCGTAATGGAATAATCTTGCTCCTGTTATTATTCGCACAGCGATCATTCAGAAATCGGTCATAGACTTTGCACTGATACTATTGCATAATATTTGGAGTACTAGGAAACATGGTATAATTTTATCTTTAAAACTAATATTAAAAAATCTCTTGGCTTACCGATAGGGTCTTTCTCCTGAATGCGTTCTCAAATGAGTTTTTAAAGTACTTGGTCTAGCATACGTTTTGCCACATAATCTACAAAGATTCGGTTTTGATTCCGTACTTTGACCATCACTGCTGTCTTCTTCTTCGAATCCTATTCCAAAAGATTTCGCGTCTTTAATCTGCGAAAAAAAATGTTTGTTTTTAGTTATGTAGATTTGGGATTGTAATATACATAGGTATTTAAGTTTAAGTTTAACACATTTGGCATATTTATGTATGTATGGCTTACCTGAGCAAATGAAGAGTTTGTTTTTGGAGGCGAGCAAGATCCTGTTGAAGAGTAACAATTTCGATGAGGTGACATCGACGCAACTTTTGTCGTATCTGATATTGAATTTCCGCTTTGGTTATTTGAGGAACGAAAGTCTGCTGTGAATGAATACGTAGCACCAGTGGGATAATGAGTCGGGCTGAGAAGAGGCGGATATAGCACATTAACAGATGATGAAGTATTTTGCGGAGACCATTGCATCTAAGATTGTAACGAATAAAAATGGAGTTGTATCAATTGGAAAAATGTACCTGGGAGCACTGAACAGGTACTGATCCATCTGATCCGTAGCTATGCATTGTCATATTCATACTTACGTTCACACTCATACTGGGGTATATCGGGGTAGCTGGATGCTGACTACAGTTGGAATCATAGTAGGACTGTGAGCTGTATGCAGTATTTTGAGACTGGGATTGGTGATGATTTGGTGAAACTAACATTTGAGGATGCACTGTGTACGATAGAGATGCTTGCGGGGCTGAAAAACTAGAATTATGTCCTTGTATATGTTGTGGTTTTGGACTAGCTTTTAATACAGCATTTTTCAACTATATTGTGTGTTAATCATTCACACCTTAGGAATTCGCTATTGTCATGCATTCATATACACAATCATACATGTATAAGTGTACTTAAAATTATAGTTCAACTCACTTATAAGAAGCACCACATGATGAGAAAGGAAATAAACTTGGCAGGGGATCTATATCCAAAGGAGGTAGTCCAGTAAATGTAGATGTCATGTCTTCAGAGTTCCAGTAACTGCTTCCCAAACTTGCCTGGATGTTATTTTGAGTCAAGCTGAAAAATTAAGATTTATTTATGTAAGTACAGTTTTTTACATTTACGTTTGAAATGAATAGATTTGTTTAGGTCAATTTACGAAGTATTAGTAGAATGTTTGTTATAAATAGAGCAAGTGACCGAGTGTCCCTATTATAAAAAGGTTCAAAAAATATCTGAAATTTTACCCAAAATGAATTCATTATTATTATTTGTGGGGGAATACAGACAGAGTTCGAACCTCTCATCTAGTTACCGCGACCCATAGGATCTTTTGGGAAGTCATAGGGTTATACATATTAAGTTTGTCATTCCATGTTAGAAACGGAATTGTAAAACCTACGTTGATGCATAATATTAAAAGGCATTTTGATTTTTGCATATCCATCGACAGATGGACAGACATGTCTGTTTGTATGTTCGTCTGCTCGTCTATTCCAATGATAACTCGTGAACGCGTTAACTTATGAGAGCTAAGATGTACACGATCTTTTTATAAACATTCTGGATTTACGAAAATGGGCAAAATCAGGCAACTCTTGCGTAGGGCTACCAAAAAAAAAAACAAACTAAAGTTCCTCACTATATATTTGGACACTACTTGAGAAGGCGCCGAACTGAAATTTTATATAAGGCATTCTCGTAATAATTGCAGGTCTAATTTAGAAAATTGGTGAAATCGGGTAGTTTCGTCGCAGGGTTTGCATAATGGCGTTTGTAATGTAAGTTGCATAATTTCAGAACAGAGAGGTGGCTATATTTTCAGGAATTGTCCTTATTTTTTCTATCTCACTCGAATAGTTATCGAAACTGTTGGCACAAAAGAGGCATAATTTCTTATATTAACAAGGCAAGGAGGGCCTTTCGGTATTAAAATCTAGTGAAATTAAAAAAAATCTTTCCCTTTAATTTATCGTTGGTGTTTCTTATTGTTTGTTAAAGTAAATCAGTTTTCTTTAAATTTTTGATAAAAATACCAAACTTCGATGGGGATATTGCTCTAAAATGGACGCATACATACGTATATACTTTTTTAAGTATGTTCATTGCAGGGTTGAAAAACACAATTTCCCATCAACAGGATGATGTAATGGGAATCAATTTCGGTTACTCTAAAATAAGGTTTGATGAAATTCATCTCTTTAATCAACTCCTGAAATTGAAAGAAATAATAAATCAAATCGAGCAAAGTGGAACAAAATAAAACTTTATACTACACTTTCACTCCCCTCAATAGAAAGAGCCGGTTCTAGAGGAGATAAAATCAAAGTAATTTCATCCGTCCTTGTAAGTTTTGCCAGGTTACCAGATATCTAAGCCCAAAAATTACATCAATATATATTTCCATCCCAGTTTTTCATTATCACCCTACTGCCTTGTCGTCTCAGGTCACCCCATAGGTATATAAGCAGGGTCATCTTAGATTTCTCTGGGCCCTAAGCACTTTTGCAATATTGCATTCATAGGTCCCATCAGTTTGTGAACAAACTTAATATACATATTTACACGAAGATCCTGTTAAATCCTATTGGGATTCAGCGTTCGGGATAAAAAAGTAAGCCGAAAGTAAAAGTATGTGCGCGGTTTGCAGCGCGAGTATTGTGTGAAGAAATCAGAATAAATATTTCATCGGAAAATTGACAATGCATGTAGCGATAAAGGAGCGAAAAGTATCCAACATTGCGGCGGTACTCGAGTAAGTCGATATGACAAGATTGCCAATATGCCAATGAACTTGAAGGCTCTCTTTTGGGCAACATGCAATGCAGTCAAGGTTATACGACCAGCCCCGGTATATATATGGGAATTGTATTCCATTCTAGGTCTGATATAGGACGTGTAGAGGAGTGCTAGATTCGATGGGCTGTAATATTTCTTACACCTTTTCAGCAATCCAAGACATTTCGATGCTTCTTTGACAACAGAGAATATATGATCAGTCCAGCTTAATTTGCTGGAAATATTAATGCCAAGAATCCATAAAGACTGTGTACCGGAAATCAGTGATCAAAAAAAAAAAAAAAAAAAAGAAAACGGGAAAGGTAAAATTATGATCCTGCTTTAAAGAGAGACAGATAGATGAGACAGCATTAGGTCTTAGATGCATTGAATTCGACATGATTCGCTTTGCTCCAAGCAAGGATATTGTCGAGGTCCAACCATGCAATCTCGTTTGACACATATAGCATTCCCTTTGGAGTATAAATGAGTGTCAACGAAGTAAGCGAAATCAAGGGTACTGCCATCAGCATAGCTATGGATGGGATTGAAAATAAAAGAAAATAGATCATTGATGAAAACCAAGAAGAGAGTTGAAGATATAACAGAGCCGTGTGGCATGCCGGCATCTAATACAACCCGTATCAGTCGACCAGATAAAAAACTTGCAATCCTTAATACAAGAGAAAGGAAGATCGCAACAACTTTGAGTTTGACTAAAAGGGCAGGATACCAGACTCTATCAAAGACTCACCAAAATTGTGGATGCTTGGTACGGTTCATTCAACATCACGTAAACTAAATTTAAACCTTAAACAAATTATTTTAAACCCTCAATAAATATACTTAAAACCTTAACGAATGAGTTTCAACTGTTAACAAAAAGACTTAAGCCTTTAGTAAATATATTTAAACTCTTAACAAATTTATATTTAAAATATTTTGCTTCAACTTATGTAAGCATTACATAAATTTTTTTTTTTCCAATTTTCTGACTTTCAGTTCAACGGTTGACCATCCACTGCCTTAGGAATTAGTAAAATCAAATCCATTATATAGTTGGAGCAGTCATTAGGTGTGATTTGTTGCAGGCTATATTCGATCACTGGAAGAAGATTATGTTCTCTACTCATGTCACCTAAAGGTGAATGTGTATGTGACTTCATTTTAGGAAACGATTTATCGATAGTGTTTATAATAGGCGATTAAGGAGGCCAACATTTTAGTGTTAAATTTGTGGTTTTAGTCTTTATCTTAGAAGATCTAAAGCCCGCTCAAGAAGGGGCACCCATGCTCTAGTTATAGTTCCAGCAAAACGTGTCAGAAACCACACACTTATTGCTGTGATAAGTAACCAAGGAATTGCAAATTCTACTTCCAATTCCGATAGGCTTTCTCTATTTCTGTGTGAACTTGTTGAAAAATTAGAAACAAATCCATCGCTTAGTGACGTATTTTTAATTATGAATAATGTGAGAATACACAAAACACAACAAGTCGCGATCGTTTTCTAAAATGAAGGCACATGCACGTTCAGTTTTAGGTGACATGAGTAGAGAACATAATCTTTTCCCAGTGATCGAAGATAGCCTGCAACAAATCACAATTAATGACTGCTCCAACTATATAATGGATTTGGTTTTAGTTATTCCTAAGGCAGTGGATGGTCAACCGTTGCACTGAAAAGTTAGGCAGATTATACAGAGTGTTTCCCACTAGGAGGTCAATAGAGCAGGAGGTAATAGTACTCACCTAGATAAACAAAAATTATATGGCAGGGGGGCATATCAGCCATTTTGGAGTTATAGGGTGATTAAGCAAAAAAAACTCGATGATCACATAACACCCTGTATCTTGAAAACTACAGGTCGTACGGTCACAGTTAGGAGCAGAACTTCATGGTCTTTCCAACGACTACTCAACTAGCCCCTTACCCCTCTCCCCTCAAGAGTTATGTTTGCCTAAACTGAAAATTTCGGATTTTCTTACCTTTCTTTTTACTTTGACATCTTTTTGTTTTTTATAAATAGGTAGTTAACATAACTTTTTTTTTACAAAAACTGTAAACTGTAGACGTTCCTCTTTAAGTTGACCTATTACACCCTATCTGTTAACTGTAGCCGTTAAACAGTTATTAACTCATAACCTATTCAGGTCACACCGAAATTAGACGATATTTTTAAAATGACGTGCTAAGGGAACAAATTATCATTGAGAATAGGTTTGAAAATAGGTTTGAGAATAAGTTTAGCGCTAATAACTCTTAAAGGGCTTCAGATAGCACATTTGGTGTAATAGGTCACATTAAAGAGGAGAGTCTACAGTTTACAGTTTTTATAAAAAAAAGTTATGTTAATGACCTTTTTGTAAAAATAATAGAGGTTAAATTAAAAAAAAAAGGTAAAAAAATCCGAAATGTTTAGTTTATACAAGCATAAGTCTTGATGGGAGAGAAATATGGAGTTGGTTGAGCACTCGTTGGAAAGGCCATGAAGTTCTGCATGCAATGAGCTCTTAACTGTTACTGTACACCCTGTAGTTTTTAAGATACAGGGGGGTGTTTTGGGAAAAAAAAACTGTTTTTTTTTCTTAATCACCCTGTAACTCCTAAACAGTTGATATTGCCCCCTCCCCCCACTGCCATACAATTTTCGGTTCGTCTAGGTGAGGACTATCACTCATTCGTTAACGGTTTAAATATATTTATTAAGGGTTTAAAATCGTTTGTTCAAGGTTTAAATTTATTTGCTTAAAGTTTGAACTCATTTGTTAATGGTTTAAATAAATCTGAGAATGCTATAGTAAAATGGAAGGATTTTTTTATCGGGGGGGGGGGGGGAGGGGCTTTGAAATGCATTCCGGTGTTCTTTTTGTGATTTTTCCATAAAGAAGTATGATTAAAAGTGATTTAGATTTTATAATAATGACAAACAATAAGTAGTGAAACATTGTCTTGTGCAAGAGATTTTATATAATCATGACTGCAGAAACAACCGGAGATATTGCCCTAGAAAATCATTTCCAGGCAAGTTTAATTATTTCAATAATAAATTATAGTGTTTTAAATAAAATAGAAGTGAAATAGTTATAAAAATAAACAACTGTGGCAAAAAATTTAACATTTTCAATTTTACAATTGAATTGTCAATGGTCACTTACATGATATGGGCCATATAAAGGCAACGCCTAGAAATATTGGCAGACAATAATGGGGAACAGGAAAAATTGTTAAAAATATAAAAAATTATAAATTTAAAAGTTAATGTAATCATTTTGTGATATAATAGGATCGCTTCTATTGAATTTCTTCAATACTTAATAAAGTTTTAACCACTAAATTATATGCCCGCTCTGAAAATATCGTAGTTTACTACTACTTCCATGACTAAACAAACACATCGATGCGATTCTATTACATGATGAAAACTGCTTAATTTTTTCTTACATTTTGCTATATAATTTAAGAGTTAAAGTTAGTTCGCAGAGCATCTATTCAGCACAACAATAATTGATAATTAGAAGTCGTTTAGCCTTGATTATCCTACAATCGAAAGAAACCCGTCGGCTTTATTTTGTTAAAAAAATGACAAATATATTTCTAACGTGAAACATAAATTGCAAATAAATAAAAAGATTATTCTTTTGGACTTTTTACCGGGTTAAACTTAATTTTGTTCAAGAAAGAATTTTTTTTGGGATTTCTCCGGTATATAGCAAAAGCTAAAAAATGTTCTAATTTGTTATTTCATCACACAACAAATTAATTTTTGGTGACAAGTTTCAAGTCTTGGTTTGACTCATCAACAGGTCAAGCGTCTGCAGCAGGCAGAAAACCAAGCTGCACTGATGAGTGTAACGTTTTCTGCTGACACGAAACGCTTCTTCTTCTTCCTTTTCTTCTTTATTTTTCAGCCCACTGCGTGGCGTATACAGGTTCGATTCGCTTCGAATGAATCTGTTTCTTTAAAAAATTTTTTTTATTTTTTTTAATAAATAAAAAAATTGTTTTTTTTTCTATTTTTCTCAAACTTTTCATTTCTTTCTTCTTTCTTTTTTTCATTTGTTTTTCAAATCACCCAATTTCGGTATTTGGGACCTGTTGATGAGTCAAACCAAGACTTGAAACTTGTCACCAAAAATTAATGGGTTGTGTGATGAAATAACAAATTAGAATATTTTTTAGCTTTTGTTATATACCGGAGAAATCCCCAAAAAAAAAATTCTTTCTTGAACAAAATAAATTGCAAAGTATTTTTTTTTTTAAATTTGTTTAAATTTATTTTACCTTACATGTTTCATCAAGTGCCCACACAGAATACAATCAATATGATTAGACAACTTAACATTTGAAAATTTGGAACACCTTTCAAATTACACATCCATAATGCCTAAACAAAACAGCATATTTATATATTTCAGTATATTTGGCAATAATTTTGGTGCCAATTTTTCCATAAATATTTCCACTGAAATTATTTTAATCTAATTTAATCCACAAATTTTCGAATTAAAAAATCACTACATAGGTTTTTATATAAGATTTAGACGAATTTATTATATTACAGCAGTAGTTCTATTCAACAAAAAACGTTCTCTTCAAAATATTGGTGTTCTAGAACAAAGTTCCCAAAAATATACGACGGTTATAATTTAAACGTTATTTCGAGTAGTTTCTCAATATTTTTCCAAATTGGATGTTAATTCACACAGGATTTTTACATTTCTGGCTGTAAACCGTCGGAATTTCTTGATATTTTCAATTCAACCTTCGAAATTTACATGAAATATTCGGACATGCAATATATATATAACCTTCCATAAAAACTGTTAGTTATTCAGAAATAATAAATTTTTAATATAAGAGTTTTTGTTTAAATTAAACATTTCCACAAAAATCTCCATTCAAGTTTTCTATTAATTATTTTTAATTTATGAACTAAAATTGTTGAATATTGTATACCTAAGTCCGTTATAGTCCGGCAAACCAAGATTTTTTCTTATTGTTGATAAATTCATATCGATTAAGTTGAACGCAGAAATTGTTGAAATCAGATTTTTAAAGCACTAATTGTCTTTATTATGATTATCCATATTTCTAAATTTATTCCTAACAGCAGATTTTAGAAAAAATAGCTTGATAACATGAAAAAAGAAATTCCATATTGTAGGTATAATTATTATTGCTGCAAATTTAAGCACAAAACTTTAAACCATATGACAATGTGAAATTTTTTGTGCATTTTCCGTGAACATCTGTATTCATTATTGATGGCACTACAAGCTACCAATTTCCGGAAGCTACATATAATACGATTTGAGTTAATTTTACAAGCCGACACTATAGGGGTGCATATACCTAGTTATGTATATATGTCATACATATGTCACTGTCACAAACCATTTGTGAGACAAATTCCAAAAACCCTCTCCTTACACAGTAACTGACTTCACTTTATTCACAAAGTTATTGACACCGCAAAAAATATCACTTCCCTTCTGAAATTTCGAGTTCATTAGTCGACGTAAATCGACGTAGAAAATCCCACGTATTTAAAACGGAAGGAGAGGCTAAAAATGTTACCTGAGAACTCCGTTGTGGTCAAGACAGTTTCCGCAGTCGAAATCCGATCCGTTCACTGTTGAAATTGATAGAGACGACGTACCCTGACAAGAGGCACATCCAACACAAGACGCGGAACAGGCCTATAAAAAAAAAAATTCAACATATTGCAATATATTCTATAGTTTCTCTGTATACATGTATATACTTAAATTACAGTTACAGTGAGTGAATAAATTAATAAATACCAATAAAATGCAATTTATAAAATTTAATTTTTATAGGTGTACCTAGTACCTATATGTGTAATACATCTATGGAATTTACCTGTGGACTATCAAGTGGTACACCAAACAACGGATTGTTAGGAACGTATCCCGTTTCAGGCTCTATGGTGCCACTGTTTGGTGCTTCACAGGATATATACATCGCTCCGCCTTTCTGATTTTCTAGTGAATCTGTGGAAATAAAAAAAAAATTGGATTTATTACTTTCAGGTACATGCGCATGAAATTTTAAAGATGGTTGTTGGAAGATATAATGGTACAGCGAGCATCATCATACTCGTATAAGTAGTCATGGAAACAATCGATTCAGAAAATGTTGTCTGGAGATTCTTAAACTGCTACGATATACATCAGGAATCATATAATATTATTATAAATGTATAAAAAAAAAGTATAAGACTGAATGCTTAAAGTATGAGACAAACTCAATCCAGGGTCAAAAATTTCCTTCAAACTCTTTAAAATAATTGAAATTTGGCAATTTAAATTTGTTTTTCCAGATCTGAAATATATTTTAGATGAAGTTTTATTTAAGTACAGGTCTAACTTAAAAAGTTATCAATCATGGGTACCGTAACCAATTCTATAAAATATCATTAAAATTGTGCAATATTTTATTTGCTTTAATATGAAAGACGGCACACGATGGATTCCCTCTCCTTAGTCAAAGGTCAATAGAATATTTAATGAAGTAATTAATTAATTAATTAATTAATTTGAAAATATAGTTCCGATAGAGATCAGACGTACTTACCTAATAAAATGAAACTAGTTTCTGAAATAATAGCTGTGTTCTTTTGTGCCAGAAGTACAGGGCAGAACAAAAGATACACAAAAGAACGCCTCATACATTTTCATACAATAATTAACAGTACAAATAGTTCGCTTTAATCGGCAGAACAATTTGTTCTCTCCAGTATATGGGAGTTCTAAAACAAGGTACACAAAACAACACAGCTATTGAATCATTGGCAGTTCAACGTTCTGTGGTGTGTCGTACCAAAAATATTAATTATTATAAAGTACTATGGCAGTTCAGTTCAACAAACTCCTATCTACCTGTGTTAGTTGCTTATAAATTGGTAGGTAATGATGGTAAAAATGAAAAAAAAGGAGATAATGTCGTAACTGTAGATTCAATAAAGAGAAAGTGATAATTTTTATATGCATGTACCTAATAGAGGGACTAAGAAATAGTCGGACTACGATTTGTTATTGGAAAAGGTTGGTTGATTAAATAGGGATTTGAGAAGTTGTAAAGCTCTGTCGGGCATTGCTATTGTGATCATCCTTCAATCTTCTTAAAGTATGCCTGTTTCCTTGAGTAGGTTTAAAAGCAGTCTGACTGATAACTCACTGAGTTTAACTTAACTGTGGTTTACTAAAGGTTGCCATTCTTCGTTTAGCTTTCACCGGATGTTCACACAAAATATAATTCTCCAGACAAAGTCTGCACGTATAGAATTAGAGCCTACACCAATAGTGATAAGGTGCTTTCTCAGTTGACAGTGACCAGCTAAGAGCCTAACATCCGTCCTACTGTACCTCAAAGGCTCCGTTGGCCCTTCCATTTTGTTTTTTTTTTTTGTATTTATTTAGATCTTTATCAAAGATCTGATTACTGAGTTTACAAAAGTGAAATATAATCATAATAATCACAAAATTATACAGAACAATAATAATGAAAAACAAAAATCACTTCAACTAAACTGAAATCTTATTATGAATTTTTGAAAGATGAAAGTCAATGCAATCAAACTGGCGGTTAAAGAGACGAGACATTGATGAAACCGGTTCGTGCATGCCATAGTTTGTACTGTGCTGAGGAACAACGAAGAAGTCACAGTTATGCAAAAACAATTCTGGAAGTTTTTCGTCTATTCTCAGGAAAATCTAATGGAAAAAGTTTAAGCCTGTTAACATATGGAGGCAGAATATTAGGGTTATCCCAATGAAGTCCACGCTGGAGGGCAAATCGTACAAATATCCGTTGCACAGCCTCGATGCGATTTATGTACATAGCATAGAAGGGATACCAGACAGGACTGGCATATTCCAAAATGGGTCTAACGAATGTGCAGTAAAGGATCTTCGGTATGAATGGTTCATTAAACTCTTTTTACCATCTCTTTACAAATCCCAGAGTAACATTATCTCTGGCAATGGCTCGAAGAAAAATCTAGTTAAAAAGCATCCATCTAAAGTATAATTGAAGTCCAATGGCCTTCTTTTACAAGAAAAGGACATAGTAGTACATTTGTTGATATTAAGAGAAAGACAGTTAATAGCACACCATTTATGAAAGCTGTCTAAGTCCGAGTTTAAAGCTCCACACTCGTTTTCATCATAAACAATGCGGAAGATTTTTGCATCGCCAGCATAACAAAGTATTCTTGAATTAGCCAAAATCAGGAACACAGCATTGATGTAAATTATAAAAACGAGTGGTTCAAGATGGCTGCCTTGAGGAACGCCGGAAGTATTATCTATTCCGTCAGAAAGAGCTGTGGAGAATATAATTCGCTGTATACGATCAGATAAATAATAACGAAGCCAGTAGGAAAACCAAGAATATTATCAACTTATTAATAAAAATTTTATGATTAATTCGGTCAAAAGCTTTACTGAAATCAGTGAAAATGCAATCGATTTGTTTACCGTTTTCAAAAGCAGAAATGCAGAAATTAGTAAATTCCAACAAATTAGTCATAGTAAATTTACTTTTCATAAAATCATGCTGAAATGAGCATAGGAAGGGCTTGCAGTGGAAGTACAAAACATCGCGAACGAGGGTTTCAAATATCTTATTAATACAACTTAAAGTAGCGACAGGTCTGTAGTTAGAAATGTTGCACTTATTGCCCTTATTGTGTAAAGCAATAATCAAAGAAAGATTCCACTGTTTCGGAAAAACACCACAAGTTAAAGATAAATTAAATAAATAACGATAGACGTAGCACAATGTTTTATGAGTATGGAAAGAACGCCATCCGGACCGCCAGAAAAACTGTCAGCTATGCTTGAAATATACTTGAAGACAGACGCTGCATCGAACAACAGGTCTTTAGTTTGAAGAGGAGTCAGCGGAAGCTTCGTCAGATGGGTAAAATCATTTCAACTAATATCACAGTAGTTATCATAGCAGGCAGTTTTAAATAAGTCACCAAAAAGATTGTCAGTCTTTAAGGGATCAACACTGTCTATGTTACCGAGTCGCAACGTTGAAAGGTATCCGTCATAGTTGTGCAGAGTTAGCAAATCTCCAAAATTGCTTTGGTTCAGCACGCAAAGCCTATATCATTCTGTATGTAGTATACATAATTGTTGTACGAGTCAGTCAAATACGGAATGTACTGAACACGCGAATTAGAATAAATTACGTAATCACCATCACTCCTTGAGGAATAGAACCTCCTCCAAGCGTTATTGTTTAAATTTTTAAGATGCTTCAAAGAGCCATTGACAGTTTGAAGCACGATTCGAATGAACAAGTGGTACACAGTGAGTAAAACAAACAAATATTATGTCATAAAACGAGTTAATAGCTTTATCAATGTCACGTTTACCCAGCACACTGGTCCAATCACAAACGGATAACCATTCATTCATTTTATCAAAATCAGCTTTTTTAAAGTTATAACATAGACGGATTCATTATGAAACGCTTGGTATGATCGAGCTGGTTCTGACGTGGGTTTGCATATGATCTCCTTTGCTGCATAAAGAGACAACCTCCACATCGACTCTAAACCGACCAGAGATGTAGCGGAGCCTTGTCCAGTAACCTCATCAGCTTTTTCGTTACCAGCAAAGCCATGATGCTCTGGCATCCAAATCAAGCTCATCCGATTGGATCTAGTCAATTTGTCAAAAGCCCTTTGGCACTCTCATATGAGTTTTGATTTTACAACGGAAGATGAAATAGCTCTAATGCGGAGGACCTTACACGGTACGTAATAATGACGTTACCATTAATGCCATTACTTCCGGAGAATGTTTAGTATTAACGCTGTTATTTTTAGCGCCACGTATGATTTAATTCATACGTATACTTACATAAGGCAAATAAAAGATTTTATGCACAATATACATATGCAGGGTAATTTAAGGAAAAATGGTGCACTATATTTGAAATAGACCAATGCCCTATTTCCAAATGCATTGGCCCTGAAAGCCCTTAAAAGTCTGAAATATTGAATACGGCTTACTGGATTTTGATATTTATATGGCTTTAATATCACTTAGGAAAAACCAAAATAACGAGACAAAAATTCACCCCACTACCTTCCTTTAGAGTATAGTTGAAAGAAAACTTCCTGAAAATGATTTTATCAAAAGTTATAAGCGATCAAAATCTATTCGGGTACCAAAGGTAAACGAGTTTTCAGGAATATTGAAAGAATCAAAACCACAATATTTTTTTTTGTTCCGGAATAGACTATTTACATAAAAATGTCTACAATAAAATTAACTTGTTTCTGTTCGTAAAATGTGAGTATGCATCCCTTTATAGAATTTCATTAGCCACTCTCAAGTTAAGGATAGTCGTACCCTAGCCATCAGATATAGAATTATTTTAAGATAATTTTTGTAAGCCGATACCCTAGGTGAGTCTATATCGACGCATCTGTACTCCTCTATTCAAGTCCAATCTATGATCAAAGGCGCAAGTTTCGTAAAATCCAACTCTATTCCAAGCAATCTGTTAAGGTTTCGTTAATAAAAGAAATTTTTGAAAACTTTAGGTTAATATCACTGTGCTATAGCTGCAACTTCAGGCTCTGATTTATTGGTTAAATCATTTCGGGAAGTCCTGAGAGGATCATCATTCAGAAAGCTGGACTTTGTAGATGGTAAGCAGTTTGATGATTTATCGCTGGCAACATCAATGTCATGCATCATTTCATTGTTCAACGATATAGTTAAGATTCGAAAAAAAAACTTTCTCTTAGCGAAAACTGAGACTTTAACCTAAATCGTCACATGTTTCATGTGTGTGTGTGTTAATTTGTTTGTATATATTTCGCGTTCATAAAACATGGCGTTACAAATTAGAAAAAAAAAAAACGAATGAAAAAGGAATTAATTGAAAACATTTCTAAATTTGCCTCATCACCTGCTTTTCTGCTATTCTTTCACCATTATGAAATTTTGAAAATATTTAAATTATTATTTTATGCGACCCCGTTTTCTATTAAAATTATTAATTTTTATCTTAACAAAAAAAAAAACAAAAAAAAAAACAAATAGAAACAAAAGTCTAATTTGTTCGATTAAGGGATCAATAAGGGTTGCTGAATTGCTATCTCCCTAAACGTGTAATCAGTATTTACATATGTCATTTAATTCCGCAGTAAAGCTTAGCAGGAGCGTGCTTAGCGGTACCCATCTTGACTTTGGTTATTAATGGTTAATAGAACTTTCATCTCTCTACCAAGGCAAGAAATAAAAGCGGTAGCCTATGATGATGATTTAGTCATCTTTGTCTCGGAAAAGTTCTCATCCGTGATCCGATCAATGAAGTCTTCGAAAGAGCATTCAAAAGCTTCTTAACTGGGCTATAAGTTGTGGCCTAACTCCACAAATACTGAAATAGTTCTCTTTATTGAAAACCGAAGCCAAATAAATACCTACGAGACCAAGACTAGACCTCAAATTTAACTGAAGGATAAATGTGAATGAGTGCGTCAAATATGCGGTCACTGCGCCCTCTAAGAAATTTTTTGGCAAGATATGAGACATCCACCCTCAAATCTTGCCCTTGTATGCCTTGTTACGGTGGAATTCTCTACAGAAAGCGACTCATCTGAAAAACTTTATCAAAATGCAGAGAGTTGCTGTTTACGGAAGCTCTTCGAACAACAATAACAGCAACAATGGAGATTATGCTCTCGGTCTTGCCTCTTGACATTCATGGCAAATGTATAGCTGCAAAGAATGAACTGAGATTGAGAGTCAGACTGCTGGATAACCGCAGACGCAGACCTTGCTTATAACAAAATACTAAAGATCTGTCTTGCGGACTGTATATAAGGCATCACGGATTACCCTATTCTACGACATGACCTTGAGAAAGGTGTCTCGACTAGCACTAGAGTGTGAGGATAATTACGTAGCAAATACCTCTAATTTATATGGCTTTACAAATGGTTCAAAAATAGATGTGAGAGGGGCAGCCGGAGTATACTCAGCATCTATTCAAATACCAGAATCATACCACCTACAAGAAAACTGTAGTGCCTTCCAAGCGGAGATTGTAGCTATAAATAATGCAGTAAGGCTGATATAAAAAACTTACAACGTACCTAGTGATCAATACAGTGGTGTAGTGTGACGGGGCCAGAGGGGGCCATGACCCCGGACGTCAGGGAGCTGCCGAGCTGGCTAATCCAGTCTGTAACACATAGTCATTAGATCAGATAACTGTATTGTCATCGGGACTACATTTATAGGTATCTACTTATGCACAGGCTCGGACATGAAGATCCAGGGTCCCTAGGTGGTTAATAGAGTCAGGGCCCCTTTTTAAAATAATTGAATAAAACAAAAATGTTGCCGTTATTTTTCATTTATGTAACGTACATCGACCTTAGAAAATAAATAAGTAGACTTAGAAGAAATATCACAAATAAGTACGAAATTATATGCAAAAAAAGTTCGTTTCATGTAAGCATACGAGACTAACTTTCTATTCTTCAAAGGAAGGGATTACCTTACTATAGTCCACAGACTGCAATATTTCTGACTCAGCACAGAAGTTTAGCCTGTGGCGGACCTTTACTCGGTTTAGCACTGAAGATGACCTTTCTGCCGAGAAGTTTGACCCTGTTGTACACAACAACATCGGAAGCGCTATTTTCATATTTGGATAAATTTCTAAAAAGCTTTTTTCGAGGCAAATAATTGCTTCCGCTATGTAGCTTCATGAGAAAGTCAAACTTTTTACTCAAGTTCTCGTAAGCAGAACCACGTCTTTGTAGGTCTGCAATCAACCTGTCGGTAATGATGTTGAAAAAGGTAACTCTGAATCTCTCCCTGTCGGATAGTGCGACCTCAGACTTGTTCCTTTTTACTGAATTTTACTCAATTTTACATCAATTTGAGAATTGGCTGCCCTGCTCTGCTTATTGGTAAATCCGCCCTTGTATGCAGGAACAATAAAGTGAATTAAAAATGTTTATTTAATGTCCGGTGTCGTATGTCCTCCATACAATTTCGAGCCCTGGTGGGGTCGCCCACAAGGGTGGGCCCTTATGCATAGGCCTAGTTTGCCTAGACAGAAGTTCGCCGTTGCTTATACAGAATTTCAAAGGAATTGAACAAGTGGAAGTAGCTCAAAATATAGATTTGATCTAAATATAAAGATATAAATAAATAAATAAAAAGCAAAAAGGAGCAGCAAAAATTTCTTTTATTTATTCTATCACACAATTATTTTATTTGTGGCAACACAGTTTCAAGTTTTGGTTCGACTCATCAATAAGTTTCCAAACAACCAAATAAGTGACTCTACAAAACAAATGAAAATGGAAAAAATATATAGAAAAATAAGAAGACTAAAGAAAAATGAAAAAAATAGAAAAACTTAGAGCAATGGAAAAAATCCAGATTAACTCAAAGTGAATTGATATATATAAGCCCGCAATGGGCTGAAAAGCAAGCGTTTCGTATTAGTAGAAACTTAAATACTCCTCAGCACGCTTTGGTTTTTGCTTGCCGTACATTTTATTGATTTTGATAGAGAAAACATTGGCAGTCTGATGGATCTGATTGAATCTTCAGACCGTTTTCTTTTGTTGATAGCTAATCCCGTGAGGGCTTTGGTTAAGTCATTCATTAATAATTGTGTAGATATTATATATTAAAACTATTCGAAATTCAAGACTATCGTCTCAGGGCGACATTTGAGAACATTCTTTCCTTTAGCTGAATATGTTAGGGCCCCGGCATATTTGTGTGACTCTAATAATGTATTTAAGGATTCACCTGTCGACTCACTTTACTTTGTGGCTCTTAGCTCTTTGCAAGTTGATTCAACGATTAAAAAAGGTTCTAATAGTTAACATAATTTATCTGGAAAAGAGTTTTTATTGTATTTTTTTTTAAAGGAAAGCGTAAATGTGTATGGACGTGACGAAAATGTTGTTTTGATGTTAGGAAGTGGGTAATTACTGTTTATTCTTGCCAACTATATAAGTATAATCAGCAGTAATTATAGTTTTTTAATGCTCTAGACACACAGCGCTCCTAATGAAGAAATAACTAACGACTCATTAGTCCATAATAATTCATATATTTCTTTAATTACGTTTTACTGTCAAACTGGTTTTGATATACTTTTGACATTAAAGAGGCGATATGGATCGAATTAACGCGATAAACTTAATGAATAGTTAGTACTAATGGTTCATTACCCCTAAACGGGTATAAGCGTATCATAATAAATCATTACATTCCTTTTTTAATTAAAATTAGAAATAAATTTTAGTATTCAGTAATAATATGTAATAATTAATTTATCATTACTAATTAATAAGTGAATTTTCTCAGTCAAATATTACAGGCATTTAAATAAATCAAAATTTTTTTGTTTTGACATTCTCTGTCTCTTATAATAAGAATTACACACACGGTTTGTTATATCTAATTTAATCTACTTTTTCAGTATACTTGAACTAAAACCCTCGTCCGATTCTCTAAAATGTTTTATATTGATTCTAATAAAAAGTGACTAGGTATTCATTTTATATATGCCGTAAAGCCTACACTACTATCCACACAGGAAAATAGTTTTCCAATAATTTTAAGGTTGGCTCCTTACCTTCCCAAGGGCTACACTTACTATATACCTTACTTAACAAAATAATAAAATAGTCTTGATTAACAGATAACCTTACCATTCCAAGCCTAGTATCGAGTTCGAGTAAAATGTGGCATTTACATATAAATTTTACCGCTGGTAAAATCGCAAGCAAAAATTTTACTGATGATTTTACTAGTGCAGTACGCAGTTCACTGGTAAAAAGTGAATGTTTCTCTATTTTAAGATAGATGGCGCCTTGTATGTCTCCACTTATTTTACTGAACATTTTAATGCGCAGAGCATTAAAATGCTGGTAAAATTATGACATTTTCTGTTTCTATGACAATTTTCAGATTGCTTTTTAAATTTATTGAAGGATTTAATTTTAATTCAAAATTTTTAGATTGTTTTATTTATTTATTGGAAGATTTAATTTCTTTTAACAATTTTCAGATTAATTAAGTCCATCCTTAATTCTAAATTGTAAAAACGTTTATCTAAACTTTATAAAAATTTGAAGTTTTTCAGTGATAAGATTTTTAACATCTGTCACTTTCTTTTCTACAAATTAATCAACGTCAAAATTTTACCAGCGATTTTAATGTGAAAAATTTGGAGACCGCGTTAAATTTTACTTTGCTTGAACTCGATACTAGGCTAAATGTGACATTTCCATACAAATTTTAGCACTGGTAAAATCGCAAGCAAAAATTTTACTAATGATTTTACTAGTGCAGTACGGAGTTCACTGGTAAAAAGTGAATATTTCGCTATTTTAAGGTAGATGGCACTTTGCATATCTCCACTTATTTTACTGATCATTTTATTGTGCGTAGTATTAAAATTCTGGTAAAATTATGACATTTCCTGTTTCTATGACAATTTTCAGATTGTTTTTTTGTTTTTTTTTTTTGAACTTATTGAAGAATTTAATTTTAATTGAAAATTTTCAGATTTTTTTCTTAATTTATTGAAGGATTTAAGTTCTTTTAACAATTTTCAGATTAATTAAGTCAATTTTAAATTGTAGAAACATTTATCTAAACTTTATAAACAATTTGAAGTTTTTCAGCGATAAAATTTTTAGACATCTGTCACTTTTTTTTTCTCCAAATTAACATACGTCAAAATTTTACCAGCGATTTTAGTGTGAAAAATTTGGAGACCACGTTAAATTTTACTTTGCCCGAACTCGATATGTACTAGGCTTTACGCCCAATAACTCTCAGTTGAGTAATAATTGCAATAGCGTATGTGCGGCCGTAGTAGGCCGAATCTGTAGGCAGATTGATTCGAATTCATCGGACAACGGCACATTCATATGTATATGCAATTATTACTCAGTTGAGAGGTTTTTTGTTTGGGGAATCGTAGTCATTTAGTTAGATAAATTTGTTAGGAATGATACATAAATTTGACTACGGCTGGGAAGATAAGAAAGTAAGCTTAAGATTATCAGAAGACCATTTTTCTCTATGAATATTGTTTAGGACGGAGAGGCTATCAAATTATTGTCAGTCTTCCATATCAAACACTGCAAATATTTTAGAATGTTGGAACTAAGTTGGGGCTCTCATTTGGTAGTGAGGGAGTCTGTTTCATGGTTTGGGAAGTATTTCTCGAGGGTTTTGCTTAAACCAATTCCTGAAGTGCCCAATGTACATGCATGTAGCATAATAAAGCGGCATCTTTGACCCATTTTAAGCATTAAGACCGAAAATAGAAGCGGTCTTGTAATTGAAATTATTTTGTCGAATTTTCAACTCACAAATAGTTTTGATGTTATTATTAGCTGCGTTCTTAATTAAAGTGATTCAGTTTATAACTTCCAAAAACGACCTGTGACCCTGATTATTTCACTATTAATATTTTCTAACACAATTAAAGTTTATTTGCATTTCAACTGAATTCCTTTCTATATCTCATAGTTAAAGAAATTTGTGCTATTTGTCCATTAAACTGATAGCCCAGTCAAATAAGGCCAACAAAGTGGCAAGCCTCGGAATGGAAGCAAACAAGCTGTAAGTTGGTATAAACCTTTGTTTGATCATTCTAAAGACTGGAAAAAAAGTTTCATATAATCTCGTGTCTGCGTCACCAGGTATTCAAAGTCAAAGGTCGCGAAAATCAGATTATTTTTGATTTTTCAATTATATAGTTTTCTATGGAGAATACGTCATTAAAGGTCATTACGAAACTTGTAGATTATAAAAGTATCTACAATTTTTTTTTTTTTTTATATAGCGTATAACGCAATGTGAACGCGGAGCCAAGAATTTTATTTTTTATTTATTTATTATTAAAACCAAATAGAAAATAGCGTCTTCGTCATGAGGTTGCCCAAGATCAATGTCGACATCATTATGTCGTCCTCGATACCCGTTACAGTTGTTTCACCAAGATCGAGGACTTCATGAACGCTATTTTAAACGGAACCATTTGGTATTGATGAGGCATTGAGGCATGCTTAGCCGTTACACTGTCCACAAACTGTGTAACATAGTAACCCTACTTTTCTACATCCACAATTTACGCTACAGCCTTTCTTGTAATTGCAAAAAATCATATTGAACAATTCTTCCGGTGCTGGAGTCAATAACGTCGTTATCGGCTGTAAAACCTCATTCTTTAAAGTTGCAAATCCGTTCTCAACCAAGTTTGGATTTGTGGAATTAGACTCGATAAATGTGTTGTAGAGCTGATGAACTTATTGAAAATCTACTTTTTGCTTTCAACAAAGGAGAGGGAGTGCTTTTTTGTTTTAGAAGTTCACCTGCTCTGAACTAACTTAGTTTTTGTTTTTTAATTCAGTTTAAAAGTCTTTAAGTTTCTTTTTTAAAAATAGTGCTTTATTTTACCTTTTCTTTTTTTTTATAAAAACTTTGCAAAATTTTTGTATAATTTTTTATATACCTCGAATAAGAGGCCTGACCGCTGGTAAAAAGTTAAATAAAAACAAACGAGTTAAAACCCCGAAATTTCAACTTTTCTGAGCCATAACTTCAAAACGGAGATGGGGAGAGTAAAATTTTTTATACTATTGGAAAGGTCCAACGATTATAAATTAAATAAATTTGAAATCATCATCACAGGATGTAGCGTTCAGAAGTTATAAGATAATTTATGAAAACATACCAAAATATCTTAAAGTCTCCTTATCTCGGAAACCGTTAGGATTCCCCCCCATAAAATTTTTTTGACCTATCCGTAGCCTTCGAATATTACACCACTTACGGCACACCCTGTATATCTAATTGATTCCCAATATATGACACCACATATTATATCCCAAGAAACAATTTTTCCAATTTTTGGTGACTGAAGGTGATGAGTTGGTGGAGTAGTTATAGAAGAGTTTTATAATATTACCAATTGGTGACGTAGTTATATTAGCGTTTTTTAAGCTAACTAATGTTTATTGTAGAAGTAAGTTACTAAAGGTTATATAAGCTGGTGATATAAAAGTTTCAATCATCGGTCGATATAACTTAGAGTAACTATTACTAGAAGGTATATAAGAAAGTTTTATAAGTGTTTTCATCACCACGTTATATAACTAATTGGTGATAAATGTTTGTTGCTGTATTCGTGGTTACCCTTACATAACCCGATAACATTAAGTAATATATATAGTATATAGTATAGTAGTATATAGTAATTAATAAAAATTGGGAGCTAAGATACATACCAACTATAAAACATTGCAAAAATTGTTGGTAGTCATTATAAAGCTGTTTCATTTATTCTTGGCATTTTAGTAACTATGCTGACTGTTATAAAAATTGGAAACATTTAGTAACGTGAATGAGTGAATAAGAGTATTGAAATTGGTTGCAAAGTTTAGACAAAGTTTAGAAAAAGAGTCGTATTTCGAAGAAGTTCCAAGTAACGATAGGGACCTTGTTGTACAAACGAACGACAACCCAGACTTAACACCTAATTGGTTTTCTCGATTTTCGTGACCTGCCTCTTCAATTTACACGACATTTTATTTTTTTTCCGTAACTAAAATTATTCACTACACTACACATGACGCGTACAACAATAATTATTATAAAAATAACATAACACAGATATTATGTCATTACTTTAAGACATATAACGTTACCAATGGTAACACAATATAACCAAAGGGTATATAAGAACAATAACGCCTATTTTTCGTTATTATAAAATATATAGCATTACCAAAGGTAAAATATCATGACCAAAGGGTATATAAGGGCACATTTTCGAGGCATGGTATAGTTCTCTAGGGTTTATATAATATTTCTAGAAGTTTTATAAGGGTCATTTAGTCTATATGCTAGCGCCAGAGTTCATATAAAAGTACTTAAATTTTTATAGCTTGTTAATTTAACTGAAAGCAGCCATTCTTTCATCTCTGAATTGCAGATAAAAAAGAAAATTTCGGTTAATCGAATTTTTTAAATTGAAGATATGGCGTCCGTTTTTATTTTTGCATGAAGAAAATAAATCATTTTAGGTATTTAACATTTCTGTGTTACTTTTATGAATTGATATCACCTAAGTGAAAATTTAAATTTTATCATATTTAATTCAAATCCTTAAATATTGCTTATTTTTGAAGTGGTCTGTATTTTTTAGAAGTACAGTAAAATTTTAATTGTAGCCGAATTTCACCAAGTATATGCCTAAGTTGTAAAAATATTAGACATATTATACAAATGCAATACAAAAAAATATTGAAATTCTATTTCAAGGTAGGTTTCGTAAATATTTGCATTATATTGTTTTATAAAGGTAACGAAAATTTATTCCCCTAACATTTCAATCACTAAAAGAAATCAATCTGAGAAAATTCTAATCGTTATGGAAACGTTACCATCATCATTATAAAGAAAGCTTATAAAGGTAACTGAAACATTACTGCAACCACTGCTATGACCAAAATAAATTAATCGTGAGCACCCGGGATTATATAAGAAGTTAAATTAAGATAACCAGGATAGTTTTGTTACTCATTTTATAAAACGTTTATTTGTATATCATTACATAACTTAAGTCACGGTAACCTTTATATTAATCCTCCATTTAAGCTCTATAAGGGGTTTATAGTGGTCACAAAGAAGTTTCGAGTACTAGTCTATATAACCCAAGTTATATAATTTGGTAATGGGATACGGTTACTACTATATAAAAAGAAAACTCTTTCTTGGGCTTGTGAAGGAATTTTGAGTCAAAGTTCAATTATTGAATCTTTGTTGAATCTTATTTAAATAATCGATCAAAGAAGAAGAAGAAGTTTAGCTCTATATTAGCCGTAAGATAAACAGCGCGGTCGTTTGTCACGTTAAGTTATAGCCGTCATGACAGTCTTTATCCAAGTGGGGCCCTGGGCACTTTGGGATATGGGGGTCTCCTAACAGAAGTTATTTTCTAAAATAATCTGGGTTACCAACAGGAATAATAACGTAAAATATGTTAAAGCCTATTGCGCACTGGAGACTTTTTGTCACGTAATTGTTTTGTCACCACCGTCAATTTCATAGTCTCTAATATAAATACGCGCATTAAGTGACGTGACAGCAAGGTGCCAGTTTGGTTCCTCTGGCTAGCAACTTTTCGGTGACGAAACTATCACCACGCCTTCGCTTTTATATGAATGTGCGCACTGGTAAAATTTTTGTCGCCGCTTGACTGCCATTGTTTTGGGTGACGTTTTAGATCAAGGAAGAAACTTCCGCATCTTTTTGAAAAATGTCTCCAACAGCGATAGTGTGAGAGGAAGATATAAATTATAAAGCATTAATTCAACAAGTAGAAATGAGACCAACCCTATACAACAAAAATTTGAAGGAATACTCGGATACCGATTTGATGATAAAAATGTGGGGAGAAATGTCTACGAAAGTGCTTATAGACCACAGAGTTGCAGCAAGTCTCTATTCGGGTTCAATTGAAGATCGCATATTGGTACTTTGATAAATTATAGCAGGTTCCAAAATCTGTATTAGTAAATCATCAAATTTTAAACATTCATACGGAAATATCAAAGGAATTTTTCAGGATAGAATCGTAGTTCATCAAACATTAAGTGTAATTTTCCTTTAAGCAGTCTTTCGCTCCAAATCGGAAGGACCCAATAGCGTTTCTTTAGTTGATATTTTCTATATCATTATAACAAATACACATATCACAGCAGCCTCCTTGAAATTTATTATTTATTTGATGAATAAGGATATAATATATGAGGTTTTTGGGTGACAGTTATTTACAGTGTGCGTATTAAACTAGCCCTCGGGTACAGGACGACGACAGTGGCCAAGAAGTAGTGTCACAAAAAGTCTCCATTGCGCGTTAGGGCTAATGTAAACCAACAGTATAAAAAATTTCGCTGATTACCAAATACATTGAGTTTGGCTACTGAAAGTATACCATGGAAAAATGCCGAAAATTTAAAAAATACTGGGGCTGCAAACACTGTCACTATACGTTACTTTTTATGAAAATTTGTTGCCATGGTATAGAAATTTGAATAAATCGCACGGTCTAACTTGAAATAGGTTGTCAAACTGGTTGAAGAATTGGTTTTCGATTGGTCTACTATCGCAGGGGCTAGTGGGCCCCGTCTAACCCGGCCCAGCGAGCTCATTCTTAAAGATGGCACTAATTACCGTTATCTTTACGTGTGATAGCGGTCTCATGCCTAATTTCTGATAATCGAGCTTTATCAGATCTTTTAAAGAATACTGATTATACCTCAGCTACCTTTGCCCAAGACAGCCGTTTCATCGTGACTTTTGAAGCTGCATGTTTACCAAATTACGCTATGATTGACCGTTAATAATAAGAATTACTACAATTTTATATCTCTGAAATTTTCGTCTGTAAGCTTTCATTTTTTTTTCATTAAACTCCTAGTATAGGTACAACGTAACAGCAAAACAGGTTAAACAGCATTAGTAATATGCAGGGTGTCCCGTAAGTCGACGTCAAGCCCGAACCGGGTGATATACCAAATCGTAACAGTTACCAGAAAAATATAAAAAAAAATCTAAGTCATGTATTTTTCAAATTATAGGCATTTCTTTTGTTTTCGAGAAAATATACACCTTGTGATGGTTTTTTAGCTCCAGTTGCTACAAATCTTTACTTTTTTTCAATTTTATTTTTCTTATGTAATCCCGAATAGTGCTTATGTAACCTGTTGCTTTAAGTTCTAAGCCAACTGCTCCAGCTTGGAAGAAAATGTCACATTTTGCCGAACTAACAATACAAAATTAATAATTCGTTGATCTTTAACTGACTGTGCTGAAAAAAAAAATGTACTACGCCAGTTTGACAAGTACGTTAAAAGTTGACGCATTTAATAAGGATTCTAAAATGGTACAACACTTGCTACATTATTTCTTAGATTACGGAAAAAAAAGTTTTTTCTCCAAGAAACCTAGTTTCGAAAAATTTCTTTTAACCTACTAAAAGTAATTCTAGTGTACCCAAAGCTTGCCGTAAGACCGTACCTTTGAGATTTCAGTTTGAGTGAGACGGAGAGTCATTCCATGAAGTGTGAGTGAGACAGATAGTGACTTAGTGATAGTGCTTATGTAACCCGTTGCTTTAAATTCTAAGCCAAGCTCACCGACTATTACAAAACCATGAGCTACACCCATACCATGTACAGCGAGTACAAACCCTGCTACCTCGGGATTATCAACCTCGGGTTGCGTTTTGCCAAACGGTGCTACAAAGACAACGGGAAGATCCGCGATTCTTCGAGAAAATTTTGTGGTCGGATGAATTGACATTTAAAAAAGACGGTTACATGAACCTACACAAATTACACGAGTGGCACGTAGAGAATCCGAGTTTAATGAGACAAAATAGATCTCAATATCGTTTTAAAATAAACATGTGGACCGGAATTTTAAACGGAAAAGTCATAGGACCTTTTGAGTTGCCAGAGGTATTAAATGCTGAAGTTTATTTAGATTTTTTGCAAAACCATTTACCTAATTTACTGGAAGACATGCCACTAAGTATTTACAGAGAGATGTGGTATCAGCAAGACGGCTGCCCAGCGCACTATGCCCTTTCAATTAGAGAATATCTCAATGAAGAATATCCGGACAGATGGATAGGGCGGTCTGGTACGATCTCGTGGCCAGCCCGTTCACCTGATCTAAATCCATTAGATTTCTTTTACTGGGGAGCAGTAAAAGAGAAAGTTTATAAGAAGTCAATTGAAAATTTAGCTGAGCTTCGGCAAATAATTACGGAAGCAGTTGAATTTGTCAACAACGGAAGAATTGCCCGACTGATAACCCGATCTTTTTAAGAAGATGTCGAGATTGTATTGAAGCTGAAGGAAGGCAGTTTGGTGTTTAATTTTAAAATTAAGTAAAATTTGTCCTAAATTTAACAAAAAGTTAGCATCTCTAATTTGAAAGCGTCACTATCTATCTCACTCATACTTCATGGAATGACTCTCCGTCTCACTCAAGCTAGAATCTTAAAGTTACGCTCTTAAGGCAAGCTTTGGGTACACTAGAGTCAATTTTAGTAGGTGAAAAGAAATTTTTCGAAACTGGGTTATTTTTATAATTGACAAATATTTAGACCACAGTTGCGGTAAATTTACGAAGAATTATAACTCGTAAGGCCTAAATGTAGCAAAAATATCAAAATTATGTAGCCGTTACATGCAAAAATGTGGTTTACTAATTGCTTTGAATTTAATTTTGATTTCCTCTTACCTCTTGCCATATTAGAGAGCTGTCATTGGAACAGCAACAGTAAATTTAGAATTATAATAGTAATATATATAATATATAATAATAATTAATAATAATACGGACGCGGTGCAAGAAAAAGAAAATGGTGCTTTCAAAATTTTTCACTGTTGCTGTTGACAATGTTTTTAGTTGTAGTTAACGTTCAAAAAATTGAGCAATAAATAATTATCCCGATAAAAGAAGAGTTTTCCGATTAAACTTAATTTGAAAACTTTTACAGTATCTAGGTACCTAATATACCTATTTAATACATGAAATTGTATTACGTATTTAAATTTTGCAATTAACAAGATATTTTTAAATATTATTAAGTATACATGAAAAGAGGAATGGTAAAATTAGGAAAATCATTAGAGCTCTAATCCAAGTTCAGACAAATGACGCATACTGAAATAATAAATAAATAAACACTGTTGATTGATTCCATATATATGTATGTATATACGTTTGCCTAGTACAGTTTTGATTGTATGGAATGCATATGCATCATAAAGTACAAGGGGAGTATGGAATCAACAAAGATTCAGAGAATAAAGGCGGGGCATAAATATTCCACACGCCTTTAATCAAACTTTGTTTTTATTGGTTGTAATCAACTTTACTGTTCGTCACAAATGCGCAGATTCATAGTACATATGGGTATTTTCGACCCGGCTGCAACATACCTAAACAGTGAAAAACAAAATGGATGAAATTTACGGAAATATAAATAATATTTAATCTAAAAACATAAAAAACTTGTCACAATTTCGTCTTTCATTCGTAGACACCTTTCATACATTTATGGGAAGCTTGCGATTTTTATTTTATTTGTAATGCAGTAATTAATCTCTTTAAAAGATCCTTTGACGGTATAAAACCTTTTGATAATCCATATAGTTTTTAATAGGTTACATAGGTACTTTTCGGTTTATACTAAAATTAAAAAATGTCTAAGTAGGTATAGTTAGGTCAACACGTAATTAAGAATTCTTAGTTGTACATCTGTATGCACATACATCGAAGGGTATGTATGGGTAAGAAGATCTTTGTGTTCTACACACTGATAAATGGTGAGATATTTGGAACCTATTCTCAGAAGGTTAATCATCTTATGACGCTATACCTATTTACTAAAATTGTACCCATCCATATACGTTATAATTACAGTATACTCTCTCATCTGTTGCTCAATTATCCGAGTCCGGTAAATATTATAACCCGCAATTTCTTTCAGAGTAGTTGAAGGAGTAATAAAAATCTTTGTAATCCACCGATTTTTTTTTTAATTCCGTATCCAGCAGTCCGACGCCAAAGACCGGAACCATTGATCGAGCTGTTTCGCTCTTATATGGAGTCGATCGTATTTTGAAACTTAATTTGATCAGAATATTTTTTTTTTTTTTTTGTAAAATTTCGTGGAGTTTTGTTGCATTTTTCATTTGTCTATAAATAATAGTTTTACATATTCAACTCTCCAAATTTAGCCCCATATACTGAGCCTGAATTTCCTGAAATTGGGTAGGGCGCACTAACATAGTATAAGTATAACATAGACTCCTTATCCTATTAAAATTGCTTACAAAAACAAGAGATTAGTTTCCATTGTTGTCTCATTTTGGTTAAGCACTTATTTATTAATAAATTAAATTTTTAAAGTTGTAGTAATTTTTTCCAGCACCTACGTACCGACCTAAACTCTACCTTTAAAATCTCTTGCTTCTCTTGTCGGGCCCATCTTATCCATTCATTTCTTCCATTCATTCCTGCTGTATCTTAAGATGTACAGGGTGTACGGTCACCTCTTTGGCTGCAAAATTTCCTTGCCTTTCTAATGACTTCTTATCTCTGGGGCTGATGGTGACCGCATACCCCGTACTTTTTAAGATACAGCATATTTTGTGAAAACCCTACGATATTATCTTAATCACCGTGTAACTTTGAAACAGTTGATATGGACCTCCCCTTGCCATACAAAATTTTTTATTGTCTAGAGAGTTCCTGCTGAACGGACCACCTCGGTGGAAACACCCTGTACAGGCGATAGGTGGCAAAGTAGCTTGTTATTCGGATAATTATATCCTAAGAAGTCGAAACGCGTCACGAGTAAAATATTATATGTCAATAAATTTGTAGAACTAAAAGCAACCAACAAGTGCCGTCAAAAACGTTTCTCATTTTAATAAAAAATTTAAAAAATTGTTTTGCTTGTCATTTTGCCTCTTTTCCTCTGGTACAAGTTTATGCATGCCATCAGTATCAGTCCCCTTTTTTTTCTACTACTTACATAGGAACCTTTGTAATAACAAGTGATAAAGCTAGAATTGGTCTAAGATCAGATGAATACTCGTGTGTAATTCCGTATGGTCACCCAACTGTGCCAGTTTTATTGTTTAAGTGGTTTTTCGCATATATTTATAGAACGGTTCGTCGGACAGTAAAAATTATTATAACCAATTTTATAGGATTTCATATTCTGAAGAATATTTTGGTTCAATAAAAACGTTAAAGACTGATCATTCTCACAGCATACGTAAAAAAACTAAATTCGTATATGCCAACACAAAGAACGGGTTGCCCGATTTAGTCCAAATTATATTTATTATTTCTATGAAAAAGCCGTTTACAAAATTTCAGCTCTCTACGTTAACGCGTTCTAAGGCAGAGTCCAAATATATAGTGAAAAACGAAATTTTTGTATGGCAACCCTACGAAGGAGTTACTCGATTTGTCCCATTTTTGAACTTAAATTTAACTTTCCTTTTAAAGCCCGTGTCCAAAATTTCAAATCTCTAAGTTCACGCACTCTCTAGTTATCGTGAAAACGAATAGACAAACGGACGGACGGACATGCAAAAATCAAAATAACTTCTCTGTTCAATCCATTTTGCTCTAGCAGCATTTTTTCTATGCGTTCTCCAAACGGAATGACAAACTTAGTGTGATACAGTTATTATTTATATCAAAAACTATAACTTAATTGAACACGCACACACACAGTAAAAATTTTGCACAATTGTTGCCACAAAGCGTAGGTATTTTTTCTTAAAATGTAGGGAATGCTCCCTAAAATATAGGGAATATTCTCTACATTTTAGGGAAAACTACCTAAGCTTTTTGGCAACAATTTGTGCATTTTTTACAGTGCAATTAAACTCGGTAATCATATAAGGAACTACTGCGGAGCTTATTGAGATGTAAAAAATGCAGAAATTGTTGCCACAAAGCTGAGGTATTTTTCCCTAAAATGTAGGGTAAGTACAAGTTCAGCAATTTGCGCATGCTACACTACTACACTGTAAAAAGGCACAAATTGTTGTCACAAGGTTTAGGGAAAAAATCCCTAGAGATGTAGGGAATATGCTATAAAATGTAGGGAATATTTCCTACCTTTTATGGCATATTCTCTACATTTTAGGGAATATTCTCTACATTTTAGGCAATCTTCCCTACATTTCTAGGGTTTTTTTTCCCCTAAACTTTGTGGCAAGAATTTGTGCCTTTTTACAGTGTACGTGCACTACGTCTCAATTGCATTCAAAAGTCTGCAGTTCCCACTCCAAGTTTGCTTCGAAATGAAGATTAATAAATTCCAGGGGGGGGGGGGCGAGTCGTTGAAGGTCGCCGGAGGGAGTAAACCTGAGACAGGACTGTTTCTCACACGAACAGTTCTATGTGGTTTGTTCCAGAGTGAGTTCTGTTAGCAGTTACAATTTCATATGATAACGACATTTAACCCTGCTATTCTTAAAAAATTGGCGCACCAGTTATGTTATTAAGAAACATGATACCTCTGAAACTATGCAATGGCACCAGACTGCAGACAAAGGTTCTCCATTGAAATATTGTTGCGGTCATACTACTCACTGGCTGTGTTCAAGGGAAAAATGTATTTATATATTTACGAAGACCGTTGATACTATCAAAGTACATATGTATTTTAGTTCAAAGGACAGTTCAATGATAGCTAGATTAAATTCATCTAAGGAAGACAAACAAACATAAATAGATGCAAGTTAAACCTATTAAAATTTAATTTTTAAAGAGATGAAATCCCGTTTGTAACGCATAGAAATAATGCTGGTAGAGCAATTGCGGATTGGACACGCACGCATAATATTAAAAGTAATTTTCGGTTTTGCATGTCTGTCTGTGCATCCGTCTGTCCATCTGTCTATCCGTCCGTCTCTTTGTCCTCACGATAACTCAAGAACGAGTGTACTTAGAAGGCTAAAATTTTGCACACGGGCTTTAAAAAATAATGGAGAAAGAAGAACTTTAAGAACTTTTATTTTTAATGATTCTAAATCAAATTTACAAATGCAAGAAGAAAAAACAACCGCCTCGTCCGGGGTTTGAAACCGGGACCTTCCGCTTGCCGGGTGACTGCTCTTACCACTGAGCTAACGAGACGATGATTTTCCCTCTTGCATTTATCAACTTGTTACTTTTGTCACTAGCCTCCTAAGCCACGTTTTAAAAAATAAAGTAAAATTAAGTTCGAAAATGGGACAAATCGGGTAACTCCTTCGTAGGGTTGCCATACAAAAATTTCGTTTTTCACTACATATTTGGACACTGCATGAAAATGCGTCAACGTAGAGAGCTGAAATTTTGTACACTGTATTTTCATAGCATAGCTAAAACTGTTCATTTTATCCAAATAACCATTTGGCTTGGTAGAACTGTCAAACTATCACAAAAATTATTACAGCCATTTTGCATATTACACTACATGTTTTTGAAGAACACTTTTTTACGGTCAAACAGCTGTTTAGAGTATGGAACAATACATATAAGATTTAATTTTTCAAGATGTAACACAACACTAATTCATTCGTGATAATTGGTGCAATTACCTACCTTCGCCCATTTACTTCCATATCATACGTCACCCTTATTGGAGATATTTTGAGTTATTTTTTTTTTTATTTAAATTCTAAAATTCACTATTCAGTATTTTGTTCTAAACCGTTCTACTGTATGAACATACTATGTTATGACATTGACATTCATAACTACAGCTTGGTCGACTTTCAGTTTATATAATCTAGAATATGTAGGTAGTATGAATACCACGTTAACGAAGTCGCGGGCAGAAGCTAGTTGGTGCTAGATTAAATAATAGGGAAATTAAGTTCGTAATTCCGTTTGTAACGCACAGAAATAATTCTGGTAGGCCATCATACGTATGAAATACTTTATTAATCTATGGTTATACCCAGACCAACAAAAACTTATATATGATGGAGAAAAACTCCTAATGGTATCCGAGATAACGGGATTTAAATATATTTTGGTGTGTTTTCATAGTTCACCATGTAACTTTTGATATGCTTAAGAGAAAGTGCAAAAACTGCAGAAAATGTTACATTTTCGGTACAGAGTGTGATAGGTCATTTTAAAGATAAGCTTTTGAGCTTCTTAAATCCAATATGAAAAATTGGTGTTGATAACATGTTTTTTTTTTTGTATAAAAATAGTAGTTAAATAAAACAAAAATGAGTTAAAGATCCGAAATTTTTAATTTTTTGAGCACTCACTTACGAAGAGGAGGAGTGGAAATATTTATAGACCATTGCAAGGGTCCAAGAATTATCTATCTACCAAAGTTTAAATCGTCATCATTAGGTGTAGCGCTGAGAAGCTACAAGGTGAACTATGAAAACATACCCAAATTTCTTTGAGTCTAAATGGCAGAAAATAAAGCTCTCGATTCCAAGCTCCCAAAATTTAACCATGGAGTAGAAGCGTGAGCTTTCGTACAAAGCTTTCCATTTAGTGCCGCATGCAGAAAAGTACTCTCTGTATATAGCTTGACCGATCAGTAGTATATAATCAATTATGTATTGAGATGGCAAACATTTTTTTCTTTTTTCTTTTCCTCTAGGAAACATGTCTGCCATATTGAAGCCGAATGGTATAGTCTTGTTGCTGTTTGCGTTCAGATATTAATTACGTGAATTTTATTAGTGCTCTCCATACACACTTTTAGATCTTTATGTAAACATTCCTTGTCTTCTATGTATATACTATATATACATACAAAACGATTCAAACAATTGGGATTAAATTGGAGGCATTTATATCTATAGATATTCAGCCATTCCACATGAAACCGATCATCTTAGAACCCGACCGTCTCCGATTTGGATGAAACTTTCACAGTTTGAAACGTAATTTTCAAAAACTCATATCTCGAGAATGAAACAACCAAATTTTCTGATTCAAATGCTAAACGAAGCTTTATGCTTATTCGAACGAAACATTTGTTTTGTTAATAATAGTATTTGTTTCAAAATAAATATTCTTTACTGTTGAGGACTTATAGCGTTTTATTTTTTCAGTTTTTATTTTGATGCTATGTAAAAAAACATTGTGATGGCGTTCGGCTTCATTTCGAAACTTACTTGAACGAATTATCGATGAATCCAATTTTTTACTTTTTTTATGGATGCATGCATATTAGGACATTATCTGTACGAAATTTCAAAATCAGATGTCATTACTTATTTAAAAAAATAAAAATTATAAAAATATTGCATGCCTACTTTCCGCCCATCTACTGGTTTTTGAAAACTCACGCAAATGGCACTTACAGAGTCAGCAATCCACATATCTCCTCTGTCGTTGGTTGGCATTTTATCTGAATGAATTTGGCGCTTTCATTCAAATTCTGCGCCAATTTAAAACCACGAGAACTCCCGCGAAAGTTTGCAATTATGAGCATTTTCCAAGGGGTAAAGAAAGCCTATAAAAATCACGATTTTTACTTATTTCGGTACCCCGGAATGTACATAACAAAAAGTTAATTACTTATTTTTCGACCGATTTGGCGCTAAAAACCGTTATTTTTGAATACTTGAATCCATATTTTTGCTAAGTGATACCACCTCTCGGGAATTTCTTTTATTTCACTTATCGGTTTTGGGTGTTATTTCATGATGATATAAAATCCAAAATTCCTAAATGAAATAAAACCCAAGAAACGAAATTGATCCTGATGAAATAATGCCCAAAAATCATTTCAGAAAATGAAGAAAATATTTCCCATGATGTGTGAAAGAGGAGCGTTGGAGCGGCGCTTTCCCTTTTGCTATGGAACTATGTTGAGTGATTTGGCTTGGACGTGAAGTCCCGACTGCCAGCATGAGCTAACAGATCACTCGGCGGACAGCGTTGACTGCAGGGCGGCACGTTTTCGCATTAATTTAAAATAGGTAACGTCGGCAAGGGTGCAGGCACCCTTTACACACATCATTATCAATATTTTGGGCTTTATTTCATTTGCGTCTTCTGTTGATCTGAATTTTGAGTTTTGGTTCACTTATTATTGCCCTTTTTTCATCTACTTTGGCTTTTTGTTTTCAGCTTTCATTTCATTAGGAAATAAGACCCAAACTTTTTGGATCTTGTTTCACTTATCGCTTTTGGACGTTATTTCCCGAACGAAAAATACTCCAACAACAAAATTGCACACACAGCTAACAGCAGCCCTTGTGCTATGATGCCCCGTGAATATACATATTATCTACATACGTGTAGGATAGATCATTTGTAGCGCTACATAAGAAAATATGTTTGAAATTATGTGCTGGATCCTGTTGCCATTTCGGGAAGCTTTTGAAAATTAAAATGATTAAAAACCAATTTTATCATTCACTTTTTAACAAGATAGAAGTTTACAAATTTATTTTTATAAAATAAACCATTTTCGGGATTTTCCCAGTTTTTGGGCTACTGAATAAAATCACTTCAATCTTCATTTTCGTATTAAAATAAACGTGTAGCAATAAATTTTATTCAAGTTATCGGGGGTCTCAATTTTAATGTTATGAAAGTAATTATAACATGAAAAGTAAAGAGTTTTCCAATAAGACGTGTTATTTTGATATTCAAAGAAAAATTCCATTATTTGAGATAAATGATCGGATCTTTATTTCATTATAAAAAGGAAGGTATGCCGTTAGTAATGGAAAATAACATCAGGCAAATGACCACCACGACCACGACTACAGAACCATATCCCTTTCATGAAATTTTCCATAACCAAATCGCAAAGTGGCTGCCCTATGTCCTCGATAGCCTCACGAATTCCATCTTTGAGGTCTTGAATCGGCGCTGGGCTGTTGGCGTAGACCTTCTCTTTCACGTGGCCCCAAAGAAAGTAGTCGCAAGGTGTTAAGTCACAAGATCTCGGTGGCCAATTGTGATCACCTCTTCGAGAGATAACACGGTCCGGAAACTTTTCCCGTAAAAGATCAATGGTTTCGTTGCTTGTATGGCACTTAGCGCCGTCTTGTTGAAAGTAAACGTTGTCCAGATCAATACCATCCAATTCCGGCCATAAAAAATCATTAATCATCTGTCGATAGCGCAATCCATTCACCGTAACTGTTGCTCCAGCCTCATTTTCGAAAAAGTAAGGTCCAATGACCCCGCGGGATCATAAACCGCACCAAACAGTCACACGTTGAGGATAGAGAGGCTTTTCAATAATAACTCTTGGGTTTTCCAAGCGCCAGATGCGACAATTTTGCTTGTTGACGAAGCCATCGAGGTGGAAATGGGCCTCATCCTCAAGATGACTTTTCGATGGAATTCCGGATCATTTTCATGCATTTCAAGGACCCAATCAGCAAAGACTCGACGTTGTTGATGATCGGCCGGCTTGAGTTTTTGTGTTAACTGAACTTTATAAGCCTTAAGACCCAAATCGTTATGCAAAATACGGTGTAATGACGTTTTTGGAATGCCTAATTCCAACGAACGACGAGGAATGGACAAACCTGGGTTTTCTTCAACACTTTCGGCTACAGCAGAAATATTCTCGGCTGTTCTTAAGCGACGTGCACGGGTTTTATTCTTCACATCACTAACTTGTCCCGACAGCTCGAATTTTTCTACCAATTTCCGTATTGCGGTCCGACAAGGTGCTTCACGACGACCCAAAAATGTTCGAGTTTTACGAACCGTCTCTGCCACATTTTCACCATTTTTATAGTGAATTTTAATAATTTCAATGCGTTGTTGAATCGTATATCGTTCCATTTTTATTAATGGCGTAGTTTCTACTTGTCAAATGTCAAAAAATGACAGCTCCAAAAGTGACATCTACCGAAATAGCGGGCTAATTAAAATAACACCTCTTATTGGAAAACCCTTTATTAACAGATTTTGAAAAACTGCTCCTTTAGCATTTAGAAATATGTTTGGAAAACCTATGTATGAAAAATAATAAAAATTGGTGTGTAAATGAAAAAGTTTTTAGGACCGGAAGGAAAATAAAACGGTTTTTTTGTTGGTTTTGATAAAAACAACCAAAAACGCAACACCTTTTTCAAACATTCAAGTCCGGTAGAATTTGAACTAAACAGTTTTGCCGAAGGATTCAAATCAATATCATAAAAATTGTGAAAAATAAAAAGGCCGAACAAAATGCATGCAAATTAATTCAGCTTTAAGTCCCGTTATCTCGGAAACTGTCACACGTCAGCCGGAAATACCTTGTATATTATGTAGGTATCTGTTAATATTAGTTCTCAATGTTTTTCTTGGTTGATTAATAAACTTATCTTCAGAGGTATTATGTTCCTTCAGATACATTCCTTGTAACGACAGTTCGTGGTGTTTTATATTTGAAGCAGCAAAATAAATATCAGTTTGAATTAATTCAGAGAAAGTTTCAATTGCCAATTACAGTCAACATTTTGTTTTCATTAAGAGGAGTCGGTACCAATTTTGGGAATTTTCTAACATTTTTCTGCGTGTATTTCTCCTTCACTATAAGTGCTACAATCATAAATTATATGTGATATGAAAGGTGGATAATTGACAGCTTTAATGCGTAACCACAAGATATTTCTGAGAGAAAATGCTATGGAAACGATAAATGTACCTGAAAAACTTTAAAATGGCTGCGGATACTTTCTACTAACCGTAAAAAACTATTTCTTTACGAATTTTTTCACACATAGAAAGGCAAAAGAGGCATTTTGTGCTCAACGTAAGCTTTTTTTATTTATTTTATTATTATTAATTAGTTATAATTTACAAAAAATCCCTTTTTGTATTAATTAAAAGATGATTGAGAACGAGAAGATGTCAAACTTTCAATATGTTTTAATTTATTTGAAGAGCGAAATTTTGATTTTTCCTTCAGGGCTTTTATTTTAGTTCTGCGATTAGAAAGCAAAAACAAAAGTTTTATACGGAAAATTATTATAAGTATTTATCAGTTTTCTAAAGTGATAGATTGAAATGCTTTAGTGGAAATAAACATTAAAGATTATTTTGATGTTTTCATCTTTATAAAATAATGTCTATAGATATTTTTTGGTTTTAAAATTAAGCTTACTACTAAAGTGCTAAAACTTTTATCTAAGCACCTCGGCGTCTAGTTAGACGCGAAGCTGACATGGGGAATACATGTAGAAAAAAAGGTAAATGGGCGGTATTCGCTCAGCGCATTAGAACCTTTGACTATACATAGGGGATGAAACCGAGTGTTGTGCACCTTGATGTACACCTCGATAGTATAACACGCGTGTTCACGTATGCGTCTCGTGTATGGTAGTCATCGGCGCAAGTGGGGACTGTGAGCCGAAAGCTGGCAGTTTGGAAATCTTTGCCTTCCTAGGCATTACAGGCCCTGTGTGGTCTACGGCTGCATCCTGCATCTGTCACACTTGTGTTCTACCACCCCTACATCTTGTATAGATTGCACTCAAGGAGATGTTGGGAGGATAGCCGGAGTGGTTCTCCCCACACTAAAAATTTTCACCGACAAATGAGGAGGCCAGTGTTTATTTTCTCGACCCTGATATTGGCTTGGAGTACTCACTGGGAAGGTTTACTATTATCTTCCAGGCTGACGCTGGAAAAGGAGTCTGTAAAGCGTGATGATCTCGTAGAGAAAGATATATAAGAGGCAATCATGCATACTTGACGTGAAAAATTTGTTGATTTAGTATAACATTTGTTCGCTTTTGATCTCCCACTGTGGAAACTGTAGTAATGATAAGTCATGTACAAAGAGCTTATGCGATAACATGCGCGATTGCTCTGTGAAATAAATATGATATTTTTGATTTAGTGAGTACTAGAGTAGTAGGGTACGATTATCGTATTCATAGGTGAAGTACAAAGAATTTATGTGCTCACAAAAATTGAATACCAATAAAATCTCAAACAAAAGCCCTACACCGTAAAAAATATCTATTGAAAATTCCGCTACTATAATAGGCAACGAATTGCCAACAATAGGTAGCGGAAATTTACACAACTTTATGCGCATTGTATAACCTTATGTAAAGCAATTTCGCACTGTATGTAATTTTATATTGTTTATGTATTTTTCAATTTCCGATGTAAAATGCGATATGTAAAATTACAACACGCTGTGGAACTAAGTTACATAAGTTTAATGTGATTTGACATTATTTATGATTTCTTCAATTTCGTATGTGAAGTGCACAATATGTGAATTTACCATAATTTATGAAATTTATTTCAATTGCCAATGTAATGTTTCGTCCGGAAATTAATAAATTACATACAAAAACAAGTCTAGAATTGGTCTAAGATCAATTCTTATGACCATGCCACTAATAAGTATAGATTAACAATTAACACGCAGTGATACTAGTTTCGATGCTAACAGCTACCTAAGAAATCATCATTTTAAAAATCAATAAATATTTGTAGGTATGCAGTATTTCAATGATTGATTTTTTTTTAGCGAAATTCAATTATAATAAAATAAGTAAAAAACGAGTTTTCAAACAAAACTGAGGCCAAGTCGCATGAAAAAGTAGAAAATAAACTTTTCTTCACACACAGAGGTGGACTCAGATTTTATTCGCTGACAATCACCGATATATTTCAGTAAGATCAATCAGAGGTGATGATTTGATTCATGAAGAGAAAGAATATTCAAGAGAAATGTCAGAGGTGGACTCAGATTTTTTGATTGGGACATTTCTCTTGAATATTCTTTCTCTTCATGAATCAAATCATCACCTCTGATTGATCTTACTGAAATATATCGGTGATTGTCAGCGAATAAAATCTGAGTCCACCTCTGTGTGTGAAGAAAAGTTTATTTTCTACTTTTTCATGCGACTTGGCCTCAGTTTTGTTTGAAAACTCGTTTTTTACTTATTTTATTTTCTGCCTTTTTCACGTAACTACATTGGAAAATTCTGCATTTTTCCTGAAACAGATTTATCACTAATCATATCGATGAAAATTTTTCCGATGATTTTCCCGCCTTTCCGGGTTTTCCATGGAGTTTTCCACAAAAGCAACTTTATGCAACACATTTCGCTCTACAACTTTGTCTTAGGTTGCAAAACGCTCAAACGCTTCCTTGGTCGGAAAAACTCCGGAAAAGCGTTTTACATGAATTTTCCTCGATTTTTTCTGTAAGTTTTCACCATTGTCGGAGAGAAAGTAATGATGCCAGTTGATAGAGAACTTGATCCTGCATAATTTAGAAAACTTTTTTACCGGAAAATTTTCCGGAAAAGTCGGAAAATTCCGGAAATTTTTTCGGAAAAATCGGAAAACTCTGCATTTTTCCTGAAACGGATTTATCACTAATCAAATTTGTACCAAATTTTCAAATGATTTTTCCCGATTTTCCGGATTTTCCATGGAAATTTCCGGTTCAAATTTTGACAGATTCAATTGTCACGCGACATGAACCTGCGCACCAAATTTCAGCTCGCTGTGATGACGAAAAGTGGGTCTACGAGAGTGTCGAAAAAAGTAAAGAAATAGACAAATTCGTGTACGAGTTAAAGGGAATGGCTGGCCTCAAAAATACTGCGTACCTAAAAATATTTTTTGATGTTTAAAACGGTTTTTAAGGTTACTGTTAGGATCGAAACTAGTAACATTTCTTTAGATGTTTTATGATTATTAATCCATCACCAACTGCACTCCACAAAATCAAACTATACACTGACCGGCAACCACATACTGATACAATTTCCCGAATAATGATTCATAACATTGCAACGCATCCTGATAAACGTATGAGCATGAACAGAGTACTGAAGGAAAGAATAGAGATAAATGCAAAATTCATTACTTATGTTTTATTGAAATTTCCTTTATAAATATGGGGAATTCAATGCAAATTACAGTATTGTATGGAATTTCACGTAAATTTATAGTACGATACAAAAGTTTTGTATGATTAAATGTAAAATCACACTACTGTATGTAATTTTACACAAATTGACAGTACGATACAAAATGTTTGTGCAATTAAATGTAAAATCACATAAATTATCTAAAAAATTACTTACTTTACTTATTTTTCCAATTAAAAGTAGGAAGTTTGCAGATTACGTAAAAAGTATTTAATTTCTTAATGATTATGTGTTACATACATTTTAAGCGGTAGTGACTATTTTAACCATAGTAATTTTCCACAAAGTTAGTTCATGATTTTTTACGGTGTAGGTAAGGGGTAAAGATTCTGGAAGAGTTGATGTATTTGAAAAGTTAAGCATGCATGATAGTAGGCGTTATGTATTTAGTATTCATGGTGGCTGTTAGATTATTGGCTGTAATCTCTAGCCTCTCCAGACTTGAATGTGCGTATATCTTAACTTTTACGTGGTCCCCCCTGACACCTGTAGTACCAATAAGTTCTCAAGCCTGAATTTATTCCCGGTTAATAAAATGATTCTGCATGAATAATGCACTGGGAGTAGGCATGACCTTAATAAGGTCATGGATTATGCAGCCACATCAACTGGAAAACCAACATTGCTAACTTAGTACCACGGGGTTGAGGAGCTCTGTAAAGCTTGCTTCACACACCAACATGGAGAAGGCCTCTTGATGGGAGCATTGTGGTGCTTTTTGGTGGCCTATATCACAGGCAGAGAGAGAGGATCAGAGTCTAGATTGCGTAGATGCGCATAATCTAGATATTGGGAGAAGTATGTCGCTTGCATAAAATGCGTACTGTAACTTAGGTTTTGAAGTATAGATGCTTACGCATTGCATGGTCATATATTTGGCTCTCGGCGTGGGGTTGCGCTAGGACAGCCGGGTGTCGTGACCCACAGATCGACAAAAATTTTAGATAGGTCTTGCTACGACCAGTAAGTTGTTGTCAAGTATACACTGGAATAACTGGTACTCATAGAGGCAGGTTATACTCTTTCTCATGAGGACGCTGATTTTCGTATTGTAACTAATCTATGCATTTTTAGAGTGCCGTGGGATTAAGATTTAATAGTCAGGTGCTCACGTAAAACCACTGGACTATCTGTCTGCCAGGCTGACGTCTTCATCATTCTCGAATCAGAATCTCCTCTTGTTCTCAATGATCGGATATCTCATCAAAGCATATGTTCGTACTAGCGTCAAATATGATATTTACTGGCATTCTAGGGGCTTCCAGCCCAGGCCATAGCCGGCTTCACCTTCATCTAACAAAAATCGAAATTATTGACAGCTTATCTCTTGGACCTGCTGTGCCTCATTAAGAGGACAGAAATGCTTTCGGTAAGAGGTTTTTTATTTTCAACACATTAGAACTATGTTCCGTGCTGGTAATTTTTCGTCTCCCTGTCTTGGGTAAAAGAAAAATACTTTTACTTCAATAAACTTTACAAATTCTCAGAAAATTATGTGGACTTCTGATATATTTACTTTACAAATGTAAATATTTTAATATTAATATTAAAATTGGTTAATAATACCTAAACAAAAAAAACAGTTTTAGTATTTGGAATTTAAAACAAAATATAGGGTCTATTTAGATCGAAATTATCCATATTATATACAGGGTGTTTTCCACTAGGAGGTCAATAGAGCGGGAGGTGATAGTACTCACCTAGACGAACCAAAAATTGTATGGCAGGGGGGGGGGGGGGCATATCAGCCGTTTAGAAGTTACAGGGTGATTAAGAAAAAAAGCTAGTTTTTCACAAAACACCCTGTATCTTAAAAACTACGGGGTGTATGGTCACAGTTAAGAGCTCAATGTATGCAGAACTTCATGGCCTTTCCAACGACTGCTCAATGAGCCCCATACCCCATAATACCCCATAATGTGACCTATTACATCCTATGTGTTAACTGTAGCCGTGAAACAGTTATTAACTCATAACCTATTCAGGTTACATCGAAATTATACGATATTTTTTTAAATTACGTGCTAAAGGAAAATAGATTTGAGAATAAGTTTAGAGCTAATAACTCTTAAAGGGCTTCAGATAGCACATTGCGTGTAATAGGTCAACTTAAAGAGGAAAGTCTACAGTTTTTATAAAAAAAGTTATGTTAACAACCTTGTTGCAAAAATAATAGAGGTTAAATTAAAAAAAAAAAAATCCGAAATTTTTAGTTTAGACAACCATAAATCTTTATGGGAGAGGGGTATGGGGCTCATTGAGCAGTCGTTGGAAAGGCCATGAAGTTCTGCATATATTGAGCTCTTAAATGTGACCGTACACCCCTTAGTTTTTAAGATACAGGGTGTTTTGTGAAAAACTAGCTTTTTTTCTTAATCACCCTGTAACTTCTAACAGTTGATATGGCCCTCCCCTGCCATAATACAATTTTTGGTTCGTCTAGGTGAGTACTATCACCTTCCGCTCTATTGACCTCCTAGTGGGAAACACCCATATACACGTATAGAAAGTATGAGGAGAGAGAACTTTTTTCCGGTATAATAATTTCTACCTTCTTCACTCTACAAAAGGTCCTTTAATAATAGTCTAAAAAGCAACTTTTATTTGTTAATTAAGAAGAATATTTCAATTGAAAATCTCTATAAACTGAAGAAAAATAAATAAAAAAATTAAATTAGATTGTAATTTAATTGCTTCAGCATCTTATTTATACTAACAAAATATTTTCTATATAGCATTTTTATAAAATTTACTATGTGAGCTCTTAACTTTTATTATGTTTTTTATTAGCCATATTTCTATGTATTTATTATATAGTTATATATTTACATTTTCCACCTACTTACCCAGAGTAATTTATTCCGAAATCCGAAAAATAATGTCATAAAGTTAAATAGCATTTTGTTATAGTGTGCACAATGCTGCTTTTTTCGCCAACCACTTCCCATAGTTTATGTTTTGTAGTATGCCTGAAAATCGAGAAAAAGGACTCGTCCATAATTCAAACATTATATTAAAATCATAGAAATCATACACTCTAAAATAAGTATCTACATGTACGTATACGTTTTTATTCAATTGGTATAAAGTTTTTTTTTTTTATGTAATATTTAAGATGATTCATTCCATACAAAAGATTACACTACACTTGTCAAGTGAAGTCAGAGGAAACAGGCTTCTGTTAAGTTTCCTATCCATCACAGGAAATCTTTTGTCAAAGTTTAAGCAAGTTGTAGAATGGGTCGATTAGGGATTCAAGAAAAAATTGTGCTGTTTGGAAGAAAACACTTGAGTTAAGTTGTGAGGAATGTTTCATAAAACACCTGTTGTGCAACAACTCCAGTATTTTTTTCCATTTCAAATACATCAACCGTGCTTTCATTAAAATTATTTATAGCTTTCTTCTAAAAAATACTATCTCAAAATGCTACACTTTAACATAAGTGATAATCGAAAGCTTGAACAAATGTAATCAGGAGCTTGAAACAACTTGTGCCTACTTGTCCTTATACCTTACACAATACACATATAGGCAACACCAATGACCATTCGTCCATAATAAGATTTTTCGAATAAAACTGAATTTGAGTTTAGTTTACGAAAATCTTGGGTGATTAGAATTAAATTACGGATAAATTTTTCAATTTCAATTCAATTTAATTTATTCCAAGGCATTGTACAATTAAGATATAATCTTTTTTACTTGTACAAGTTAAATCTATCATAAGAAAAAAAAAAATGTATATGTATAAAGGTAGTTGTATAAATGGAAAAAAAAGAGACATGAGAAAAAAAAATAAAATAAAATCAAATAAAATAAGTAAGATACAAGAAATAAGCCCCTAAATTTAATGCTAAAAACTAAATCAAAAACACAAGGAAGAAAAAAAAACAGAAAAAAGAAAAAAGAAGACAAAATTAATCACTACTTAACTTAACCTGCTACATCTGCTGTACTATAAAGCAACCTCTAACTATTTAGCTCCTAACAATTCAAGTACTACTGCTTGAGCGGTAAGGAATTATAAACTTTGATAGCATGACTGAAAAACAGGCGTTTAGTAATTAAGTATTCAGATCTGGGCAGAATGCAATTAACCGTTCTAGAAGATCTCGCGAATTGGAGAATGCTGTATAGGTAGGTTGGACTGCGGTATTTGATGATTTTAACTTGAAGGATTACCGATCGAAAATTCAAAAATGTTAAAAGATCACAACCCAAAAAGGATGAAGCATAAGCTGACGCGTGATCGTATCTTCTGAGGTGATATATGTATCTAATAATGGAGTTAAACGCGATCTGCAATTTGGTAAAATTAAGATAATCAAGTTTTCCAAATACTTCACAACCGTACATTAAGACAGGAATAAGCAGAGAACGAGCAAGAAACATGCGCGTAAAAAGTGAAGTAAAATAGCTCGAAGTCCACAGGGAGCGAAGACCACCGTATATTTTACGTATTATTGATTTGATGTGATCACCCCAAGTGAGAGTGTTATTGATAACTACGCCCAAATTGCGGACAGACTCTACCCAGGGTATGACAGTATCATTAATTACAACGGTTGAATAAGTAGACGTATCAAGTTTATTACGATACACAGCTAAACAACATGATTTTCTGGGATTCAGCATCAAGCCATTGTCAGTCGTCCATAGATATATTGAATTTAGGTCTTCATTGATACAACTAATTCCATCTTCGACAAGTCCTAAGGGTCGCGATAAGAAAAGTTGAGCATCGTCAGCATAGAGATGCATTTCACTGTGAGTAAGACAGTCAAACAAATCATTAATAAGCATGCAAAAAAGCAACGGGCCAAGAACAGAGCCTTGCGGAACACCAAAGTTAATTCTAAGAAAGGTGGAGTAATTACCATTTGAAAACACTGTTTGATAACGACATGTTAGATAACTAAAAATAAGTTTCGTTGAGCTTAAGGAAAAATTAAATTTAGTAATGAGTTTTCTACACAGGATTACGTGATCTACAGTATCGAATGCTTTGGAGAAGTCGAGCAGCACCAGTAGAACTAATTTATCCAAATCTATTGCTTCTCTAATTACATTGACTACCTTCAAAAGGGCAGTGGTACAACTATGCCGAGGACGAAAACCAGATTGATCATAGATTATTACCATCTATTCAGGACTTATATTTCTGACTTGGCAAGTGCCAAACTTCGACAATTTGTGGAGGGGTGTGCATGGACTAGCCTCACATTCACTACGACCTAAATCATCTATTGTGAAACCCCGTTCAATTTAGTTCCTTTCTAGGCTTAGACTGTTAAGAACCATTCGGATATTGACGTTCCACACGTAGTTTGCACTATAGTTTCAGAGCAGGTGCTCCGAGGTTTCATAAACATCCTGACAGAAGCGGCAAGATTAATTCTCAGCCAAGGCTATTTTTCAGGAGAGGATCGCAGTTCATCAAACATTAAGTGAAATTTTCGGCTCCAGGAAATAACGCCCAATGAAATAACGCCTAAAAGTTCCATATAAATTTTAACGTGTCACATGTAAAATAATGTCCAAAATTTTGGGTGTTATTTTACACTTTTGGGTTTTATTTCACTTATCGGTTTGGGGCGTTATTTCATAATGATATAAAATTCAAAATTCGTAAATGAAATAAAGCCCAAGAAACAAAATTGATCCTGATGAAATAATGCCCAAAAATCATTTTAGAAAATGAAGGAAATATTTCCCAACGATGTGTGTAAAAGTAAGAACGCGTCGCGGGTGATGGGCCGGGATGGGGCACCGGAAAGGGGTGCAGGGCGCATTGAGGTTCGATTTAAATTAAGAACGCGTCGCGCGAGGTTGATGGTGGGGGACATCGGCAAAAGGTGCAGGCGTGCGCCCCTTGCCACCGCCCCCTCCTAGCAGGCCACGCGCGACACGTTCTTACTTTACACACATCATTATCAATATTTTGGGCTTTATTTCATTTGCTTGTTTTCTTGACCTGGATTTTGGGCTTTGGTTCACTTTATTGTTGGGCCTTTTTTCACCTACTTTGGGTTTTATTTCACATTTGCTTTCGGGCCCTATTTCATTTGGAAATAAGACCCAAACTTTTTGGGTCTTATTTCACTTATCACTTTTGGGCGTTATTTCCCGGAGCCGAAATTTTCCTTTAAGCACCCTTTCGCTCGAAATTGGAAGAACCCAATAGCATTGATATTTTCCATATCTTTATGACAAAGGCACATATCACAACTGCCTCCTGAGTTTTTTGTGGGACAGTTATTTACTGTGTGCATACTAAACTAGCTCACGGTTACAGTGATCAAGAAGTAGTGTGACAAAAAGTCTCCATTTCGCGTTAGGGCTAATATAAAGCAACAGTATAAAAATTTTCTCTGATTACCAAAGAAATTGAGTTTGGCTACTGAAAGTATACCATGAAAAAATATCGGAAATTTATAAGATACTGGGGTTGCAAACATAGTCACTATACTTTTATATACTATTACTTTTTATGAAAATTTGTTGCCATGTATAGAAGTTCGAATAAATCCCACGGTCTACTTACAGCAGCCAAACTGGACGATTTAATATAAGATTTTTTGACATTTCCCCTAAATACATTAGCCAAAAGGGCGTTTGTCCTAAAGACGTATTAAAAAGAGTTCATTTCACAAAATAACATTTTACAGAAGCAATCTTTCCTAACTAACACTGAAGACAAGAAAATCGTTTGCCGAAAAGCTCTTTGCCAAAACGACCTTTGGCCAATTTGCAATATTTGCCATTTGTAGACACAAACTTGTCTAAAACATATTTGCCATTTGTACAAATTAAAATTTCGTTATGGAATTACATAGATATCTTAAAATTTTAAATATAAGCGTTTTTCAAATTCATGTAAATCATAATTATATTTTTAAAAGTACAGACTTAAGAATGTTGTTAATAATTATAGAAATATAATTCATGCAGGTAGATTTGTCATTAATATCTTATTTTAAGTTCAAATTTTTAGCTATAGCAAATAAAACAATCACATTTTTCATAGTCGGATTTTTTCCTCAGGATACTTTTGATTCGCTCATCTTGTAAATAAAATTTCTTTTTTTTTCTACAACTAGAGGTCCATTACATTGAACCTTTTCAATTTCACCTTTAACGAAAGCAATTAATTTTTTTAATTCAGTAAGTTATATTTAATTATTAAATTTTTCAATGTTTTGAGAAATGTCCATTTGGTAATGATATTTTGGTAAAGATCTTTATTTGACAATCATCCTTTTGAGAAATGACTAGTTTTGGCAAACAAACTTTGGGAAAGAATACTTTTGAACAATCGTCTTTAGGGCAAATGTCTGTTTGGAAAAGAGAATTAAGTCAGATTGGATACTCTCATTTTTAAGAAAAAGCATTTATCTTGAAAGCTTTAAAGGAATGACACTGGCCAATATTATTGACCTCATTTCAAATGAGAAATTCAGATTTCGGATATAATTCCGTACAAAATTTTTCGAATGACATTATAAACGTACGTAAATATTAGAATATTAATAATGGCTAACTTAGATTGAGTATACACAGTTTCATTAAACATTTAAAATTATTTTAATGCGGCTGTCCTCAAAAATTAATTGATTGTTGATGAAATCACGACCAACTGAAAAATATTATACTTGTTACGCACGGTGACGGTGTAAAGACCAAGGGTGCATGGTACATCAAATTTCTTAATTATTTTTTTCTTGACTAAGTCTTTGTGACTCCTTTAGCTGAAACCGAAACTTCCAAGTACTGTCTCCTGGATAAAAGATGGTTTTTCAGATTTCCGAGCCGGACGCGGAGAGTACTGATAACCCAGAAAACAACGAAACAAGAGAAGTAAGAATTGTAAATATATTTTACTTTTGTAATATATCATCATAAAAAAAGCTTCCTTTCACTTAGAATTTGCAGAAGATAGTCTTAGATAGTTTCAGAGGAAAAGCCATATTAGATGACTACAAGAAAAAAAAATCTTGTGTCATAGCAATTGGAACGAACTTTGCACTATTAAATTTTCGTAAGATAACTATAACGATATATTTAATGAATTAATATGTAGATTCTTTCCAACGGACTCTAGAGTGTGTAGATGATTTATATAAATTAGGAGAAGAAGGAAAGCTTATGCAGCGCTAATACAACCTTATAACTTACATAAAAATAGTTTATTTTATGTACTTATAATTTAATTTTGTGACTTAATCAAAAAAATAAAAATCTTTATGTACATACAACATTTGTTTTTTAGGGTTTACTACGTCAAAAGTAAAAACGGAACTCTTATAAGAACGCTCTTACGTCCGGCAATCTGTTTGTCACAGACGGTTTTCTCGAAAAGGACTTGATGTAGAAATATAAAATTTGGTAGAATGTTTGTGATGCGCACATTTTCGACAGATTCAAAGATTATGAAACATTTTGTTTTTATTTTTTAATGGGGATGAGTTGGCCCCTCAATAAATTTTATTGTATCGTGTGCGGTGTACTTTCAAGGATTCCATTTTTTTTTTCAACATTTTTGATGACATGGATGATATATCCCAGAATGTACGAGAAAACACTATTTACTCCCGATCTTCTAAGTTTCTAAAGCTAACATTTTAATATTATCAGGGTTAGTACGTATTGAGTTATAGAACTTTCCCGTGTATTTGACATTTGACAATTCAATAGTGTTTAAAATACATGAAATATAGAACTAACTAAAGCTGAAGCACAATGATCAAAAACGTATTTACTAATGTTCCAGAAAAATGTGGCACAATTCATAAATTTTTCAATTCTCATAGGCAAATTTGGATTATAATTAAATATAGATTTGGTGGATTGACTATTCGCTAATAAAGTTCTGATACGGAACCCTGAATGCGCGAGCCTGCCTCGCTCTTAACCGATTTTTTTATGGAAAAAAAACCACTACCAAGAAATTTAAGAAAATTTTTTATTGAAGATTGAAGGTTTTCTATTGCGAGGTTAGTTATTACGGTAATCATCAATTAGTCTACTAAGCGTTCATCGCAACCAGCTGCATGCGAGGTAATTGTTTAGTAATCGCTGATTATTTTATCAGAATGTGCCTTTAGCTATTGCAAGATTCTTCCGTATTTTGTGCCATAACAAATAATATTGAATATTAAAAATCTGCGATGAATTCTGTGTGATATATTATATTCTTACGTACAATAGAAAAGGACAAGTGACATCTATTGGAGATGAATACAAATGAAGGGCACTGGGGAACAATGCACTAAGTCACATTTTTTATGAAAATGAGTTAAAGATGCAGTTTTGTGGAGTATTGGAAGCCGATTCAGGTGAACAGATTATATTTACGGAAAACGCATCGGGTTTATGGAAAATTATGAGAAGAAAAAACTTAATAAAAGAGAAAAACGAGTTTAGTCCACACGTTTTGAGGGAATAATGACATAAGTTCAATTTTCACTGTACTGTAACGGTTTGTACGACAGAAAATTTAACCGCAATGTGCGCTTTTAGTTTTGTTTCAAGATAAGCCGATCTAGCCCCAAAGGTGGTTTCGATGTCATTAAGTGCTTAACCCTTCAAGAAGTTAGTGAATATTACTAAAAACCGAATTTCTTTTGTAAAGTCGCGCAGCCGATTATTTTATTGTGGTTCGAATTGTGTTTTGCTACGGTGATTTAGTGTTCAGAACAGTAAGTGCATAGAAGTCATGGAGATTAGTGGGACTGATTCAAATGACGAAAGCTTAACTGATAAGTGCGCCAAACACGAAAAGCACTAGGACGTCTAACCGAAGTAAAGAAGAAATTGCTTATCAGTAGTCTCACGAAATGGGAGAGAACTGTAAGTGTAGCCGCTACCAATGTTTTGCGCATGTTGCCCTGAACGACCGAAAAATAATCATTAGGGAATTCAATTCCTTAGCTAACTACAATGAGCAAAATAAGTACCTTAGTGGGCTCGTAACCATTACTCCGGTGCAACGCCGGCGAAATCGCAAAAATAAAGAAGAAGCTAATTTTCGGATAGCCTCGTTCCAATATCGTATTCGAATATTAAATCCGTCGGGTGACGTACAGGTATGTACGAAAGTCTTCGTGGCTATTCATGGAATTACAGAGAGACGATCAAAGGAAGAAAGTCACATTACTCTCTAAAAGATTCGCAGAGGTTGTATTTCCCGGAAGACTTAAATATTTCGAAACTTCACGCTATGTATAATAAGGAAAATAATAATTCAAAAGTATCGTATGGTACTTTTCGGCATATTTTTTGGGAAGATTTCAATATAGCCTTCGAATACCCGCACAAAGACACGTGTAGTACTTGCGACAGCAAATCGGCTAAAATATGAGTACTGCAAAGAGAAACAAATGATACAAACCGAATTGACTGTACACAAAGCTAGGGGTGCGAAATTTTATGAAATAAAACGAAAATGCAGAATGGAATCGAGTAAGAAAAGCAACGTAGAAAGCATCGCTATGTAATACTAGAAGAATTTTCCGACACCAAAAATTACAACGAATGACGTATACTACCGCAGACAGCTATATTTCGTATCCTTCAACATTCATGTTCTGGCTACCAATGCGTCATACTATATTTCTACACATATGATGGAAGCGTTGCAAAAAAAGTAAGTGATGATGTATAGTATGTTCCATGTCGTACGATTTTCTGGCTAACAAGCTGTCTTTAAACATACGACAGCTGGGCATATTCTTTGACTCATGTTCAGGCCAAATAAAAACGATACAGTTATACGTTTTTTACACTTCCTGACTACAAAGTTGAAGAGGTTCGATTGCGTTCGTTGCATATTCCGTATTCGCGGTCATTCGTACTTAGAATGCGATAGAGATATGTATGTCTATCGTTAACCAGAAAAGCTATGTTGAAGTCCCTGATGAATGGAGGGATGTTATATGGAACAGCAGGACGAAATTTATTCGACAAATGGTCGGAATTCCTCGCGCCTTTCTATATGCCCTATACCGACGAGACTGATCCGTGAAACTTAATTTTAGCATGTCATCCAAAACTGGTCTACCATCGAGGCACGTATTCAGGAGCGTTTGAAACGATTAACATCGCCGTAAAAACATCGTTAAACAAATTGCCGAATACGAATGCTCCACGAACATAACTTTACAGGGGTAAGATTTTCCATTTATTTTTTTTTACGTAATATTAATATCTCATATCTTCCACAAAGGTCCGATACCTTTAAATCCAGCGAAGAAAGCAGACTTGCTGCATCTGACACAATGGGCCCTATTCTGTAATTTTTCATAAAATAATATTTTATGTTATTTTATGGCGAACAAATCCCTTCTTCATAAAATGAAAATAAAATATTTTAAAAATTCGTATTCTGTCGTGGTTCCATAAAATTATTTTATGAATTCTTTTATGAACACGTAACATAAAATATTTAGTACATTCCGCTATGTTTTCTATTACTTTTTGAACAGCTGGTCAATTGACATTTGCGTTGATACTCTATCAAATCACCCACTAAATAATATTTGTGAAAGCAGCTGCTTTCTTAATAGCTCTTGAGATATTTTGGGTGTAAAAGTTCTAAAATATGACAACTCCTGACTGGAGTTTGATACGAACCATGTCCGCAGAAATGCAAAGCAGCAGAAAGACATCCTTGACGTTCAATTTTAGATTCCTAACTCAAAGTGAACGGAATAGATGTCTTTCCGGTATGAGGCTATAGTATCTGAATTTGTTTTCTTAAAACGAAACATTTTGGGTATAAATTAGAATTATTCATAAGTTTGCAAAATAAGTTTACAAATCACAATATAAGAAGTTTATTAATTATCCGGCCGGAAGAACTTTTGAAGCCTAAGGCTGGGCAACTCACATGGATCATAGGAATCGCGGAATCGTATGATCTCTTCTGCATAAAATTAAAACCTAGGCAAATATAATTAACTTTTTATATTTTACCATACACTGCACTGGTGCGAATTTCTACAATTTCTAACAAAATTGTAATTTTTATGTATGGCGGTGGACATTTTAGTTTTTAATTAAAACAATTTTCGCACGACAAATGTAATTGACACATATAATTTTCATAAAATGTGTCAAAATACCTTTAAAATGTGCTGCTTAGGTTCTTTTATGTTATGCTCCATAACAGGAAATATTTTATGTTACGATGCATAAAATAAAATAAAATTTCTGGTACAGAATAGGATTTTAGGGAAATATTTTATTTTAAGGCATAACATAACATAAAATGATAAAATTTTACCGACAGAATGATAAATATCCAAATTAATATAATTATGGGAAGAAGTTGAACTTTGATTTGCGATTTCTCAAAATTTTATCTTGTAGGACTTAGTGCATTGTTCCCCGGCGCCCTTCAAATACTTTATATGAAATGACGTGATATTTCAATGTTTTTGGAGTGGAATCTTTGGGAAGGTTCTTGAGAATGTGTAGAGTATAAATACAGCACTTTTTGGCGCCAGGGGCAAGTCTTGTCTTCGATAGTGCAGTGAATACAAGTGAAAGTGGATAAATAGGCAAAAGTTTTCTAATTGTATTGCGATAATTTGAAATGCCTACATTGCTAGTGATAATTAAAGCAGAGGTAATTGGTAATTATTTGAAAAGTAAATAGTAGAGTAAAATAAAAGAAGTTATGAATTATGTATATCTGAAATATTGTGCTTTAAATAATGAACAAAAGCCACGCACGCAACAGTATTTGAGATAAAATTAATGGACTAGAATATAAGCAGTATCTTAATGAAATTTTTTGCATTAGCCAGTTAAAATTTCATACAAAGTCACAAAAGACAAGTTGTGAAAAAGACAAAATATTAATTCGCAATTGACACATTGTTTTGTGATATTAAAAATTATATTTGATTCATACAACTCATCTAACATTTTGTTTTACTTTTCAAATTAATGACAAATTCCAAAAATTTGTTTTCGATGTTCCACAAAAAGCCTTCGAAATTAGTAAAACGGTCTAATGTAAGTTTGAAATTTTGTACAAATTTGCAATATGACCGGAATTAAAATAAATCTTTCAAACACATCAAATAAATCTTTTGTTGTATACAAACAAACTTTTTTTCTCTGAGTATAGCGTTAGTGAGAACGTAGATGTGAGATTATTCAAATAGCAGAGAAATGGCTTTTTAGAAGTATTCTGGACTTAGATGGGCACAGGCCAGCAATTTGAGCAAAATAACAATACTCTAGAGCAGCCGGTCCTTTCACTTTAAAAAAATGTGAAATCCACGGACAATAATAATAATAATAAATTTTATTGCTGGCAAAGATACATAAGATTTTAGAAATCTTAAAAGTGTACAATTAACGTAAGAAAAATTCTAAATATTAACAGTGTGTGTGTAAAATACAAGCGCGGGAAGAATCATAACAATGAAAAAGTTATACAAATGTTTAGAACAATTCATATATGAGATAATATAATATTATAGTAGAAGAAAAAAAAAATTAAACTAGATTCAAGAAAGCAAAAAAAGAAAAGAAAACAAATATTAATAATAATGATAATGTGTACAAAAATATAGTCAAGAAATCGAAGAGGTGTAGCGCAATACAGTGCACAGCATCGGTCAGTGCGTACTAAGGCAAAAGGGTCGAAGCCAAGAGCCGGCCGAATGTTCCAAAGGAGCCAGCCCGCTGAAGGCTGACGGGTAAGCCATTCCACTTACGAATGACCTGTGCGAAGTAAGATCGCTCACCAATTTGAGTAACAAAGCTAGGTAACAGGAGACGATGATGTCGAGTGGAGCTCAGGAATTGAATACGGTCCTGGAGATAAGCTGGCTCTTTCGCATAGATCAAGTTGTACAAAAATTTCAGCCTTCTGTTCATGAGGAATGTTTCGAGAGAGCATCCAAGAAATGAGTCGACATAGGATGAAATATGAGAAAATCTGGGCAAGCCGAATATAAATCGAATCGTGTCATTGAAAGCTACCGTTAATTTCCGCTGACAGCAAGAATCCAGTTTTGGTTGGAAATATTAGACTCCCGAAGATAAAGTGAGGTAGCACGAGAGCTTTTGCAAGCCTCATACGCATGCATTGTGACAATATATTCGCAGACATTCTTAACATTCTCAGGGAAGAATACACCTTTCCAACTGTATTAGATATATAATCACAACAAGTAAACTTGGTATTTAGCACGACGCCCAGGTTTTTAACCGACCTAGCATATGGTATGACGATGCCATTGATCTTAATTACTGGTAGATCATTTAGGTCATAATCCCTCCTATTCACAAATAGACAGTTTGACTTGTTTGGATTTAGAATTAGTTGATTGCGACTGGCCCAGTCACAGATCCTATCAAGGTCATTGTTAAGCCGAATGACGTCGTCCTCGATTAAGCCAATTGGCCTATCTAGATAGATTTGTACGTTATCAGCGTAAAGGTGGACCGAAGTATCTTGCAAAATCGTGGGTAGATCATTTATGTATAGACAGAAGAGAAGAGGACCGAGAATAGAACCCTGGGGTATACCGTAGTGAAGAGTTAAAGGAGATGAAACTGTTTGAGTCTTAACCGATTGGCTACGGCAGAGGAGAAAATTTTTGATAAGATATTTTGAAATTCTGCTGCAATTTAAGAAGAAGGATATCATGATTAATCGAATCGAACGCCTTACTGAAATCCAGAAGGACTAGTATGGCTATCCGATCTCTGTCAACTGCATCACCAATGTCCGACACCACTTTGAGCAATGCCGACTCAGAGCTATGCCGTGGTCTGAAACCTGACTGCCAGCAAGATAGTAAAGATTGTTGATTGAGAAAGGAAGTAATTTGAGAATGCATTAATTTCTCAAGAACTTTGCTGAGGAAGCAGAGCAGGCTAATCGGCCGAAAATCATCTGGTGCAGAGCATTTTCGAGACTTGGGAATTGGCAACACGATAGCTTTTTTCCAAAGTGATGGAAACTGCGAAGTAGTTAAACACATATTAAACACATGCACTAAAATATGAGAAATGGATGAAAAAATGATTTTTATAAATCTTGGCGAGATATCATCAGGACCAGTAGCAGATGACTTAATTCTACTAATCGCATTAAATATTTCATGGAGATCTACACATCTGAACGAGAAACCACTATTATTATTATTCTGAACTACTTCATCAGTGCCCAGTCGCTGCTGATAGGGTAAATTGGCTGGGGATTGAATAGATGTGAAAGCGTTGTTTAGTTCATTAGGATCGAGTTCACAAGGAGCGAAGTCTTTATAGTACACACCTAGCCTACGCAGGTTACTCCACAAATTTATAGCGGGCAGAGCAGGATTTAACTTCGAATTGAAGTACCTTCGCTTGGCCAATCGAATGACAGAAGTGACTCTATTTCGCACCACTCTGTAGCGACTACGGTCTGAATCAGAGCCAGAAGTCCTGAACTGATGGTACAGTAGATCTCTCTCTGCTATGAGATGGCGAATTTCATTTGAAAACCAAGGGCATCCACTGGTACGCTGATGGCAAATCCTCATTGGAACGTGCTTATCGTATAAATATTTGATATATTTGATATATAAAATTACAATTTTTCTATAATGCATTAACAAAAACTTAAATATGTATTTATTTATAATTACATTAAAATAAAAAATAAATTCAATTGCAAAAATATCTGAATAAAAAAGGTAAGTGAAAGTGAACGGAAATGTATAAATTTTCAAATACATACATATACACATCAGGTGCAATGTTTGATTATGAGTTCAAAGCTCTGTTTCTACATTTTTCAATCGATTTCTATATTTATTTTTTAAATATATATGTAAGTGCTGAAAATGACTTTTCACATAAATATGTGACATGAAACGGAATTTGAACTTGTAATGAAATTTGGGATTAATAAGTAAAGAAATTCGAAAATTGGTCATTAATTTTAAGTAATTACATGTTGGTTAAAATTATTTCAAATTTCATCTGATAAAATTTCATTGAAGGTATGTATGTAGGTATTTATAAAAGTTTTTAAATTTTCAATTGTAGCACAGTTTCGTGTTATGGTAAACACTTTGTGCAAATTTTATCTTCAACATCAAGTATTGTGACATCAAATCCTTGCAAACTCAAATTAAGTATATATTTAATTATGTGAATATGAATACGAGTAGTTACATAAGGTTTTATAAATTGGGAATGGTTATTTCAAATTAATGAAAAATATCCTGAATTCATATCTTAGTTTGATAAACCGTGAAAGAACTTCGCCCCGAGAGAGCCAGCGCAATTCTGTGTGAAATAAGAGCTGTTGATGGGATGGTAGCGTGACTATTCCGGCAGAAATATAAAAATAATTAAAAATTGTTGTCATTTTACTGATATTCTTCGCGCCTATTTGAAACTGGTATCCGGTCTGGTCTGTGGTCCGCAGACCACAGTGTAAGAGCCTATGCTCTTCTGGGGCTTATAAAAACCCAGGCAGACGTGTTCAAAGTGTCAAACATCAAAAATAAAATGGCTGCAGTTGTTTAACATTGCTTTAAGCCTTCACGCATTATATGAGCCTGTCTAGCTTGAGAAAAATTACGTTACCCCTCCTAATAGAACCTTAAGGAACTATATACAATGGAGAAAAAAGGTTAGAAAGGGTAAAGGTAATATTTGTTTTCACTTTATATATCGCTGTATATCGCTGACACATTACCTATGGGGGCGATTCGTCTCGGGCGCACAAATTTTGTGGCAGCATATTATTATATTTATGTCTAAATTATATAAAAATAAAAACAAGTAAAAAAGCTAGAATTGTTCTAAGACCAATTCTTATGATACCCTAGATGAATATTCGTATGTCATTTCGTATGGTCACTCATCTATGCAAGTTTGATGATTTTTGAAGTGGTTTTTTGCATAAATTTCTAGAACGGTTCGTCGGACAGAAAAAATAATTATAGCCAATTTTATAGGATTTCATATTCTGAAGAACTTTTCAGTACATTAAAACTGTATAGGACTTATCGTTTTCACAGAAATTGGTGAAGGCCACATAAAGATACGCCGCTTGGTGGTAAAAATTAAAACTTCCAAAGAGAGTACATTTTAAAGTGGGAGTCAAATTGAAAATTATAAGCGCGTTGTTGACAGGTAATATCGAATGTATGTATGTTTGTTGAATAGGGAATGTTAAATTACCACCACACCAAGTGACGCTCGCGAAGCCAAAAATTACGCGAATTTATATTTTTTGTCGCAAACGCGTTCAATGTATCCTCACACTTGGAAGATTGTACTGCTGCCGCATTTTTTTTAGATTTTTTTTTTTATTTCCGGAATCAAAAACTAATACGATAAGAAATTAATTGAGAAAGTGAAAAAATGCGAACTAATTTATAGCAAAAAGCTAAAAACAAATTTGACGAATCACAAATATTAACGCGTTCAATCTGACAGGATATATTTTTCCAACTCGTCGAATGCGACGCTAGTCTCGCGTCCAAGATCCCAATCTAAACTCTACTTTTAAGGACCGCTTGTTTCAAAAGAATTATTGCAATGTCGAAAGCAGACGTAATATCTAATATGAATTGCTATATTTTTGGTTGTCATTTAAAAGTAGGTAGATCACCGTAATTGTTAATAACTTTTATCATTCACAACTCTATAAAACTCGTTTTTAGACTAAACACGAATGTTCGGTCTATACACGTCTATAAACAAACATCAGCTGTTAATACTTTCTACAGCACTATTGTTGTTATTGCAAACAGCGCCCCCATCGGATATAGACATCGCTCACAATACTTAGAAACGGCGGCAAATTAAGGACCACCCCAGGTGGCATAAGCTCTAGGTACACCACTGCACTGACAAACTCTCCCTTTTTGAAATTTTAATTCACAAAACTTGATTGAGACATAAAAATTTATCTGATTATTTTAAGTGAAAAATGCTTTTATAATAAAATTTAGGCTTTAAAAATATTTTAAGAAAATATTATACGATTTTTATTGTATTCCTACGCTAAATAAACGGTTTTCTTTTTCTGCTGTACAATTTTGTTGAAGTGACTTACGAGGTTGGAGAATTTTGTAAGCGATATAACATTAAAAACTTCGTATTAAAGTGGTAATTGAAAAAGAGAAATCAAAAGTAGAGGAACATCAATTATACAGAGCTAATCGCAAGACACAGGAGCTGTTATTTTCCTCCTTACTGGCACACAAAGTAACTCAGTGATATGTAAATCAGAATCCAGCTTATACTCGTTAAAATACTGAAGCTTTGTCTTGCGTAGACCTACTGTGATTCGGTTGGAGGTCCCAGGTCTCAAGAAGGACAATAGATCCCCTGGAAATGTTGAGGTTCAATAAATTAGATGTTTAGAGGGAAGATTTCGGGAGAACTTTTAATAGATAATATGACATATCAATTACTCATTAGATCAGTCTGTTTTTTATTTTCGATAACTCTCAATTGGCCCCTATTACGGGCGTCTGGTTTAAGTTCAATCATATTTGTTGATGTTGATTTTTAGTTCTCATACAAGTATCATATATATGTACATATGTGTAAATGTACGTGGTTCCAGAACTTCAACACGGGTTGTAATTAAAAACCTTCCTCGAAATGTTATTACTCATAGCGCGCGAGTTATATCATCATCTACACCTGCCATTAACCCCATATAGACGATTACCTTAAAACCATCGTCATCATATATAACCAGTTCATTGAACCGAGGTCAACATAATTCAATAGGAATAAAACGCCAAATCAACAATTTGACACCGACGAAATTCAGAGAAGCCGTTCTACTAAAATTACTTAATCAGCAATAGACAGGAAGAAGTAAATTCAATTTTTCACCTGAGTAGTTAGTTGCTAATTCGCAGTCATTCAATTAAAATCGGTTTTCTAAATTCTTACCTAATAAAGCAAATAAAGAGATCTTTTATAAAGTAAAATCTGTTTTTTAAATCATATTATATTTTTTTTCTTGCATTTCGGGACGAGATAGTTATTTCGCGTGACCAATTCAATGTCACTTTCCTTCATTTTATTTTTTCGACCATCTAGAATAGTGGGTGGAAGTTCTTCATTTAAGGTCCGATCTCTTTAGTGAACATTTAGCATTAGATAGGCCTAGATATACCTATTACTTACCAATGTCAAACCCATTTCATAAATTCGATTGTTTGAGTTGGTAGGTATATTCTACTTGCCCTTCAGAATCTTGCGGTCTGACATGAGTAATATAGGTACATAACTTGCTAATCCAAGTACCCATATAGTATCATAGATGCGACAAGAACTAGACATCGCATAGTAGGTATATACTTCAAGATATTATAACTTCGAAAGATTCGAAGTTTGAAGAATTATCGATAGGGCAGTACAGTATGTTGTAACACTTTCGATAGACGATAGAACTTCACTTAGTTTTGTTATAATTGTACAAGCGACGAAGTTTATAAAATGTAATTAAAATTTATGAAATTCGATTTATATGTTACAATTTTTTAACATTATACACAGTGTTGGGCGTAATCAACTACATTTGTAATCAGATTAATAATCATGATTAAATCACTCATGATTACATCAATCATGATTACCCATCAAACATTAATCATGATTACTTCGAGTAATCTTAGGAAAATGTAACCGTAATCATGATTACATGATTACATTTTTTTTTTATTACAAATGAAACTTTTTAAAAGATTTTAAAATTTAGTTCTAAGAAAACCAAACAATCTGTGATCGTAAGAATTTTTATTGTAGAAAACTCCAAGACACTGTTGAATTATGTATTAATTGAAGTCAGTGTAAAGAATGTAAGTGCTTCTATTGATATCTGATTATATGCAAAAGAAGACAGCGAAGAAGATTAAATTTCTGGAGCGTATAAGAAAGTCGTTGAGCATGGAAAATGCAATAATGCCTTTTAACGCTTTAATTTTTCTACAGTTTTCATATTGCTCCATATTGTTATATGCTAGTTCGAATGAATTCAAGGGCAGAAGCAGCTGTTGTAGAATAAGGTAATGCGAGTTATTCTGAAATGCAGCATATATACACCAGTTAGAAGCATGCTCGAAGCGCTTAAATGGTTAAATATTACTGACATGACAGCAAGAGTGAGAATGAAAGATTAGATTTAAGTACTAACTACTACCCAACAAAACGTACAGTATTGTTTTTCATATAATAAAGAAGTATTTAACTCTAATAAAGAAACCGTAAATGAAATTTTCTCTTTCTCAATTGCTAATAATACCGTTTAACAATCCACAGATATCAGATATTCAATTACCATCCCACTATAGATATTTGCTTACAAACATTAGTTTATATGTCACTAGCGACTTCGGGATGGAAATACAACAATGTTTGTTTTCTTTTAACTACAATTTTAAACCTTTAGCGAATTTGTAATCAAAGCATGTAATCATGTAATCATGATTACGGTTACGATTGATCAATAATTAATCGCCATAAATGATTACTTTTATGATTAATATTATCAATCTGTAATCATGATTACAGATTATAGATTGTAATCGTAATCATTAATCATCAATCAGATTGCCCAACACTGATATACAATATACATAACTAATTTTTTTGTTTTTTTTTTATTAATTTAAATTTCTTAACTTCAGGTAAGGGCTGACTTGAAAAACAACATTGAAAAATTTGCAGAAATTCCACACGAAGGAGGAGGAATATATAAATAAATAAGATTATAAAACTTAATAATTTTTTTTTTAATTCAAAAATCAATAAAGCTACTTTTTGTTAGACATATCCATAACATTATACCGCTGTCTTAAAAATTTTCTTTTGTCCCGGTAATTAATTATTTCTTCGTCATTTGCGTTATCCTTTACAAATAAACTAAATTGCGTTTAAAAAATTCATAATTTGCAATTTTACTATGTTCAAATTTTTGTTAACAACTAGAAAAAGAATTAAAACTTACGTTTGTGCTACGAAAAAAATTCGGAAATAATTTCGAAATAAACAAAATTGCCTGTCGAACGAAAATCTTATATAACATACCGCCAGAGCGATATCTTCGCTTCAATAAAGACTTTCAATGCGAAATTATAACATATTGCTACAAAACAGAGTATACATACAGATTGTGAAATTGATGGTAGGTACATTTCGTAATGTAGCGCAACATGTTTTAGATTGTGCCGAGGTAAAATGTTGCTTTAACAGCAGTTTTGTATACATTTAATCGACCTCCTCAACATTGCAGATGCAAGAAAATATGAATAATGTACTCGACGTATCCAGCATTTCAAATGTTGTGATCCATTCCGGAATATATAAATGCATGTAAAATCTAGCTGTTGTGCCATCTATGATAGAATGTATCTACTCTGGACATCTTGAATCTAAGATAACTTTTGTCATTAACGTTTTTGCGATGAATCAATTGCCCACTCTCAAATAATGGAAATTTGTCAGGAAAGCGTACCTATGCATGTACATATATATCGCAATCATGGATTAAGGGTTAACAAAATAAAACAGAAACAAAAAATAGATGAATAAGTTAAATACGTACATTTTGAACCAATGAAACGCACCTTACATAAGACTATCCAAAATCAAGTGTAACCGCAACTTGCTTTACACTCCATTCTTCAACATTTTTTAAAATTTGTGTATGAAATTCTTTTAAAAATGCATATTTCCTTTCCTTTAGCACAGTGTAACACCTAAGATTTAATTAACACAAAATTATACTTTCAATAGCCATAACTTCACACTGGTATTAAAAAAAAACAAAAAACAAAAAACTGAAATTCCTGAGTAATTATTTTTTTCACTTAATATTACTCGACCCAAGCAAGCACTCACGATTTTTACCACAGCCCTGGTGTTAAATGATACACAGATTCACGCACAACACAAATTAATCCAATCGCATGAAATCGCACAGCACAGCTAAGACTCGCGAACAATATCCCTTCGAACTAAAATAAAAGGATGAGGAAGGACTATGGAGACGTAAGCTCCTCGGCATATTCACGAGACAATTCTTGGGGCACACTGAGTAGACGGTAGACGACGGTAGCCGCATGATTCCTCAATCGAATAGTTAGGAAGGGCTGGGTTGGCGCTCCCTTAAAAGAAACCTGAAATGACAAATGGGAGGTGGTGTAGAAGTCTTTAATGCAGCGATTGGTCACAAGAAGCCATTTTGAACGATATAAGGAAATGTAGTGGAATACAATGGCCAATGCGTGCGTATGTACATACGTTATACACAGTGCCGACATGTTTGGCACTATTGTAACGTAACCATACTTTTGCTTTAGCCAAGTAAAAACTGTAGTGGCACTGGCAGGGCCTTGAGCTCTTATCGGATCTAAAGAAATGTTCATTCACACTTGTTTTTTTTTCTATCGTGCGGAAGGTCAGACAGCCCAAATATTTTTCTTTGATTCGAATTTTTTAAGTCGAGGTAAAATAATGCAAAAAAAATCGTTTTATTATTAGGTAGGTATTACGTGCACACATAAAACTGTAATCGGTTCCAAGCAAAAATTATTAGAATGTAGCGATATTATAAATATGTATGTATGTATGTATAAGTGTATATAAACAACAACAAAATAATGAAGCTTAGGTAACTGCATATATGATGTTTTTAATTGTTTATAATTGTTTTTAATTCAACATTGTTTTACTTTCGGATTTTCTATGCAGAATTAGTTTAGGAATTTCATGAATATTATTATAGGATGTTCTTTTTTATGTTGTATGTGTAATAACACAGCTTGGAAAAAGTACTTCCTCCGGCACTGCAAATAGGTAGGTACTGACTGCTAGCAAAGAACATACAATCATTCACAAAATTATTTGTGCACAGTATTTTCGAGACTGTTGCTGTATTGATAGATGTGATTTTTAACGGATATATGTTTCTCAAAAATAAAAAAAAAATAAAACTGATCGATGTTTGTAAAGCTTTTGTATACATGAATCAGTACAAAAAATAAACAAAATTTATTCTTTAACAAATAAATAGAACAAAAAAATGTCTCACAAGATTATTTGTGCAGACATAAAAACCTATTTACATTACACAGCTTTATAAGTATGTTGAAATTATACAGGGTGTGCCGTATGTCGTGTTACACCTGAAGGCAAAAAATTGTATGTGTAGGGGGATGGGGGGGGGGGGGGGAGGACCTTACGGTTTCCGAGATAACGGGACTTAAAAATATTTGTGTATGCTTTTATAGATGATTACCCTGTAACTTCTGAACGTTACATCCTATGATTACTAATACTCTCCATTTTAAAGCTATGGCTCAACAAATTAAAATTTTTTTTTCTTTTTTCTTTAACTACTATTTTTATCAAAAAACACGTCATCAACACCAATTCTTCATATTGGAATAAGCCAAAATGCTCCCCTTTAAAATGACCTATAACTGTCTGCACCATAAATGTAACCCTTTCTGTGATTTTTGCACTTTTTCTTAAGCATATCCAGCAAAAATTTCAATTATTGCTAGAAAGTAGGAAATTATTTTTTGGGAATGAAATTTTTAAGCCGTTTTCACCAAGAATAAGTGCAAAACTGTAGAAAGGTGTACTTTTGGGAAAAGAGTGTGAAAGATCATTTTAAAGTAAAGCTTTTGGGCTTACTTCAATATTAAAAATTGGTGTTGATGACGTGTTTTTTGATAAGAATAGTAGTTAAATAAAAAAAAAAAATACCGAATTAAATTTCCGAAATTTTAACTTTGTTGAATCATAACTTCAAAACAAAGAAAAGGAAGGAAATTATTTATAGACAGATTGGAAGAGCTCAACGATTATCAATCTAACAAATTTCAAATCATCATCATTGGGTGTAATGTTCAGAAGTTATAGTGTAATCTATAAGCACAGCCAAATATTTTTAAATCCCGTTATCTCGAAAGCCGTTAGGATTTCCCTTCCCCATACATACAATTTTTATTCTTCAGGTGTAACACCACATATGGCACACCCTGTATAATTTCAACATACTTATAAAGCTGTGTAAAATAGGTTTTTATGTGTACACAAATAATTTTGTGAGAAATATTTTTTCGTTCTATTTATATGTTAAAGGATAAATTTTGTTTATTTTTTGTACTGATTCATGTATATAAATACAAATATGGATCAGTTTTTTTTTTTTTTATTTTTTGGAAAACATATATCCGTTAAAAGTCACAGCTATCAATACAGCAATAGTCTCGAAAATACTGTGCACAAATAGTTTTGTGAATGGTATATGTTAATAAGAACTAAGAAGCTTCATAGCTGGCCTCTAAAAATGCACAAGTGTTTGCTTATTTGTTGATGCGGTCGGGAGCCGGGAGGTAGCAGACCGGAAAAAGCAAAAATTTGAGGCTGAGAGAATGTTACTCTGTTCTCTTTATCTCCGCCACCCCATACTGTATACGTGTACACATGCCACTTTGCTGCCTGACGGCTTGTCAGCCACCCAACAATTCCTATCCCATCCACTCATCCGCGGGTCGTCAGAAAGCAGAAAGTTTTCGTAAAATTTGTGAGAGCGGGTTTTAATATTACCACCCGCCATATAAAAATTTCAATATACGAGATGCGTATTCTTTCTGTTAGATGGTCTTTGCGGCTAGGTATTTTTCTGTCAGTTCTTTCTGATTATGTGCCCATAAATTATGGAAGTTGTCTATTCATACTACAAGTAATATTTGAATAAATTAAAAAATATTTTTATGTTATGTTACACTTTAATCCAGAATTTTATTAGTCTTGAGTAATGAAAACTTATTATGAATGTGAAATTTTGTGCGAATTTCATACGAAATGTGGCGAGTCGTCAAAAACCAGAGAATTTTCGTAAAATTTGTTAGAGCGGGCCGTAATATTACGACGCGCCATATGAAACTTCTCAATATACGAGATGCGTATCCTTTCTGTTAAATTAATAATAATTAGTATATGATCCTTTCCAGACAGACAAAAAATCTTTCATTATCGTTTTATGACAGCTTCTACTGTTTAATAAATATGCTTATGAAAAAAATTGGTTATTTTTATCATTAGTAACGTTGAAATAGATTATTTCTACAACAAAGTCTAAACGGGTATTAATACCCGACCGGATGTTTACGTATGGTTTTTAAACGGGTATTAATACATACCCGACCGGACCGTTAAGTGTTAAAGCAATAAAAAAAAATTTAATGAATAAATCATTTACATTTATTAATTATTTTTAAAAAATAATCCATTTTGATCATTAGTGGATTGGATACCTACGCATAATATTAAAATTTATTTAGATTTTTGCATGTCCATCCATCCGTCTTTTTAACTCGAGAACGCATATACTTAGAGATCTCTGAAATTTTGTACACGGACTTTAAAAAAAAAGTAAAATTAAGTTTGAAAATGAGACAAATCGGGCAATACCTTCGTGGGGTTGCCATACAAAAATTTCGTTTTTCACTATATATTTGGACACTGCCTGAGAACGCATCGATATAGAGAGCTGAAATTATATGGTGTTCTCATAGTAATAGCAAATAAAATTTGAAAACAGGCTAAATCGATAAACCCCTTCTTGCGGTTGCCATATATAAATTTAGGGTTTTTACGTATACTATGAAAATGATCAGTCTTAGACATTTGTATTGTACTAGAAACCTCTTCAGAATACGAAATCTAACAAAATTGGCTATAATCATTTTTTCTGTTCGGCGAACCGTTCTAGAAATATACGCAAAAAACCACATCAAAAATCATAACTACTCTTGCATAGATGGGTGACCATACGAAATTTCTTTCGGGCATTCATCTAGAGCAAGGATTCCCAAACTATTATGGGCAAGAGACCCCTTTTCCAAAATGAACTGATACCTCAGACCCCCATAGCCAAATTACTTTAAAATTCCTATCTCCAGTTTTTTTTCCTATTGATACAATATACTTACTAATTTAATAAATTTATGGCTGGTTATGTGAGTAAACTTCACATCATTTTCTCTTCAAAATTTAACAAAATAAATAGACATCAAATTCAGTAAATATCAAGTGTAATTAATAATTATTAATACAAATTACGTAAAAATACTTAAGTAGGTAATTATTTTTTGAAAAAAAAAAAACATTAAAATCACAAAGTAAAGATAAAAAATAAGAAATTCTGTGTGATGGATTAACCTGGTGATTTTCTACCAATCTAGCTAAATCCGGTTCAATATTGGTGAGTTGCAGCCTTAAATCTCCGCGTTCGTTGATTTTCAAGCGGTTTCTTTGTTTTGCCAAAATGTTTGTAACCACACTGAAGCCTTTTTCGACTCATGATGATGGAAAAGCGATAAGGTATTTTTCAGCAATGTTCCACAATGCAGAATACTGTGCTTCAATGTTGCGTTGCAACCAGAACTTCTGATAGCCTTGGTTGAACTTTTGCTGATGGTAATCCACCATTCTTGCATTATCACATTGGCTTCTTCGATGGCTGTGATATTGTACGGACTTATTATCCATTGAGGAATTTGTAAATTTGAGAGATCCTCAAACCTCTAAATAAAATGCTTGTGTAATGCGTCCAAGTGAATGACATATGATAAAATAACATCGTCTTGAAGCATTTCTGGTAATTTTGAAAAAAAAAGGAAACTGTGAATATTTCTGCTAAAATTTTGTTTATAAAGGATGAGTTTATCCACAAAGCTTGATATTATTGATTTTGTTTTAATCAAGTTGAGATCGTCAACATAACAAAGATATCAGTCAAGTAATAAATATCTGTTCAGATTTTCTTTCAAACACGGATCTTTTTCTTGTAAAAACTCCAACACAAATTCAAAAAGAGCTGAAAATCTTGCTAAGCAAGAGCCTCTCGATAGCCTGTGAACTTCAGTGTGCAGAAGTAACCGAGTAAAGACTTCGTCGTTTTCCTCACATAGCTGAGCAAATAACCGAGAGTTCAAAGAATTGCTTCGAATCTTGTTGACAGAATTTATAAGATATTGTAAAGACTGATGCAACCTAGGACTGCTACTAAATTCTGTCTGTGAATCAAACAGTATTATCATTCAAGCTCCAACGAATTTCAAAACGCAAATGAACTTTCAACCTAAGTATAAGCTTGTTATTTAGTAAAATATCAGGAATATATTTGGACTTGAACTTGATCATGATTTCGTTCGTGTCAAATCGGGTATATGCGTCAAATACAGAGCAAGTCAAAACATGCCTGAAAGACTTGTACGCTCGAACATATTATGTTGTACGAACTTATCCACGCCTAGTTTTTCATCTTGTACGAACTTGTGCACGCTTATCGACTTGTTGAGTTTCTTAAAAGTACAACAATGATACATCCTACTAAAATATTAGTCATTCTTATAACAAGTTGGTACACATAACACAACTTATACAGTATCTTGAAAGTTTCAAATAAGAGCTTGTATTAATTAATAGGGGTCGATTTTTAGATCTCGTCGACCCCAAAAATCAGTTTTCGTTTATGTTGACCCCTAGGAAACGGATATCGACCACTTTCGGAATCGCTGATCTAGAGGGTATCATAAAAATTGGTCTTAGATCAATTCCAGCTTTTTTCCTTGTCATTATTAGTTTTGAGACTTTGAAAATATTCCTGAAAGACTGCAGGGTTACAAGGGTGTACCGACGGTAAGGAGGGGGGGGGGGGGGGGCAGAAGGTCAGTTTTTTAACGAAATTCACAAATCATGAATAAAATGTAATCTATATATTATTACAAAGTCCGATAAAATAAAATAAAACCTATACAATATGAATAATCAAGATTACTATGACTTATTATCGGGTATAATTTTAGTCTTGTCCAAGAGGGCTATTTTTTTGATTCTTTGGACTCTGCGGCATAACAGCAAAAGCGAAAAAAATCTTATTTGTTATTTCATCACATAACCCAAAGGCATGAGCGAGAAACAAAGGCGAAACATAACTACTGCACAGTATACTTCGTACAGTAGTACAGCTCTGAAGTCTGAATAAACTACTGAAAAGTTCATTTCAACAATTAACTTGCAAAAACATGTCATAATTTCTCCCATAAGTATATAGACCGGGAGATGATGACAGAAGAATCAAAGTCATTTGTAAAAAATATCACGACCATTAAAGGGTCGAAGTATGTGATTTAAGAAACGAAAATCATAATTTTAGGGCTGGCCTGCGTTGTGTAATTACAGGCTAATTAATTAAACTTGTCGGAAAAATTACGGTATTCAAACGATTTGTTACACAAAAACTCGTACAATTTCTTGTTGTCCATGAAAATAAACATGGCGGTAGCGCAATGCCATACTTTTTTGGCGTGGCTTATGGCCCGCCATACTAATTAAAACGCATTAATAAATTTTTTTTTTTAAATTACATTCAAGTAAACATTCACGAGAATCACAATGCTGCAAAGACGTAGATTTTTTTAATTATGCAAAACGATTTCCATAATTTTTAATATTACTGAAAAATGTGCTCCTCTGCAGATTTGATGTTAAACATAATTGAGCTTGAAGGAGATAGACGTATATAAGCAATATATTTGTCTCAATTTTTATGTCAATTTCAATATATTCCATTTAATAGAACCGTACCTACTGTTTCCAAAAATTGGTTACAGTTCAGCGTACATTTTGAACTTGAAAGACTTAAATGAATTTTAATCAAAATTTTTCCATTTTTCATTATAGGAATTAGATAGGATGGCTCAGTCAATTCTTAGTATATGTATGTGAGTGGGTCCTACATAACCTCATTTCCGTTTATTTACATTTGATACACACCCAATACAACTTTTATTCGTTCTTTTTTGATATGTAAGCATAGGCGATTTTCGGTGTGGAGCTATTTATTCGTTCGTTTTCGTTTTTCGTTGTGCAAGCGGCCGTACACAGAACGTCGTAAGATATAAAAGTTCTACTGTTTTATCCCATCGAAAAAGGCATAAAAAATTTCCCCAGAACTAATTGTATATTTCTTATTTTTTTAATCACCACGATGGGTCTCTTTCGTATTATGGACCAGAAAACCAATTTGCTTCTTTTAATAGTGGGGCACGCATATAAAATTTCAAAATTAAGCGAAATTTATTTATTTATTCTGTCTACCGATATACAATCTTACAGACTAAGAAGGAGAAATGATCCTTATATATATTACGTGCAAAAAAAAAAAAAAAAATACACAAAATTAAAAAATACATGCATTACGTGAAAAGTGAATATGAAAAAAAAATAAGTTACAGATAAATACTATATAAAGGACAATTACAATACATCAAAGAATAGAACGAAGTATTTGAAATAGGCACAGTGCAATGTATAAACTAGAGCTAAGTATAAAATTATTTACTTGATGTACTACATGCAATAGAATAATAATATAATAAAATTTGAGCAAGATCAACAAGATATTAACCGATGAGATGATCACAAGTTGAATTTATGAGAATGAAATCATAAAACTACTTACAGGGTTTTTTAATAGAGCACCTATTGTCAGCAAAGTCAATTATGCCACTACAAAGATTAAATTGTCGAATACAGCGACTAATTAGACCATTAAGGCAGTAATTTGTTCTGTGAAGCGATTCATACAGAATGGAGAAAAATCTAAAATTCCTACCTAGATGGAATGTAAAAATTAATGTGCTCGAGCAGAGAAGGAGAAACAATTTTATAAGCAAACAGATCTCTTTTGAACATAACATTGCGGGTCTTCCGTCTGGTAGACAATTTTTGTAAGTCAATTAATTATCATCTTGCATGATACGGAGGTAGATTAGCACTCCAGTTAAACTTCCTCAGAGCGAACCTGGTGAATCTCCCCTGAACGCCCTGACTCTATTGATATGAACAGCATAGTAAGGATCCCACAGAGAACAATACTCAAGGATTGGTCTCATCAAAGATATCTATAGACTTTTGAGTGTATAAGGGTCCGAAAATTCTGCAGCCCGACGCCTGACGAAGCCAAGACGAGAGTTAGCCTTGCTCACAATGAAATATACATATATGCTGGGAGAATGACATCCGGGAATCAAGCAAGACCCCAAGATCAGATGAAAGATTACATTTGGCACCTGGGCTTCCATTAATGGATAAATCAAGTAGTACCGGTGAGGACCTTCTAGTGAAGGTAACATGCTTGCACTTTGATAGATTCAAAGATAAATTATTTAGGCAGCAACATTGAACAAAACTAACAAGGTCGTGTTTAAATTTAGCTACATCTTTAGTATTAACATTCTTTAAGTCATCAGCAAAACCAAGGCACGAAGCAAAACTAAAAATTGTAAAAACATCGTTATTAGAAATTAGAAAATAATAGGACCCAAATGACTGACCAGATCAGTGTAAAGAGTGTCAACTTGACCAGAATCCTCCATAACCGTCAGTGAGAAATTAGCAAAGGATACAAGATTAGTCTCACAAGATCTACTTTTAATGAAGCCATGTTGATGGGGTGAAATGTGTCCTTAACAAAGAAAGAAATTTTATTACTTACAATACTTTCGAACAGCTTAAGGATAACAGAGAGTTTACAGATTGGACGATATATAGAAACATCATTTTTAGCGCCAGATTTATGGATAGGACCCAGCAGGGAAAGCTTCCACTGGTCTAGAAAAACACCTGAAAATAAAGAAATATTGAAGATATGGTATAATGGTTGAGATAAAGCCTCACGACAGCCAAAGACAAGCCGGAATACCATCAGGACCTGAAGAAGTCGATGCATTAAGCTTGTTAAGGGCATCACATCAACGGATATATGTAACGATCTTAAGTCAATTGAGGACGGTATGTTCTCCGTGAGGTCACTATCAAATGGTTGACCAGTATCCATGGCATAAACAGATTCCAAGTAGTCCTCAAAGATATTAGAAGTATCAGTGATGTTATCTATTATCCTATCATTATAATGGACGCATGAGGAGATTCCATGAGAGTTCCTTTTTCCATTAAGGTAGGACCAGAAACTTTTTGCTTAATATCAGATTCTATGGAATTCAGATATTGATTGTATAAGAATTTGTTTAAGAATTCCTTACGAAGTCTTTTGAAGAGCATACCATCATTAGTAGCACCAGTGGTCTTATATTTCTTATGGGCTACATTGCAAGCATTCTTTAAGTTTAGCCAATCTATACGATTTCTCCATGGATGGCCAGAACTGCCCCCCCCCCTCGATGCTACGGGCACATGACATGAGCAACAAGAATGTTATCAAGAGTTGAAACAAATTTAGAGTAAGCAAGCATTAAGTCACATTCAGAGAACAAGCTCTGCCAAATAATTAAGTTCTCTTTATTTATGGTAGCATAATTGACTTTTTTTTAAATTGTTAAAATATACAGAATCACGTAAATCAAGACTACTAATAGCATTAATGTGTACAACAATGACATGACAATTTTGAGGGCACAATGATTAAAAGTATCTTTAGAAAAGTTAAAAGAGGCTACATCGACAGTACAAACTAAGTTATCACTAACCAACACTAAGTCAATAAATCTACCTATCGAATTAGCTACACTGTTGATCTGATAAAGACCTAATGATATCAATCCATCAATTAGACAGCGTTCAAAGTCCTTCAATACAATATGAGGAACAAGTATCTTTTTATCATCACTCCACAGCCAGTGAATATTGTCAGCATTAAAGTCTCCGAGTACGCAAACCTGATCATTTTCGTGAACCATATAGTCTCCAAAATAGAACCAATATTTGAGATATCACCCATCTAGGGAACTGACACCTCAGTAGTTATTACTTATTATTATTATTTGCTTTTTTTTGGCTTCCATTTTTAAGAAAAATATTGTTTTCAAAATCAGAAATTTAAAAATTTCATTGAAACTGCATTCAAATTTGCTACATGAAAAATGTACGGTATTCCAATAGGAAGGTTATTTTATAAATTTTGTATTAGTTTCAGACGTAGGTACTACTCTTCGACCTTTACAATCGCAGCCAATTATAAATTTGTATGGGTTTAGTTTTTTTTTTAAATTTTGTAAAATTGGTATAAATTGCGTGGATTGGAAATAAATAAATAAATATAAGATAAAGAAAACACTGGCTTTATTTTCCTTTCCGAAATTTTACCAGATAAAACTTGAAATTCATGACTTTGAAAAGAAGCCTTGTTTGAGTTAGGCCCAGGACGCAATCTTAGAACCCTATTTTTCCGACCCCTTTTGGACATGGCCACACCTATACCCCCCCCCCCCTCGCCCAACCAAATTCGGAGTGCGCTACTGCAGGGATATAGGGTAGTAAACACATAATGTCTTTATGTTTTTCTGCCGTTACTGGAATATGTTGGTGTACAATGGAAGCAATTTAATACTTTCGTATATTTTTGCAGATTTTTCATGTAAACTTTTTATTTTTCATGTAAACTTTTTTTGACATGGAAGTACTTACATTAAAGTGCGATAATTTTCTAAAGAGAAAAGAAAATTACCCCACAACGTTCGAAAGGGAACGTAGATGCGAATTAATATGCATATGTCAAATAGATTATGTACCGTTATATGAGCCTTTAGCGAAAATATAATAACTAAAAGTAGAAAAATAAAATATATTAAAAAACTTTTAAAATAAATAACTTTCGCAAATAAATTGTATTAAAAAGTAAAAAATAATTTTTCCTTTCTCAGTGATATACACAAGAAAAGTTTAATTGCAAAATAATAAATGCTAGAACTCAGATTGGATCTTAAAAGTTTGTGCATGAGTTGCAGTTAGAAAATTGCGACTATAGTTATGAACAGGGCCTTGCAGAGCTGAGAGGGGGCCCAGGCCAATAAAAAATATGGGGCCTCTTGTTTGAGTAAAAAAAAACAAATTTACATAGTTCTTTTATTATTTTTAATTTATTTAAAAAGTATGAAACTAATAATTAAATTACAAATAAGCTTTTCGAGCTTTAGTTGTAGCAAAATCTTTTATAATAGTTGAAAAATCAATATTTCGTGCAATATCTGAATTTATATGTAAAATTGATAGCCCATTCAACCGTTCTTGGCTCATTGCAGATCTGTTAAAATTTTTAACCCTTTTCAACACACTGAAACTGCGTTCCGCTGAAGCAACGGAGGCAGGTAGACTTAAAAATATTCTTAAAGCTGTTGATATATTTGGAAACAATCCAATTAGGTTTTTTTCTAAAATGTTTAGCAGCAACTTAGCTGGAGATGATTCTATATCAAAGTTTACTTCAAAAATATTTTTTAAAAATATCATTTCATCACATATTTCATTTGAAATTTCCTTTGGATATTTTAAGTGCATATTTTTTGCTCTCAATTTTATTTCCTCATCTGATGAAGTTTGAAAAGTCCAAAGGAATCCAAAAGTCTGGCAAATTTTGCGTAAAGACTCAAAGCGACGTGTCAAGCCTGAAATAACCGAATCAATAATGTATATAAAAACATTAACTCTATAATGTTCTTCAGAATCAAACTGTGACCTAATATGACGAGTTAATTGAAAATCAGTTGAAATTTTGGAAAGTACGGCAATCTCTTTTGAACTTAAGAGTAATCTGCCCCACTCTTCACGCATTATCTTCATCCTTGCAATAAGATTGTTAATATTTTCCATTTCGACGTCAAGTGTTGCATTGCGTGCTTCAATAATTAAATTAGTTTGTTGCAATAACGTTAATATTTCAAGCCATATTGTTGTCAACACAATGCATTCGAATGTATCCAAATATTGAAAAATTGACTGAAGTTCGGTACGTGCGTGCGGTGGAAGGTTTAGTGACTTACACTCCTCTAAAGCAGCCAGAATATTTGACTGATTATTGTAAATTGGTTTAACAGCATCAATTCGAGCAGACCATCTTGTCTTTGATATTGTATGAAGTGACACAGCTAAATATTTCTTTAAAATCTCCCACTTTCTAGGACTGCTGCTAAAAAAATTATACATCTGTTGAATTCTCCCAAAATATGTAACTGCTTCTTTACATGATTCAGCAGAGTCAACTCCAACAAGATTAAGAGTATGATTTCCACAACTGGAAAAAATGCAATTCGGATTACGCTCAAGCAGCACTGCTTGCACACCGTTATACTGTCCTGCCATATTAGCACCATTATCATATGCTTGCCCAAAGCATAAATTAAAATCAAGGCCAAAATTTTCAAGAATTTCAATAATTCGCGTAGCGATTTCGATTCCTCTTTTTTGTGTAAATGAATCAAATGTAATAAATCTTTCCTCAATTGAATACGATGCATTATTTATTATTTTTACATAACGAATTACAAGACACGTTTGTTCTTGGTGTGAGCAGTCTGGTGTCGCATCCACAATAATGGAAAAATATTTAGAATCAAGAATTTCTTCAAGAATTTTTCTTTGCACAAATTTTCCACAAATCTGAATGAATTCATTTTGAATTCTTGATGATAAATAATGAACTTGAAGACGTTTGGGCTTGTCTTGTGACTCACGAACACTTTTTACATGTTCGTATAAAACTGGATCATACTTACTGAGCAATTCTATGATACCTAAGAAGTTTCCATTCCGCGAATTTCCAATATTCTCATTAGAACCAAATAATGCCAAACCACGCTCACTTAGGAAAAATATAACATCCAAAATTCTATGAAGAACTTTCTGCCAATTACTTGCCTCACAGTTTAGTTGTTTCAGTAGAGATGATCCTAATGAGGACTTTAATAATGCAGATCTACTTGCTGATTTCCAATGGACATAATTTTTTTTATGAATAATTGAATTTTCATGAGCAGGTACGCGATCTTTCAATTTCCTCCATCCTCTTAAAATATCCCATCCTGATTGGCTACCGAGAACTGATGCATCAAATTTCGTATCCTGTAGGAAGCAGGGAAAACAAAATAATGACTTTTTTGAATTGCTCCAACATAGCCAATCTCTGTTGCAAATTTCTCCATTCGCTAAAACCTTCTTCGTCAGACGATATGGAAATTTATTGTTTTCAGCATCATTTGGGATGTTTTCAGGTATTTTAAAATGTTGAATATTGAAGTAGTTGCTTCAATTCCTTGAATATTGGGTAGATTAGATGACACGTAATTTTCTTCCATGTTTGCATCATCAACAATTATCTGTAATGGTGACAAAGAATCTTCTATTTGTTCTGAAGTTATATTTTCAACCACCGAAATTTGAGCATCAACATCCGCAATAACATTTGCCATTTGTGAAATAGCATGAGTAGTTTCATTTTCAGGATTGACTGTTTGATTGATAATCTGTTCAGGGATGTTTTTTTTTATTAAAGAATTTCGTTAATCGTGGCAGACTTAGCTTGGCTTTTTCTTGTTCTTTTTTCTGTCGTCTCTTGCTTGCGCCACTCGGATATGTTCTTTTCATTATATTCCTAAAATTAATTACTTATGAATTAAATAGAACTATTTTTAATATTAACTCCATTTAAACTTACAGATTACAAATATCACTAAACAATAAAAAAAACACTAATTTTATAATCACTAAAATTTATAGTACGGAACCAAAAGCTATACTCAATAGGAAAATTAAAACTGTACTGAATAGGAAATATAGTTAAATTTTTAATAATTGAAAATTAAATATTCTTTTTTATGCAATTGGCCTACTACGTTAAAATTTTTTGAATTTTTCAGAGTTCAACATATTCTTTTTTATGCAGTTGGCCTACTACGTAAAAAAGTTGTATACATACATATAACAATAACTTGAAATTTTTACTATAACTTTTGTATCGTTATATTTTATAAATCTTTGGTTAAAATAAAATAAATTAATACTCAAAATAGTATTTCAACTTAATTTTTCCGCACCTACTGTGACCAAATTAGGAAATAAATAGAGGCCCTTTCACAACTCGGGGCCTGAACCAAATGGCCCTCATGGCCCACCCTCTGTTATGGCCTGGTTATGAATGCCCAAACTTTTAAAATTTACTCTGAGTTCTAGCATTTATTACTTTGCAATTAAACTTTTCTTATGTAGGTATATCACTGAGAAATAAATCAATTATTACTCGTATTATCTGGAGACTGAGCAATTTTGATCCATGTCAGTGCTATACTTTAATGTTACGATTTTGGCCTAAACCAGCATCACTGTGAGCTATTATGTATTTTTGAGTAGTCATATACTCCATATTAATTCAAATGCATAACGCTACTTACAGAGAGTTCATAATATTCCTTGGAGTTGTCTTTTGCTTTTTGTTGCTCTTCTGCAAGACATTTCCTAGCTTGTTCCGCACTTTGTAAATGTAAATCATGACTTTGTCTAAGATATAACTGCTCTTCTTTTCATTACGACATGCTTCGATTTTTTCATTCAGTAAATCGAATTTTTGGCAAGTATATTTTCGAGATGAATGGAAATTTAAACTAAACTCAGTATTAAATATATTCCATATATTCCTGCAAGTCCACTTCTTAACAAGTAATTGATTATTTTACTCATATTTCTCTACAATATATTTTACTAAAATATCTAAATCAGGACTTAAATATTCTCGACCTTGGAGTGTGACGACCTCTAGTGTAGTGGTTCTCATATGCTGGGAAACTTAAAATATGTTCTCGTACAGCCTTTTACCATAATTTCATTTGTTCTTTGTCAAGATCCAGGCATTTTCCCACGACAATCACTTCGAAGTGTTTTAGCAAAGCTCGTTAGCTTGGTGGTAAGAGCAGTCGCCCGGAAAGCGGAAGTTTCCGGTTTCAAACCGCGCATGAGGCGGTTGTTTTTTCCTCTTGTATTTATGATTTAATTTAGAATCGTTAAAAATAAAAGTTCTTAAATATCCGCTATTCTCCATCTATGACCGATTCCAAAATATTGATGAGTTCAATTCTAGTATGGGAAAAATAAATAGAAATGAAACACACAGCTTTTTCAAAATTGCCTAAAAATTTCATACAGATTTCAGGATGATCTGGCGAAAAGGTATTTATAACCTGGCACATGCTCTTTACCCAATTCGAAAGCATTTATTTGCCGATTGATTTATAACTTTCCTAGATAGATACATGTTTATTACACATTAAAAATGGCTGGCGAAATAAACGTTGAGGATGATGCTTTCAAAGGTTAATCAATTTCTTTTCTTGTTTTCTTTATAAATAATCAACTCAAAATCAAGTTGTTTTAAATTCAAGAAAAGAATTTCAATGATTCTACCTGTTATAGATTATGCGGTACAATACTAGCGAGCGACAAAAAAAATTATATCAGATATTGACAATGAATGAAAATATATTTCAAGCTGATAAAATCGGTGAGGTGGATGCCAATCCAACATTGCTGGAGCTGAAACTCAAAATACTTAATAAAATTTCATTTTCAGTTCAGAATAAAAGAAAGATCAGTAGCAAGATATTCTATAATTACGAGACATGAAAGATTACCACAGCCCAGACCAAGTTTTAGTGGCACTTGTCTAGGATGGAAGCTTTTTGAATATTCGCTGAGGAAGAACCCATACACGTCCGAAGAAAGAGCATAAATATTTTCGTAACTATCGGAACATAATGAGATATTTGGTTTTTTTTATAATATCAGCGTGCGCATTAATAAATTTTCAGATGACGTATTCTTGAAACTCTATAAGGACTTGCATTTGGCGCTTACGTCTGCAGGGCCGGCTGTGGGTTTTGCGGGGCCTCGGGAAAATATTATACGCCGGGCCCCCTCCCAAAAAGGAAAAAATAATACATGAACATAATTTTATCAATTTATTTAATGAAATATTTATTTCTTCAATATATTCAAAAACATATATATATAAACATAATATTTTTTATTCCTATTTCGTACAAAGTTTTTTTACTGTTAATTCCTCGATAATATCATCAAAATTTATCTGTTTTGTTATCTCCTGCTCTATTGACAACATAGCCACCCCCTCTAACCTATCTTGTTGCATGGTTGATCTTAAATAATTTTTAATTAAATTTAATTTGGAAAAACTGCGTTCGGCGGAAGCTACTGAAACAGGCGTTGTTAGCATAATTCTCAATGCTATATATGTATTGGGATATACATCGTCTATATTATCTTTGCAAATTTGTTTCAGGCAATCTAATGGAGTTGTATTCTCTTGAATAATTTGTGACAACAATTTTAACTCATGAAATAAATTGTAACCATCAATATCAGCATTTTCGCCATCTTGAAGAAATAGATGAAGATCGTTGCAATATTTTTTTAACTCATCATCGTTTTTATTTTTTTTTAAATTTCAAATGTTGTGTAAAAAACCAAATACATCATTATAGCGAGTATACTGTTGAAATCTTTCATCCAGAGCAAAAATAGCACAATCTACAACTTTTAAAAAAAAAATAGTCCACTTTAAATAACTGTTTTGCATTGTTTCCAATGTCGTCACTGTTTTCATATGTATACATTTTTGGTTTTTTGGAAATACGTTTCGTTTTAAATTCTGGTGATATATTTACACTACTACATATTTCACCACTACTAATTATTGCATCTTCAAACCCAGAATTTCTGTAACTTTTTAAAAAGTTTAAAAGTTGTTTTAGGTGCTCTAAAACTACAGAAATTTGTATTCCACGTTTTTGAGAAATTTTGCTTGTAATATTGACTTTATTTAGTATTTCATACCAAATCACCAAACTCATTACAAATTCAAATGACATAATGTATTTAATTATTGACAAAACTTCTACTTTTAAAACAATGGCAACGACAGTAGATACTTCTTCCAATGCAGCTATCACACCGGGGAATTGCAATTCAGACGACGTCCAACAATCCCCAAGAATTAAATTTAAATTATGAGAAGTGCACGGCAAATAAAAAGCACGAGGATTTTCTTCCCTAATTAACGCTTGGACACCCCGATTTTTTCCTTTCATGTTGGTACCGTTATCATAAGATTGACCTCGGCAATTTGACAACAAGAAATCCTGTTTCGAAAACTCATTCTTAATAGACTCTGTTAAACCGTTACCAGTTGTATTGTTGACAACTATGAAATTAATAAAATGTTAGACAATTTCAACATTTTCATGTTTTCTGTTTGCGATACGAATTACTATATAACAGACATTTGTTCCAAGTGACTAATAGTAGCAGGAGTGCAGTCTAGAATGACGGAATAATTCTTAGCTCGTTTAATTTTGTTTATTATAGTTTTCTTTACTTTCGAAGCAAGAGCACAAATAATTTCGTTTTGAAATATATGGTTGAGGAAAAGCTTACGATTATTTTTATTGATAAAACTGTTTATATGTTCATTTAAAAGTGCATCAAATTTAGCCAGTAATTCTATCAATCCGAGAAAATTGCCGTTTTGGGGTTCATAAAGTTTATCTGAATTTCCACAAAAAGCCAGATTTCTATTTGTTAAGAAGAGAATTATTTCTACTATTCTTTTTAAACATTTTTGACATTAGGTTAACTTTGGCACAGCGACATTACATTGATTACTCAGCGCAGAATTTTTGTTTGGTCATTTGGTTAAGATAAATTTTTTAAAATAATTTTGTTAAGAAAGGTATGAAAATTTTATTACAGTTCGGAAGATAAGAAAGCAAGCTTAAGATTATCAGAACTCCATTTTTCTGTATGAATAGTAGTTTAGGGCGGAGGAGCTATTCAAATCAAACTTTTGTCAGTTTTACATAAGAACACTGCAAATATTTTAGAATGTAAGGACTTCGTTCGGCCTCGCATGTGGTAGGGACGGAGTTTGTTTCATGGCTTGTGAAGTATTCTCGAGGGCTTTGGCACAGGGTATAAAACACATTCGTTTGCATTTGTAACACGTACAAATTTAATCAAAAACAACCTTAACAAGCGAGATGTTAATGCAGGAAAAGACCTGCGTTAACATCCGAAAACTTGTCCTAGCTACTAATAGTTGTTAGAAATATGAAAGCGCGGGGCCCCTTTAAGCGCGGGGCCTCGGGAAAAATCCCCGAAGTCCCGACCTCTGAGCCGGCCCTGCGTCTGATGAAGGCCGGTCAGATATCAACACGATTGAACTTTACCACGGAATAAAGATAATGGGCTGGCGGCAAGGGCGGATACAGCGGGGGGCGATCGGGGCGATCTCCCCCCCCCCCTTGAGTTAGAATAAAAACAAATTTATATACTCAAAATTCGAACTAAAAATAAGAAATAATTTTGCCCATTACTTAATGAGTACATCACTAAAATTCTATAGAGTTTCCCTTCAATTTGAATTAAATTAAATTTTGAATTTATATTACATTTGTGTATAAATTTTTAAATTTTCAGGAACAGAAAGCAAGATCTGGGCACTTCAAATTTTAATACTAAAGTAAAATAACAATTTTTTGATATTGAAATTTGGAGTTCCTTATATTTATCAAAATACTTAATACAGTTTAATGCCCCAGACTTCACTTTCTTTGTGTGCCTTAAAAATTTTAAAATTTATGCAAAATTTATTTAAATGCAAATTGAAGGGAACTCTATAGAACTTTAATGATGGAACTATTCATCAAATGAAGTGAAAATGATTTTTTATTTTTTAGTGCAAGCTTTTAATCAAAGTTTTTTTTTTTATATTTATCAAGTATATTCTGTTTTAGTCTGAAATTTTCGTAAAAAATTTAAAATTATATCATTAAGGAATTTTCAGTACAAGCAAAATGTTTGCATATTTGTGTGATCGAAAGCTTAAAAAAGCCGAGGTATTTGATGAAAGTACATAGTATATTGGGGAAATGACCATAGGCGGAGAAATTAATATTAGATTCAATTTTCCAGGACATATTTAATTTAAAGCAAATACGGTTATATATTAACCCTACCAAATTATAACTCCTTGAAAAATTCTCTAACAAAGTGCGATATCTGGATGTTAAGGAAATGTTCATTCTAAAACAGAAAGTGAAAGCTATACAGAGCGGTCCACAACTGATGAAAGAGCAAAATGAATTATTTTGGATAGTTGAATAAGGTAAAATAATACAAAATTTGCGAAATTTAGTTACATGGTTACAGATTACACGTATGTATAGAAGCAGCTATCGCTATTCGCTCATTTGAGGGAATTTGACTTTCTTTTCTATGTATTACATAGATTTCCTAAGCAAATTTTAACATAAGATTAACTTGAAAGATTATGGGGGGAGGGGGTATTGGAATTCACATAAATAGCGAAAATTTGGAATCCATATTTAGCTTGATATCCTATAATTGAAAAGTAAGAATACGCCTTTATATTGTAGCATTACCAGATTTCTAATTTTAGAGAAGAAATTTATGTTTCTAATTTTACTGTAAGGAATAAGGAATCGTTACAGAAATGAACGAAAATGAAAGAATGACAGAAAAGACAGATGATGAGTTATTCCAATATATGAAATGTAAATAAGAAACTGTTTTTGGTATCATTTCGGTACATTTTTGGTACCTAACCTCCCACCCCCTCCTCTTTAATAAAAATCAATAAAAATGTATATCAGTTAATAGTATTTCGAAAGTTATATTCGCAATTAACGTTTCATATCAACAGATTGTAAATTGACAAAAATACACCCCCACCCCAAAATTACCCCCGCTTGAAAAATTTTTCTTCTACAAATTATAAACATTAATTAGATAAAGCGAATAAACCAACCGTTTTCCGATTCGAAAATTAAGTGATCTTGTACTACACTTCGAATAGAAAACAGTGTAGTACTAAAAATATTGGCATGCACATCGATGGGTGTCAACATCCCACATACAGTGATATAATTTTTAAAAAATTAGAAAGTGTACTGCACCTCTGCGGGGAATCAAATTTAGTTCTAGTACGTTTTGAAAAATCTAGTACACCATCTTATAGCTAATATTTTTTTTAAAGAAATTTGAGTCCCACACCCCTGTACTGGGAGGTCAAACGGCTAAGTTATAATTGATCGAATTTAAAGCCCCTTATTTCCCCCCCCCTACCCCCAGGGCGAAAAAAACACAGCCCATCAATTATGTAATGAAATTAAAAACCCAAAAAAAATCGGCCGGTAATGTTCGGAGGAAATAGAGGTTATGTGTTTTCAATATGTATGGTGGCTTCCACTCTGATTTTTACGATTTTCAACCCCCATTTAACTTCCTCCCATCCGATGCTTTGTTGAGAAAATATAGCCGCTCTTCTTAGGAATTAAAGATCTGCATAAATTCTCTATAAGAGAGCTTAAGTCGCTTTCATATAAATTTTTCCTGATTTGAAATGCCTCCACTATGTGTTTTATCAAATACCATTAGAAAAAATATTCTTCTCCGATATCGAAAAATGTTTTATATGGCGGATCGTGTCGTGAGCAGTGTTGGGAATTTGAGGGAATTTCAAAATTTTTCGACATAAAAAATTTGATCTTATGTTATACTTTCCATTGATTATGCAGTATGTACCATTATTACTTGAACTTTGGAATATTAGATAAGTGAGCAATGAACGATCATGTTCTATTGGTATACTACAAAAATTATATAGATTTTAAGTAGTTTTCTCCAAAACTACGACAATCTTTCAGTTCGAGATTTTACGACAGCCTTGGTAAATACTTCACGAAATTTTCTTTTCTGAATGTGGGAATTAGTTTTTCCCAATTTATTTCTTATTATTAAGCGTGACACAGTTTTTGGCCAACATTACTTTATTTATGCGCAACACATCGCTATGTTCCATATTGATTAAAATTACGTACAGGTGTATCAAAATTTGTATTACCTCAAATTCATTCAGTCTTATATTTCTCCCCTCTATAACATTGTTAACAATGTGCTCATGTTTCTATAACTGTAAACTGTCACTAAGTAATATATAGTAAGTAATATAATATGCATAAGTAATCGATGGCCCAAATTTACGCTATGGTTTATAATATAGATTCTTTAATTTGATTTGATTTATTTTTGTTTTTACCCGGGTTTTTTTTATTTGAAATTTTATAGCCCCCCCCCCCCCCCGCAAACACGCCAGGCATGGACCAGGCATGGACTTAAAAGAAGAATTGTGTAAGAATAAATAAAAAAGTTTGACGATGAAAGTGGAATTGGATTTGCTACACACTGCCATGTAACAACAGCATTTCCATGCCAACTATAGAATTGTGTAAGCAAGCCATCATACTTGGAGAAAGAAGCCCATTTTGACAGAAACCGCACCAACTACATGTAGGAGATCCTTGAGTGCAATGTGCACAGATTAACAAGGTAAGGTCTTCCCAAGGATATCAGCGCTATTTGGTTTGCGTGGTTCATTGTATTAACTATATTGACTTTTATAATCTTAAGTTGCAAATGCTGTTACGTATAAAATTAGAATAAGATAGACGGATAGTTTGCTTTGATTAAAAACTGTTGGTGAATTCCAGGGATATCAGGATGGTTGATGGCTCGTTACAACCGCCTGAATACTGTCTTGAGATGCTCTATATAGACACACATATAACTCGAATTAGAAAAATTCAATGAAGTTCCACAACGACAAAATACATTATGCATTGTCTTGTTATTGAGATAGGTTGAGTTAGGATAGGTTATAGTGGCGGTTTTCGAAATTCGTACGTACCTACAATCGGCCATACCTCATCCGCATCCTACCTGGAAATGATTGCTTAGGAAGTGTTAAAACCAGCCACAAAAGAATAGTGATAATTAATATATATTAATAATGATATTAAAATGTGTCACATTGTGTTAGTTCTATATTTCATATGTTTTAAAAATTACTGTACCTACTGTAAAATTTCATATTTCAAATCTTATAAGAGTTGGTTTTATTAGTATATAAACGTTGTCTTAGAAATTAAAACAAAACAAATTTTTCAAATCCAAATGTTATTTTTAGAAACCTAGAATATCAGGGAGAACGGTGTTTTGGGCTATTTCTTTATAACCAAGTCAAAAAAAAAAAATTATGAAAAACAAAGAACATTCTGGAATTCTTGAAAGTAGCCTTTTCAAGCGATGCCCAAAACGATATAAAAAACAAGAAAATTTGTATTTAGAGGGTCCAACCAACTCACCCTCATATACATTTATATAAATAAAAATGTAAATATTCATTTGTTCAAGATCTGCAAAAGATCTTCACCGATTGCTTTGAAATTTTGACATAACGGCATTCGAATACGCACGAATGTTCTTATATACATGTTGTTGGAAAAGGTGCCCGGTTCAACGTCTTTCCAGCAATTGAGAATTGTCAACGACCTTACACATGCCACTTTCCGTAGTGTATGTCAAGCTCTGAATTTATTGGAGAACGACCGACACTGGAATATATGCATTAATGACGCGTGCAGCACGTTACATCCAAATCAAATTCTTGCAAGCATATTGACCGACTGCTCTCCTTCATCTCCAACAGAGTTAATGGAGAAATAAAAATCGCACATAGCTGAAGTTATTTTCCGTCGAAAATTCGAATATGAACATGGATTTCACAGCAACGAACCATTGATAATGATTGAAGATTTGTGCTTAGAATGCCATCACCGAATCGATCTACTACTGCTTCGTTTGATGTAGAATTGCGTCGTGAACAAAATTACAACATGGGTGATCTTCGTATATGCCATCAAATATTCCTAAGCTAATGCTTGAGCAAAAAAGTAATGCAGACTACCAATAACGGAAATCTTCTTCTTAGATGCACCAGGAGGAGCTGGTAAAACGTTCCTAATTAGATTGATTCTGGCAGCAATTCGATCCCAAAATGGCATTGCCTTAGCTCTTGCGTCGTCCGGAATAGCTACGACTTTGGTATCAGGTGGAAGAACTGCTCATTCCGCATTGAAATTGACATTGAACATGCAATTCATTGAAACTCCCACGTGCAACATTTCCAAAGTATTGCAGAAATGCAAACTTATTGTTTGGCACAATAGCGCACAAAAAATCGCTCGAAGTTCTTGATCGATCATTGCAAGATTTGCGTGGAAACATCGAACCATTTGTGAACGAATTAATATTGCTTGCAGGAAATTTCAGGCACACATTATCTGTAATTCCTCGATCGACACTACAGGACGAAATAAATGCTGAATACCTGAAATACTTAATAACTACAAATATGAGTGTCCAGCTGCAATACATCGATTAGCTGAAATATCTTCAAAACAATTGCTGGAAATTTTTAACGGAAAGGTTAATCTGACCTCAGGACGAATTTCATTGCCTCATAACTTCTGCAATTTAGTGATGTCAAAAGAAGAATTGGTTAAAAAAGTATTTCCCAATATTGAAACGAATTATAAGAATCACGATTAGCTGAGTGAACGAGCTATTCTTGCGGGCGGCCAAGAGCAAAGACGCCTGCGAACTTAACAATATTATTCAGTTTAACATTCACACGGTGGCAGTTACATAAAAGTCTTTCGACAGTGTTGTGGAAGCAGATAATGCGGTTAATTGTCCAGCAGAATTTTTTAATTCACTGATCTACCAAGGATGCCACCGCATGTACTGCAATTGAAGATCGACGTGCCAATTATGATGTTGCGAAATATCAACCAGCCAAATCTTTGCAACGGCACGCGGATTGCAGTAAAAAGATGGAAAATGAACCTTAATAGATCTCTCAAATCTTTACCTGCAATTTCCCCCAATTCGCGAAAAAGTTGCTACCAAGCGTACACCTTCTATGTTTGGCAAGGCTGGGACATTTACAAATAAAGCGTTGAGCACTTGCAACTTCTTTCTCATCCATATAGCTTCTGCAGAAGTTATTGCATGGAGCTTGCATCCGTTCCTCATATTTTCCGCACATCATTACAGCTCCTACTTAGCAGAATTTTCGTCTTTCCAGCAGGACATATCTTGAGCCATAGCTGTCGTGAAATAACAAATGTGGTTAATTCTCCTTGTCTGCGATGCTTACAGGACTTTACATCAAGAATTTTCTTCGCTAATTCTACCTTCCTATGGATTGTTTCGCTAAGAATATATTCCTAGCCGAACCCTTCCTAGCCAGAGCATCAGCTATCACATTCCCTGGTACACTACTAAGGCTCGGAACCAGCAGAAAATAAGTCTGTGGTTACCATCAAGTTCCCCAAGCACACTGCGAAAACGCTAGACTAGGCGCGAACTAATGGTGCTCGAATCCAGAAGATTGATATCTGGTTCACTTGGTAAGCTGCGAGTTATATCTAGCAGCCATATCGCTTGGGAGACACTACAGTAGCCTGAAAGGTGTTACTGTTACTATTCTTGTATTTGAAAGTGCTGAATATTCCCCGGCTTTCACCTCCATATCCATTTTCGAATCATCTATAAAGACACATTTATCAAATTGAAATATCTTCCCACTCCTCTCTATCTCTATTCGGGATGCTAGTCGAGAAACCTTTCTCAAAGTAAAACTCAAGTCGTTGGACAGTATAATCCCTAACACCCTCGTATACAGCTCCCGAGACAGCTTTTTATTATTCTGCTGTGACAAAGGTATCCGGATATCCAGCAGACTGGCTCTCTTAGTGTCAGTGCACTCTTGGCAATAACAAGCCTTAAACACAATTGTGACGAATAGAGCGGCCGACAGCCGACGACCACTGCATATTCATATGTAATACCAGAGACAGACTTACGGTTTCAATATTGCAGTTTTCACTAAGCTGCAAGTGTATCTCTATATACTGAGAAACAACTCTGTATACACACGGTGTACACTGAGTATATGGAACGAATTTTTCCCAGAGAGGAGGAGAATTTATTGCAATCTGACCCTAGTTATATGGTAAACCATAATCATTTAATACACGAAACTTTTAGAGCCGAATTATATACTGCAATGTTGGCTGCAACTTTTGTGACATTTAATATATGATACTTATCAAATTGAAGTGTCTATTTCGTTTTTATTTTCCATATGGACAATTAATTTCACCACATTTGCTCACAATTTCTACGTGCGCGATCTTAAGTCAAATGACAAATTAATTGACAAATCAAGTGATAAATCAAATGTAAATTCTCAAATTAATTTCTCAGTATCGTAAGCCGCAAGTTTGTCTCTGAAAATATATATTACAGTTGACATAATTGCAATATCAATATCTCAATATCGATACGCCAGGTCTCTCTCCGATATAATACACGCTCCTTAAAACGTTTCTAGATAAAATTATTCTTATCACTGCAATAGTCTCCGGTCGTCGGCCGCTGTGTATTTTGCTAAGACTTCTTCAGTTGAGTCGCTCTCTTTAGAGCACTCCACAAGAGCCCACTTTACTACAATTGTAGTAGATCGACTACACATTTCACCGTTTTACTACCCTACTCCGTATTATAACTAATTTCTACTACACTATAGGAATTTAAAAAAAAAATTATAAAAATTACAAAAATTACGAAAAACTACGCCAAACAATAGAAAAACTATGTATAATCGCATTTTTCGAAAAGCAGTATAAAGCCTCACAAAGTAGTTAAACCTAGTTTTATTGGAAGAAGTTGTTAAGGAGTCTTATGGCAAGCAAAGAACTAACTAGTGAACTTCGAAATGATGAAGTTAAAATTTATAGATGGTAAATATAAACTCAAAAATAAAACTGAAAATACCTTCGTAGGGTTGCCATACAAAAATTTCGTTTTTCACTATATATTTGGATACTGCCTGAGAGCTGAAATTTTGTATTCGGCGTTTTCATAAAAATAGTAAGTACAATTTCAAAAATAGGCTAAATCAAGTAACCCCTTCTTGGTGTTGCCATATAAAAATTTCGTTTTTTTTAACGTATTCTTTAAAAATGATCAGAATATGAAATCCTATGAAAATGGTTATAATAATTTTTACTGGCCTACGACCTGTTCTAGAAATATATCCGAAAAGCCACTTCAAAAATCAAACTTGCACAGATTGGTGACCATATGAAATTACATACGAGTCTGGTCTTAGACCAAATCTAACTTTTTTATTTGTAAGTTTTTTAATTGAACTTCGTAATGTGCTCTGGATATTTTGTTTATCGCTCCTTTTAAGAACCTCTTAAAATCTACAACACTTGCACTAGTTTTACTACAATTCTTTGTTGAAATATTAATATTATTTTTATTTATTATTTGTGGGGTGTAGATGTGGACTGAGTTCCAGCCTGTCATCTAGTTCCCGCGACCTATAAGATCTTTTGTGACATTAACCCTAAATTCCCTAGAACCTATAACGTTCTTGGGGCCATTTTCTCGATATTTTTTGGCAGTGGAAGACCCTTTCCTAGATGTCTTAGCCTTATGCGGCACAGAGCTTCACAGTCACACAAGACATGTTCAGCAGTTTCATTGTCTTCCATACAGAAACGACAGGTCTTAACCATTTTTCAAGATGATATCTAAGTGGGCAGTGCCTAAACCCAGTAAATAGGCTCGTTATGAGTCTTAACTCCTTTCTGATAAGTGTGAGGACAACGCTTTTGTCCTATGTTGCGAATACTTCTTCGCTAGTCACAGCCCCGGAATATTTTCGCAGTGTGCCTTTTTAATTCTGTCCTCGCAAAGCCTGATCTGAGCTGAGAGGTGACTTTTTGGGTATCCAAAGCCAGGATCAGTGTCAATCAATAGAGATCTGGCTCCTTCCTTTGCAAGGCGGTCCGCAAACTCGTTTCCCCTGATGCTTTCATGCCCTGGCACCCAAATCATTGTCACCTTGTCGGCTTTGACCAGTTGCTTCAATACAGTAAGACATTCCCAAACAAGCTTAGGCTCAAAGGTAAATGAGTTCAACCCATTAAGTACTGATTGGCTGTTTGATATTATGTATGTATATTTTAACTCCACGCATATTCTTGTGAATTATTTCGCAAGCACAGAGCTCTATGGCGTATATTTCTGCCTGGAAAATGGTTGAGAGATGTCATTTCGGCCCGTATATGCCCATTCTTGCTCTACCTCCCAGTTTGGACCCATCCGTGTACCATTTAAGAGATTCGTTTCAAAGGGTAGGTCCTCAGTGTGCCACTGTTGACGGTCCCCTAAGATAACCTTAATATGTGTTTCAAAATTATGACGTTTCGGCATAAGGTCTGAAATTGGGTTGGAGGATTTTCAGGTGGCCAACCAAATTGTTCATGCTCAGAAGATTTGACCTCTGCAGTCTAATTGCCTTCATCCTAACATGCAAATGTAAAGTGAATGCCTCTAAGGCTACATTTGGGCAGTTACTCATAGCACCAGTCATCAGACCTCTAAAGTACTTAAGTACTAGTATCAGTACCAGTACCTGGACTTGTACTTGAAAAATCTTAAAGTACCAGTACCGGGACTTGTACTTGAAATGTTTTTAAGTATCAGTACCGGGACTTGTACTTAAAATATTTCAAGTCCAGGTGCTGGTACTGTACTGGTACTTGTACTTGGAATTTTACAGGTCTGCCAGTTATTCCTAGACATACGCAAGCCATTGTAATTTTTGCAAACTAGCTTGAAATGTCTTTTGTTTTCTTTTTGGCCACCAAACGAGTGAAGCGTACTTGACCATGGGCATGTCTATGTTGTCTATGTTGACCATGCGGCATGTCTATGTTGCTACTGTGGCCTTCTCCACTACTCTTTTTAAGTGTGAGTTCCAGGTTAGTCTGCTTTCTACGGTAATGTCTAGATATTTCACCTACGTCGAGAATTCCACTACAGTTCCCTCAAGAGATAGTGCTTGTAAATAAAACTTCGTTTCTCTCGTAATAGGAACAATTTTTGCGAACTAAGTTTTGGGTATTTCTCTGATTGTGATGACTAGGTCATCTGCATAGCCCTGATTATCATAGTCAGAATTCGACAGCTTCTGTAGGAGATCATAGATAACCAGTGACCCCACCTTGGCGCCCACTACTGTAATCAAGTCCTCCGCCAGATTAGCTGTGATTCTCCGGCTTCCAAGAATAGCTTTTATCCATTTTTACAATGAAGATTCGATTTCTTTATTGTTGGAATATACCTACTGCATAAAATTTGCACAAATTGGGATCCCTCCACCACACCAACGAAGAACGATTGTTGTAACAAGAAGCAAATGAAAGATTTTTCCTACAAGAGAACGAGATTACCCGTTGAAAAGGAAGGTTTTAAATTCAAATAAAATGCGAAAAACGTATCTACAATAGAAAAAAAAACATGTTTTTCAATAAAATTTTCATTTAAAACTGAAAGACAGTAATCATGATACCTAAATTCCATGCTGAAAGCATTTGTTTAATTGATCATACGTGCTTCGAACTATTTAATTACCTAAACTGTTTATGCATCAAAAATCGTTCGGTGGAACTAATCAGAATGACTTTAATGTAATCAAACAAAAGTTAGTAGGAAACAACGTGTTCATTTCATTCTATGTATCTTGGCTTAAAGATAAAACATGTGTCATCTAGAATGCTGCTGTTCTTGATATTTGTTTATGTTTTACTAATTTATTCATTACGCAATGAGTGAAATTAATTATGTGCAAGAGTGAAAGAATTGTGTAAAATTTTTTTTTCGATTTATGGCTCTTGTAGTCGCTAATTCCAAAAATTGTTTTTTTTTTTTTTTTGTAAGAAGGCATCATTTCAAAATCTTCTAGCTTTGTTACTCCCATTTCGATCCAATCCAATCAACTCATCAAATCAGCTGATTTCATGGTCATGGGTGTTTTTCAGAACATAACATGAAAATTTCCTTCTTGTTACAATCGTTGTTCTCTGACCATACCAAAATTCCATAGGTGATGATAGGTCTTACAATAGCTGTGTATAAGTAAATACACAATGCGAGGATGGATATACCATTTTTTTGCAAAAGTTTCCTTGCATTGAGTTAAAATTAAACTAAATTATGATTGCAATAAAATTTTAATTATATTAGTATTGCCCTCTTTAAATTTTTAGTTAATTCTTTTTTCCTTCTTGTGTTGTATTTTGAGCCACAAATAAAATGACTTGCGGTGCTTTCAACACAACTAGAATTTGACTACGCACTAAACATGTATTCTTCAGTTCTCACACTTCCTGTTTTCTCTATAATTTTAAGTGCTCTTCGGTATTAAGGGAATGCCACTAAGAGGCATGTCGAACAATTCAAGTCAGCAACAGTTTCGCCACTATAGAATACATATTTTCATGTGCAAAGAAACTTATCCATAAATGTTTTATTTTTCGCCCCACGGTGCTGTCTCCAATCTCCATCAGTTAATACCAAAATTTTGGTGAAAATTAAGAAGTATACATATAGTACACCAACGTAATGTATAAGTGTATGCGATTCATGGATTTGTACTCAAACTGACTAAAAATTATTAAAATTTTATCCACTCATTGATGGATAATAACTTAAAAAAGAAGACGAAGACAATTTTTTATATTGATGAATGTTGCATTATGCATGCGCGCTTAAAACTATAATTAATGAAAAGCGGAAAATCGATCCCAGAGTTTACATGGCTTCAGAAATCAATGAAATCTTATTTGGCTTCCTCCTCAAATAAGCCCTAATACATTATGTAAAAAATGAAACATTCACTTCTAGTGCGGAGGCGAGCTGCAAAATAAGTATGACAATGATGGTGTCTTCTTTCCTGCTTAATTAGCTAGAATACATACACTATAAAATTAAAAGAAAGATATGGAAAAAGTCTGAAGTTTATTATTGGAAAGAGGAAACTAACAGCTGGCGTTTTCCATAGTTGTATCATACGACTATCACTGGAACTACATTGCTGATGGTAATATGATACTTTCGGTGTAACGACAATAGTTTTGTCAAGTAGGTATGTATACTGATCTTAATACTTGGCATTATTAGATTCGGCCTTTTTCATCAGTTTCTAATAAATCAACAAATCCCTGTTATTGGAAACTTATTTTCAAATAAATTGGGAATAGTTTGTCTAGTTTTTCAGCACTAAAAGAATTAAGAGCTCTTACTATATATGCAAATGCATCGATAATGTATCCATTACATTACTGCTTATGATTCTACATATGGATCTGGATCCGCACCCCACCGACGCCAATCAATTGTGAAAATATTCTGCTGATAACATGAATAGCCTTTCGTTCAAAATCCATTGAATTAACTGAGTGATTATATATTATTGGGTGATTAGCAGGCCACCTATAATTGTTGGATTTATTACACGTGGGTACACCAATATTCAGGAAAGAGAAGAATTTTTCAACATAGTCTATTATTCCGCGGAAATTGTTTCCTTGACAGCACTGATACCCCTGTCCAAAATGTTCTGTCGAGATTTTAAAGAATTTTAAGGGATGAAAATACTGCTGTTTTGCAATATATGTTAATATATGTATAATAGTGTATGCATACATATGCTGGAATTATATAACCTTCGTTTTATGTATATACTATAGAAAACTATTTTGTATTTTTTTAACAATCAACTTTTTTCTTTTACGTGAGGTAATTAAAAACCAAGGGCGTGGCTTTAATGCCTAAAGCAACTATACATCACAGAACACTTAGTAAAATTTATATTTTTGTCTTTAAGAGGAGCATATATAGGGTATTTCCGGATATGAGGTCCATTGGATAGATGGTGATAGTAATCTCAACTGTTTTAGAGCTAGAATGTGATTAAGAAAACAGGTGAAGGTGATTTTGGATTCATCGCTAGTTATCGAAGTCAAAGTAAAAAAATTGAAAAAAAATTTTTATTTTATTTCCAAGATTTTCCCGCCAAAATCTTTATAACTGTTACATTTTCTGGATAGATTTGGAAGCCTCAGACGGGTATCATTAATTTGATTGTACTTACTCATGCTGTACCTGCGTCTGCATGCAAGCGTTTTTGAGATAATTCTGCTAATTTTGCGTGAAATTACGTAGCATTAGGTGCGATTGCCATCGTTAGTATCAAAATTAACGAAACAATGAATCATAAAAACTGGCTTATCTCAAGAACGGTTGGAAGTAGGTAGATATAACATCGGCTATCAGGCATTTTGGCGGGTAAATCATTAAAATTTAATAGAGCCAAGAACTTTTTCCAATTTTTTTACTTTGACATCCTATAACTAGCGTCGATTTTATACCCTAGATGAAATCTATAGGGTATACTAAGTTTGTCATTCCGTTTGTAACACCTCGAAATAATGATGGTAGAGCAAAATGGATTGGACACCCATGTATAATATTAAAAGTTATTTTGATTTTTGCATGTCCGTCCGTCTGTCTGTCCGTCCGTCTGTGCGCACGATAACTCGAGAACGCGTATTCTTAGAGAGCTTAAATTTTGTACACGGACTTTAAAAAAAAAAATTAAGTTCGAAAATGAGACAAGTCAGGCAACTCTTTCGTGTGGTTGCCATACAAAAATTTCTTTTTCCACTATATATTTGGACACTGCCTGAGAACGCGTTGACATAGAGAGCTGAAATTTGGTACATACTTTTTTCATAGTAATAGCAAATAAAATTTAAAAAATGGAATAGATCGGGCAACCCACTCTTGGTGTTGCCATATAAAAATTTAGTTTTTTTTACGGATAGTGTAAAAACGATCAGTCCTAAACATTTCTATTGTACTAAAAACTTGTTCAGAATATGAAATCCGACAAACCGTTCTAGAAATATATGCGAAAAACCACTTCAAAAATCAAACTTGCACAGAAGGGTGACAATACGAAATTTCATACGGGCATTCATATACCTACCCTAGATGATGGTCTTAGACCAATTCTAGCTTTTTTACTTGTTTTTAGATAAACATGTTTTTATGATTTATAATGTCATTAATTTTACGTGGAATTGAATAAAGTTAGGATCGATTTCTATCGTCAGTAGCAACCCAGTGAAGGAATCGTCTGCAATAACATGCCTGAACGGTGTCTCCAATGATACAATTACATACATAAAATAAATTGGCGACATCTATGAGTGAAGTAAGTAAAAAAATATTGAAGAGGCTTCTTTAGTTCCGTCTTGTTTGCTTGAATTTTCGGTGTATTTTAAGGGAAACTACTACAGTCATGTTTTACTTTTATATGAAGAAAGAGTGAGTCGTCTTGTAGAATTAATTGTGAAGATACTCACAATAATGTGAACCGACTATTTATAGTCTTAGATGCTTGGGTTTCTCAATGTAAAATAAATTAAAATTTTAATTATTTAACGGAATATCTGTAACTCAGGTCTGAAAGTGTAATTACAGTGAACGTTGCGCATTCATCGCTGTACATGTTATTAACAAAAAACAAAAGCTAAATAATAGGAACGAAGCTATACCGTTGCGTGTGCTAAGTTCATTTTAATTCTAATTTTAAATACATGAAAACTCTTGTCTTAAATGCATTTATGAAGACTTGTGTTAAAGTCATCTATGAAGACAAATGTTTAGTGCAAACTTAGTCAGTGCCATCTAGTTGTGACATAAAACACAATACAAGACAAAGTTAATACATGTCTTAATGATAGAAGCGGACATACCATATGCAATTGTCTTTTGAGCTTGGGCAATTCGTCTTTAATGCTGGTCTTTAAAACTTTATTGGTATTTGGTAACATCGTCACTGAGAAAATTAACTAAATAATGAATCATGAAAACTAAAAACTTTTTATACATCGAGAATGTAGTTTTTGGGAAATCGCATTTTACTATTTTTTGTTTATTGTTATTGTTAATTATTTTTTTATTTATTTTTATTGCGCCATCTATCGATAAGGAACTGCACAATAGTTATGACGTTATTTTTAGCAGATAACTGCAGTACTGCTGATTTTTTGGCATTATGTCAGTTTAGTATTTTTTGCGTTGTGACAGTATCGTTACCGATGTGTGATGTACTGAAAATTTTATTTGATACAGCAGTTAGGTTCATGATTTTTATGCCTTACTCACAAGTCACATGGTAGTCATAAGTAAGTAGAGGAGAAAATTTCAGATATCGAATTCGGCAACTAAGGGCCTGTCGAAATCCAATTCTTCATCTTCGCCTTCATGTTCATCTACGTCTGTTTATAACAGCTAGTGACAAATTTATGTCTACACCGAGTTTTCGTATCCTCTGATTAACTTAACCACCGAGTCAAGAATCAAGTTGACTTATTCAAATAGATAGAATAAGCTTATTGTGAGGTTATGTTTGTTAGCTGGTTGTCGAAAACAAGCTAAGCAAACGAATTCAGCTTGACTATAGCTACGTGTTCTTCTAAATCTTTTCTTTTCTATGGATTTCTTGTCTGATGACACTGAATTTTATAGCAATACGAAGACGAATTTTTGGATCCTGAGCCTAACATAGTGCTTTTCTGTCCTTTGATACAGAGTTTCCCGTAAATGGTGTGAACCCGGAGGGCTATGGATAGGTCATACTTAGACGAGCAAGAAATTTTCTGGGTGATGGGGGGGGGGATATACTAACGGTTTCCGGGATAACGGGACTTAAAGATATTTGGATATATTTTCATCGATCATCCTGTGACTTCTGAACGTTACACCCTGTGACTTCTGAACGTTACACCCTATGATAATGATTTAAACTTTCTTAGATAATCGTTGGGCCTTTCTAATGGTCTACAAACTTTTCTCCTTCTTTTATCTGTTTTGAAATTATGACTCAACAAAGTTAAAATTTCAGAATTTTAACTCGCTATTTTTTATTGAACTATTATTTTTATCATTAAAACACATCATCAACACCAATTTTTCACATTGGATTTAAGGAGCCCAAAATCTTAACTTTAAGATGACCTCTCACACTCTCTACCGAAAATGTAACCCTTTCTGCGTTGTTTGCACTTTTCTTAAGCATATCCAGCGAAAAGTTCAATAAGAATAGAAGAATTTTTAGAAAAACTTTTGATTTTTACGATTCAAATCAAATTATTTAATACAAGAGAAAATACTACCGCCTCGTCGGTTTTTGAATCCGAGAAAAATTAGAAATTTATTTGTTCGCTTCCATCGTTACTGATTAATGCCACCTGTAAGCAAATGTGGCTTAATAGGCTAGACCAATTAATAAATACAAGAGGTAAGGACATCCGTCTCGTTAGCTCAGAGGTAAGAGCAGTCGCCCCGGAAAGCGGAAGGTCCCGGCTTCAAAAACCGGACGAGGCGGTAGTATTTTCTCTTTTATATAATAATTTGATTTGAATCGTAAAAATCAAAAGTTTTTCTAAAAATTCTTCTATTCTTATTGAACTTTTCGCTGGATATGCTTAAGAAAAGTGCAAACAACGCAGAAAGGGTTACATCTTCGGTACAAAGTGTGAGAGGCCAATTTAAAGGGGAGCATTTTGGGGTACTTAATTCCAATGTGAAAAATTGGTGTTGATGGTGTGTTTTTTGATAAGAATAGTAGTTAGATAAAAAAAAAGCAAGTTAAAATTCTGTTACTTTAACTTTGTTTATGTAAGTCCACGCAAAATTAATGACATTATGAATCATAAAAACAGGTTTGTCTGCAAAATGACGCTAGTTATAGGATGTCAAAGTAAACAAATTGGAAAACATTCTTAGCTCTTTTAAATTTTAACGATTTTTCCCCAGAATGTTACCTTTTATTTGATCCTATATCTACCTACTTCAAACCGTTCTTGAGATAAGCCAGTTCTTATGATTCTTTGCTTCGTTAATTTTGATACTAACAATGGCAATCGGCAATCGCACCTAATGCTATGCAATTTCACGCAAAATTAGAAGGTTGCTCTATATTCCAGTTTGGACGCATCCGTTTACCATTAAAGAGATTCGTTTCAAAGGGTAGGTCCCCAGTGTGCCACTGTTGACGGTCCCCTAAGATAAACTTAATATATGTTTATGATGTTTCGGCATAACGTCTGAAATTGGGTTGGAGGACTTTCAGGCGACCAATCAAATTATTCGTACTCAGGATATTTGCCATCTGCCAATGGAAAGGGGTAGATCCAACATAGCCTCTAAGGCTACAATTGGACAGGTACACATGGCACCAGTTATTCCTAGACTTGCAAGCCGTTGTTTTGCAAACTAGCTTGAAATGTCTTTTGTTTTCTTTTTGGCCACCAAACGAGTGAAGCGTATTTGACCATGGGTCAAATAATATGTGTATATGAGCATAGAGTCAATTTTGGTTTAAGACGCGAAGTGCTGCCAAAAAGCCTGCGGCATGTCTATGTTGCTACTGTGGCCTTCTCCAGTACTCTTTTTAAGTGCGAGTTCCAGGTTAGTCTGCTCTCTAGGGTAATACCTAGATATTTGACCTACGTCGAAAATTCCTCTTCAGTTGTAAATAAATCTTCGTTTCTCTCGTAATATAATAATAATGTCTTACCAGGATTAGCTCGAAGTCCCATTGTTTGGCACCACTCGCGAACTAAGTTTAGGGTATTTCGCATTAGATCAGTAGGGGGGTTGGACCCCACCTTGGGGACATTCCTTGGCGCCCACTGCTGTAATCGAGTCCTCCGCCAGATTAGCTTCGATTCAAGCATAGCTTTTATACATTTTTTCAATGAAGGCTCGATTTCTTTATTGTTGGAATGTACTTACTGCATAAAATTTGCACAAATTAGGATCTCTCCACCATACCAATGAAAAACGGGGTCTTATAATAGATGTCTATATGATCATAGAGTCAATTTTGGTTTAAGACGCGAAGTGCTGCCAAAAAGCCTGCGGCATGTCTATGTTGCTACTATGGCCTTCTCCAGTACTCTTTTTAAGTGCGAGTTCCAGGTTAGTCTGCTCTCTAGGGTAATACCTAGATATTTGACCTACGTCGAAAATTCCTCTTCAGTTGTAAATAAATCTTCGTTTCTCTCGTAATATAATAATAATGTCTTACCAGGATTAGCTCGAAGTCCCATTGTTTGGCACCACTCGCGAACTAAGTTTAGGGTATTTCGCATTAGATCAGTAGGGGGGTTGGACCCCACCTTGGGGACATTCCTTGGCGCCCACTACTGTAATCGAGTCCTCCGCCAGATTAGCTTCGATTCAAGCATAGCTTTTATACATTTTTTCAATGAAGGCTCGATTTCTTTATTGTTGGAATGTACTTACTGCATAAAATTTGCACAAATTAGGATCTCTCCACCATACCAATGAAAAACGGGGTCTTATAATAGATGTCTATATGATCATAGAGTCAATTTTAGTTTAAGACGCGAAGTTCTGCCAAAAAGCCTGCGGCATGTCTATGTTGCTACTGTGGCCTTCTCCAGTACTCTTTTTAAGTGCGAGTTCCAGGTTAGTCTGCTCTCTAGGGTAATACCTAGATATTTGACCTACGTCGAAAATTCCTCTTCAGTTGTAAATAAATCTTCGTTTCTCTCGTAATATAATAATAATGTCTTACCAGGATTAGCTCGAAGTCCCATTGTTTGGCACCACTCGCGAACTAAGTTTAGGGTATTTCGCATTAGATCAGTAGGGGGGTTGGATCCCACCTTGGGGACATTCCTTGGCGCCCACTACTGTAATCAAGTCCTCCGCCAGATTAGCTTCCATTCAAGCATAGCTTTTATACATTTTTTCAATGAAGGCTCGATTTCGTTATTGTTGGAATGTACTTACTGCATAAAATTTGCACAAATTGGGATCTCTCCACCACACCAACGAAGAACGATTGTTGTAACAAGAAGCTTTTTCCTACAAGAGAATGAGATTATCCGTTGAAAAGGAATAAATTCAACATGTAAGGTTTTAAATTCAAATAAAATGCGAAAAACGTATCTACAATAAGAAAAAAACACGTTTTTCATTAAAATTTTCATGTAAAACTGAAAGACAGTAATCATTATATTAAATGCCATGCTCAAAGCATTTGTTTATATGATCATAACTTCTTAGAACAATTTAGTTACCTAGACTATTTATGCATCAAAAATCGTTCGGCGGAATTATCGAACTATGCTTAAGAAAAGTGCAGTTTAAATCATCATCATTAGGTGTAACGTTCAGAAGTTATAGAGTGATCTATAAAAAATATATATATATAAAGAGAAAGACATAAAAAAATGATAATGCATCCAAGGTCATTTAAGACTAATAACACTGTTTTTTTTTTTTTTTTGCAAGAATACAGTTTTTGCGTTAACATAACTCTGCGGTTTTGAATCTTGTGCGGTAAGTATACTACAGTGTTAATTGCAAGTAAGTAAGTATACTTTCCTAAGTCTATACATATGTATAAAACCTTTCCAAAATTTCAGTTTAATTAAAAAACAAAAACGTTTCCCAGATTTGACGAAATTCCCATACATCTTTCATAATTATCAAGACATTTCACCACACAATCTGATCAGGCGTTGGCGACAACTAATTATAATAACAAACGGAATTTTATGTCTATGCACACTGTCTCAAGCATTGGAGTATATGAGCATAAACAAAAAGCGGTAAAGGTACAAAAAATTATAACTTCGATAAAAGAGAAAAAAACTACTTCTGCTGATATAATATCCTCCTGATGTCACTGAAGAGGAAAATCGAGATATCCTCTGCCATGCATGGTAAATGATATTTATTGTTTGATAATATGCGAGCAGCCAGGGAACTTGTACGCGCGTTTAAGGCCAAAATCATTTGAGTGTTAAGTTCTTTGGAGGTAATTTAGCCTTCTTGTATATCATATTTCCCTTGGGAATAATGCAAATTCTCTCACGAATAAATTTTCGGTACGTAGGTGCACTATTTGCTAAAAATGATAAATAATAATAATTAATAAATTAATAAACAATGTTTATATACCTACCTACCTAAGATGAAATTATCGAATATAAATACAGAATATACTTACCTGTTTACTATATCTATAAAATTTTCACATCATATGTTTTATAAAATTCGGGGGAGCCTTTCTTATGATTGCCATTAAAAAAACAAAAACAAGAAATACGCATAAACTTTTTAAACACCGAACACAACTTTTTAGAAATTTTAGTATTACTGAAGAATTGAGTATGAGTATCAGTTGCAGTAATAAAAAAGAAATTGTTTTAAAGTTTATTTATGATAAATAAAGAAAATTAAGTTTACACTTTAAAATTTCAAAAAAGTAACGAAAATTAACTGTACACAAATCTGTGCATTAGTGGGTCAATTATATACATATATGAAAATTTTCCATATATTCTCTGATATACCACGTAGTTGCATTTTCGGGATACAGATCGTTTGTTGCGGTTCTTGTTGTGACATCCAGAATGATTGTCAAATCAATTTTTTGCAGGATTACCTATATTCCACACCATTCGTTCTAACTTTCGGTACAACCTTTTTCCACACTTTTTACTTTTTTTTTTTTTTTGTATTTTGCCTCAACAGAATTAGAAAATCTACTTTTGTTTTTCCTTTTGTCACCTATTTAAAAACTTTCGAAAAAACAGCCAAAAAAAACAAGAAAGTGGTTTTCAAAAAAAATATTTAACAGTTAACTTTTATTACCAAGTAGTTAACTATGTCGCCTATTTGGAATTAATTTTCTCTGAGAATTATCAGTAAAACGAGATTCAATGGGCTAACCAGAAAATCTTCTTAACAGTCTCCCTTTTGAGTGTGTTCGAACTTTTAAAAGATAATTTTCCAAGAACGCAAAAGCGTATTCATAAAATGGCCTGCACATACAGCCTAGCAGTCAGCGCATATACTAGTACCTTGCTGGCTATAAGATTACTAGCTGTAATCTCTCAAACCTCTCCTAATTTGAAGGGCCGATCATAACCTTCACATACTTAGTCCACTGCTACCAGTCTCGTTTTATAAGGAGGAGCAAGCATTGCCTACAAGTTAGGTGTGAGATCTAGTCTCGAACGATAAGGGAAGGGGTGCCAGTTGTAAAAAGGATAACTCAGCGTTTCAAACTTCAAATATAAAATTTTATTAATAATTCAATTACCTAAACTACTATCAAAATTCAAGACTTAAATTAATTAATAAAACTCTAATATAAATTTTATTTCGTCTGAGCGACGTAGCTTCCTTCGTTCTTTTAGTTCTGAAAAAAAGAAGAAGAAGAACAGAATTAATCGGCTGTCTACAAACAAACTTCTGTAGTAAAAATGTTAGTGCTGCTACTGCGTGTGGGCAGAAGGGTAGCACAGTGATGCACATAAGGGCTCCGTGCGAATCTATTTGATGATAGCGGCCCCGTCAGACAGGAAGGCTACATAAGCAAAACAAAATAGAGTAGCATCGTGCTGCAACGCGTGGTGCTGAGCAGATATAGCACAATGATAGTTTGTTAGAATTATTCTTCTGCTTGGGTGTGGGAATTTAGATGATGAATGTAGATGATAAGAATTTTCAGATTAGATTTCTGTACTAAGGGTAGGAATAATTTCAGATTAAACTCTGAACAGAATTAGACTTCTGTATGAAAATTGGGAACACGATTCTTTATTCAGATACTCTGGATCCGATGAACTCCGAGCCAAGAATGGGTGCTATCTATCAAGTCAAGTCAAGTGTATTTTACTCCTTTTTTCTTTTACCGCTGTGGTAGTTTCCCACGATGTTCTCTTTATTGTCCTCATTTGTTCGTTGGGGCTCATCTTTAGCCGGTTCGGTTTGATGTCGTGTCTTGTCCTCTTATTGATAGGTGTCCTTTGTGCCTTTCCAATTTTCCGTTTCTCTGACGTCTTTTGATCTACAACTGATGTGCCGTATCAGCCGTACTTCATGTCGTTCTCCTTTTGAAGTTAATTGTTAGTTGTAGGGCAGGGGAAACAGATATGAGAGGATAGGATGTGGATTTTTTGGGATGGGTGCTATCTATTGCGACTCGTCGGCTTTATATAGCCGTGATCACCAGTTATGTTCATTTCGCCTCCTGGTGTTACCCTAACAACGCTTATTACAATTGCTTGCATTCTAACTGAGGCGAAGGCGAAATCGGCTGACTGGAGTAGGTAATGTTATATGACATGAAAAAAGTAAATATACAGAGATATGTACTATAAGTATGTTTTATGGTATTTTGGTTTTATATAGTTAATTTCAATTGTTTTCTTTTGTTTTGTTTTTTCAATTTTAGAAAAAATAAGTCGTCACGGACTGCAGACTTGAGGGGTTATAACAATATAACCTAGTATGAGAATTTTATTATGGTCCAGCTAAAATTGCATCTGGTGGAGTCTTAATAATTTGTGCTCCTTTTCTTTCTTTTTAGGCGGTGTTGTTTCGTCGATGGAATGATTTGGGGCGTATTTCCGTCGGTGGACGTCGGCCCTCTGTAGAGAGTAGACGATGCAGATTTGTAAAAACTCAATAATTTGACGAGCTAGCATCACTATCTTGCTCACTCACATTTTATGCAATGACTCTGCATCTCACTCAAACTAGAGTCTTAAAGTTACGGTCTTACGGCAAGCTATCGGTCCACTAGAATCATTTTAGTAGGTGAAAAGAAATTTTTCGAAACTGGGTTTTTTGAAGAAAAAAAATTTTTTTCCCGTAATCTAAGAAATATTGTAGCAAGTGTTATACCATTTTAGAGTCCGTATTATACTTGCCAAATTGGCGTAGTACATTTTTTTTTCATTGCAGTCAGTTAAAGTTGGGTGAAATATTAATTTTCTATTCTTGGTTTGGCAAGATGTGACATTTTCTTCCAAGCTGGAAGAGTTGGTTTAGAATTTAAAGCAACAAGTTACATAAGCACTATTCGGGATTACATAAGAAAAATAAAATTGGAAAAAAAGTAAAGATTTGTAGCAACAGGAGCTAAAAAACCATCACAGGTTGTAAATTTTCTCGAAAACAAAAGAAATGTCTATAATTTAAAAAATACATGACTTAGATTTTTTTTTATATTTTTCTGGTAACTGTTAGATTTGGTCTATCACCCGATTCCGGTTTGACGTTGACTTACGGGAAACCCTGTATAAAGACAATGTAAATTTGTGTGAGATAAGAAAATATAATATTCATTGTAGAATCAGAAATTTTCCTAATCAAATTTTTTGGTATAAAATTCTAGTAATTATAATGTACTTATATGGTATTGTATATAAATATATAATGTAGTATGTAAAGTAGTATGTTACCTGTTAACAATAGTTAATTGACAGTAAAAAGGATAAAATTACAAAAAGTTAAGCAGTTCAACAACTGTTTAAGTCAGTGGACAATTTATATTGTATGCTCAACAAGTTTATAGATAGTTAACTTAAATAAATGTTTAAAAAAAAACCCCGGCTCTTAGTTGGCTTATAAACAACTGATAATGTTGGTTATTCGCCAAGTTTTAGGGTTAAATGTGTTCAAAATATTTAACTATTATTTATGGTTGAATGAAATCAATTTTGTATCAACTAGTTTTTCAGTTACATTTTAACAATTTTTTTCTCTGAGTCATAATTATTGCTATAAATTTGGACTGTACCTGCAATTGTATTCAAATACCAAACTCAAATTCATGATCATACCACGGCTGTATCTATTGTTTAAATTTTAATCTCTCGCATTTAATTTTTTCGTTGTACAAGTTCTTTCGTATGAATTAATAAAAGAATTGAACTGAGCAAAGGTTTCGTGTTTTTAAAATTATTTTATCGAACAAGAAATTTTAAAAACGCTTCAAATTTCACACTGCCTAAACGGTATACTATTATTTATTTTAACAAATTTATTTATTATTTAAATAAGAACATTTTATTTAGGTTCTACGACTCTCCATAAAAATATTCAATCTCCTATGTAGGTATCTTGTACACTAAGTAATTTCCTTAGTCGTCGCTTTAATATTTCTGTAAGTACATACACAGTAAAAAATTTGCATAAATTGTTGCCACAAAGCTTAGGAAATTTTCGATAGGATTAGGGAATATTCCCTCAAATGTAAGGAAATTTTCGATAGGATTAGGGAATATTCCCTAAAATGTAAGGAATATTCCCTAATATGTATGGACTACTCTACTCCGTATATTTTAATGAAAATGTAGGGAATATTCCCTACATTTTAGGCAATAGTCCTAATATTTTTTACAGTGTATAATGTAGAAAGTTTTACTCGCGTATTTTAACTCTTTATCCAAACAGCAAAAAGATATTCAGTACGAATCATATGAAATGTAACTCAATTAACACACAAAAACTTTAGAATAAGCACATTTGTCACTCCCAGCTGGACGAAATTTGAGGAGAAGATTTTAAAAACAATTTGCGTGAGAAATTTTTTGTGTGAGATTTCTTGATATTTTTTAACTGTCCAAATTTAGATTTTTATTGTTTTTCTATTTGGTTAGCTTTTTTAGAGTGGGTTGTATTATATAGAGTAAGTAAGTGTAATGAATAAAGTTTATGCTTTATTCGCTTCTCAACAAAAAAGGTCTCTTTGTTGCTCATCATTTCGCTACAAGCTAATTAAGTGCAGTATTGGTACAGGTACCTGATACTGCCTCATCAGAGATCTCGATGCAAGAATTGTGGTACCCTTGCTCCATAATCACTCAACTTTACAGCTGCTTCGTTATAAGAACCGCATATAGCCACATCGAGGACTCATTTAAAATCAAATAAGGTTTAATTTAACACTAACCTAACACTACTTACGATTCAAAAAGTAAAAGAGGCTAATGTGTAAAGAAAAGATCTGATTTTTAATTTTATAATTTTAATTACTTTAATTACTATTATTACTGTTAACATAGGCGGAAAATAAAAATTGTTCGTCAAAAGCTACTCCTAGGCCTTTTATTTTCCTCACTTTTTCTAGTTCGGAATCCTTTATGGTATAATTGAGTGGTATTTGATATATAATGTTGGATTTTCTCAAATGCTTTAGAGAAATCGGATCTATAAATCTAGTCGAAACATCTATAAAAAGAGCTAGATTTGAAGTAATAATTTGAGCTTCTGTATAATAGGCTGCGTCTAGAAATCAAATTCAAGAATTTCGGATAAGTTAAATCATTTGACATACTATTTAAAAACGTACTAAATTAAGTAAATTCGAAATACCGTCTCGCACAGTAAAAATTAAATCTCGATAAATTTCTTGCATTAACAATTTAGTTAACAATTTTATACAATGTAAAGAGATAAGCAAAGCAAATGAGTACAATGAATATTGGGAGAAATACAGGGTGATTCAGATCAAGATACCTTCCGGTATACCACGCGATTCCTTGAGGTAAGCTGATCATAAAATTGTTCCACATAGCCCCCCCCCCCCCCCTATAAACCTTCCTTTAGAAGCTGTGGTCAGTTGAAGATTTCGCCAATATTTGTGAGAATAAATGAGTATAACTTTTGAAACACCCTATAGATTTTGGTTATTGTTAGCTTATTAAATAGCCAAGAATAGTAGCTGTCGAAGAGTGTATTGCTCTATATGTTCTAATTAAGCATCTTTAAATTATTCGTAAATATTTCCAAAACATTAATTTTTTTTACACACAAATTTCATAAATACCGTTATTTATTTCAAAAACTTTTGTGAGTAAAAAAATCAAAATTTTGGAAATATGAGAATAATTTAAAGATGCTTACTTAAAAAATACAGAGTAATACACTTCTCGACAGCTACTATTCTTGGCTATTTAATAAGTCAACAATAACCAAAATCTATAGTGTGGTTCAACTGGCCAAAGGAAGGTTTCTAGAAGGGGGGGGGGGGGCATTTTTTGATCAGCTTACCTCAAGGAATCGCGTGGTATACCGGAACGTATCTTGTTCTGAATCACCCTGTATGTAAAAAGTATAGAGAAGTACGCAAACTGCCTTTCTTGCAACATTGTTAAAAGTAAGAAGCAGAAGTGTGGAATGACATTTGAGAATTTAATTTAGTAATTTAGTTTATACATAGATTTGGTAAATTTGGAAATTTAGATGATTTAGTGAAGAAGCTATAGAAATGGAATTTAGCCAGGCAAACAATGTAGCGGTTGCTGAATTTACTCCAAATCGTGCTGCGAAGGCCTTACTCGATTCAGTGTATTTATTTACAAATGTGGCAGCACCAATCGGCTACTGCAAATCAAAATTCATCTAATTTTTGAAAATTCTGATTAATTTATATACTAAAGCTAGCAGTAATATATTTAGTTTTCAAAACTTATGTCTGTTATCTATTTTCATTTCTTTCATATTTTTTTTATAAAACTTTCCATGGCTTTTAATGTTATGATCAGATACATATTTAATTTACGCAGATTTGATCATGTGTCGCCTTTTATTAACTCCGTATTTGGTTGTAACCTGTTTTGTTATTTAAATTATCGGCGTCTTGTTGTATTAGACAAACTAATGAAATATCTTCTCAATTTTGGTAATTCCAACAGAAATTGTAGTTTAATATTGCCAAGATTCTTTTACTTACTTAACTTCTCAGCATCTGTTCTTCGTTCATACAATGAAGCTTTGGAACTCCTTACCTGCTTCTATTAAACGATCCATTTGCTCTTCTCGATCAAGCAACTCATCATTGATCATTTAAAGTCTTCAGAATTACGCGTATATTAATTAATTAATTAATTTTATGTATGTGTCCGGTTATGTTGTTCGGCAGTTTAAAACGAAATCTGCTGCGTACGCGTGTCGGTGCTTTTTCACATCGATTAGTTTCAGCCTAACATTCATATCAGTTACACGTTGCTGAGCTGAATTTGTATATTTGTGCCACTAATGTCATTTTTTTTCTAATTTTGTATTTTTCTAGAAATCCATAGTTAATGTGTCTACCTACTGTGGGGTAATTATTTGCCTGTGCATTCCTGAATAGCGGTTTTGTAACTCTCTATATTTTATTTCGAGAATTCCTGTGTGGTTTTTAAGTAATGATATATTTATTTTATTACCGGGTACAAAAGTAACACGACACTTCGTTTGAAAAGTCTTTATAACAAAGGAAAATATACAAAGCTGATATTATATTTGAATTATATTTCGTTGCTTTAACTTTGAATTATGTTTTGATAGTTTAACAATAACAATGGATAGTTAATTTATTTTTGTAAAGACAGAGAGATTTAATTTATTTAATTTATTTATAATGAAAGTTGATTCTTGTTGCTATTAAAATTATTTTTCATTTAATTTCCTCAAAACAACCAGTATCCCCACTACATACATGTTACTTTCGTCTTCGGCCCCCAGGATGAAAGTAACAATCGATGTGTCTCCAAAAAATCCTTATAGTTCTTTAACAGCTTCATTTGGGAAACTGAAAACTAAGTGCATTTGTGAATATATAATTTATTTAATTGCATCTTTATTAGCACTTGACAGCTGAGCTAAATTTATAAAATATTATTTCTATCCACAGCCTCCCCTACGTGAAGAGTGCTATTTGCAAAATGGGTTCAATTTTAATAATATTAGTTTGCTTGCCATTAGCTTTTTTCCACATTATGACACCCTCCAAATCTGAGCTTTAGCATGTGTTGGTAGTTATTACACTTAGTACATATTTCTTTACCTTTTACACCCCACGATTACTATTTTATAAAATAATCTATCGAAAACAAATTTACTTTCCTCAAGGGGTTAGGCCACTCTACAGTCCAAAAAAAGGCATATTTCGCGATTTTTTTCAAGGAAACCATAAATAAATTGGATTTACAAAAAAGGTATTTTATTGTACATGTAATTAGTAACACAAAATTATTTTTCCACGGCGATATACGTCAAAATAGCGCCTATGCATCATTTTTCCGATGACGTATTTATTTCTGGAAGGTCAACGGCCGAACCAACAGCTCCAAAGACACCAACGTTTTTTTTTCGATTATATACATATAAGAATAGCTATAGAAGTACGTAGGATTTTTTTGATATGTTGTTTTTTGTAAAAATGGCGCATTTTTAAATCAAAAGGTAGAAAATTCCATGAGAAAATAATCAGAAGAAATATATAAATATACAGACAGACAAATTCGTGTACGAGTTAAAGGGACGGGCTGGCTTAAAAAAAGGAACTATGCAATATAATGAAAAAATCCTACGTAGTGCCTTAGAAAACGTAATTCTAAATGTACTGTAAAAATTTCAAATGAATCGGATGAAATTTGTTTGAGTTATATGAGTCCGGCCGACAATGTAGTTTTGATATAAACGCGCTTAAAGTTCAGAAAGTCAGGACGTGAATAATTTTTCAATACTTTTAATCTGAAACGGACGCTTCTCGAATGCTCGTGAGTCGAAAGTGACATCTACAGTCGATGAATAAACTCTAGCCTAGTCAAGTATCAAATGTATCTATTATCCCCTGCCATATACCTGCTCCAGTCCCTCAAATTACAGCCTACTAGTGCGCTCATAAAAGGAGCTCGCTGCGGAACAAGAGCAGTTGCACTAGAATACGAAAATCGAGTACTTCGGGATTTTTCACGCATATATATTATAATCTTTTGGAATATAATTCTATAGATACTGAGGTACCTTTTCAACAAGAAAATAAAAAGATTTTTTGAAAATCCTAGAGTGACCTAACCCCCGTAATATTTAGTTGATAAGCCTACAAAATTACAAAACCTAGTTAGAAAAAAAAATACAAAACTTTAACAGAAAACGAGCTCGAAGGATTTTTTTGCCACATCAGAAATATTTAAAACCTTATAATAGGGGTATTTACTCGTTAATGTATCAGTGTAACCGATGTAAATATACAACAAGAATTTACAACAAAGAGTGAACACACTCTTTAGCCTTTAGCTTACTCGGAAGTGTAATTATGGGAACAGGGTGATAAAATGGCAGACCGTAGGAGCTCTCCTCGGCCCCGGAAAAATTTAGAAAATCCTCAAAATTCCTAGGATGCTGAGATAAAAACTAAAGTATCTCAACTATTTATGAAAAGAACGGCTTAAATTAAGGAAATACCGGTTTTTCATAGAATTTTTTAACCGTTTGGGTTGTTTCCCAAGTTGTTATTTCTACTTACTACTTAATTATACACTATTTCAATATAATGTCAGCGGATAAAATGAAGCCTGTTTTGTTGGGTTATTATACCCTAGATGAAATCTAAGGGGTATACTAAGTTTGTCATTCCGTTTGTAACACCTCGAAATAATGATGGTAGAGCAAAATGGATTGGACACCCACGCATAATATTAAAAGTTATTTTGATTTTTGCATGTCCGTCCGTCCGTCCGTCCGTCCGTCCGTCCGTCTGTCCGTCCGTCCGTCTGTGCGCACGATAACTCGAGAACGCGTATACTAAGAGAGCTGAAATTTTGTACACGGACTTTAAAAATAAAAGTAAAATTAAGTTCGAAAAGGAGATAAATCGGGCAAAACTTTCGTTTTCTACTATATCTCGTGCAACTCCTTCTTGGTGTTGCCATATAAAAATTTAGTTTTTTTACGTATACTGTGAAAACGATCAGTCCTAGACATTTTTATTGTACTGAAAACTTCTTTAGAATACGGAATCCTATAAAATTGGTTATAATCATTTTTCTGTCCGACAAACCGTTCTAGAAATATATGCGAAAAAATACTTCAAAAATCAAACTTGCACGGAAGGGTGACAATACGAAATTTCATACGGGCAATCATCTAGGGTATCATGAGAATTGGTCTTAGACCAATTCTAGCTTTTTTACTTGTTTCTAATTAGTTTTCAGCTCAGGCTAATAGTTTAGGAGAAATGTTAATGATAGTAGAACAACCTCCTTTTACGGCAATCTTTGCCGCTTTTTGCCGTGACGTTACGGAATAACAGTGGTTCGGAGGAATTTTTTTATAAAGATGAAAAAGTTTCGTAATCGAACACTTATGCCTATGATTGAAAAAAAAATTAGAAAAATAACTCATATGTAGTAATGGCGTATATGGGACCCAGAAGGGGAAAAACAGTGAACTTCGGGAGTAAAAGCTCAGTGTGGAAATATCTCGAATTCAAAATAAAAACTTTCTAATAGATAGAAAATTGTATTATCTTTAATTTAGATGCAAAAGTTTTTCTCTAGGGGCATCCCTATGATGCAGGGTCCGATAAAGTAAAAAAGTGGTTTTCAGTTAAAATGTAATCAAATGTAATCAAGTTTTAGAGGGTTGAAAAAAATATACAATGGAGTATAACGGATTGAAATTTTTGAAAACGCCATTCGATAGAGCTGAGCGGGGGCTTTAAATAGACGCTCCACATGTCATATTTGGGGTTTGAGGAGGGTGGGGTAACAACCCCGCACCCCAAAATACCCCCACTCGAAACTTTTTTTTCGATAAATTTAATCGCCTTGTCGAACTAAAAACGAATATCAAGTTCGTTTTTTGAACGGTCCCCTCCTCATCCCGCAAGAAAGGTTCAAATTTTGAAAATAATTAAATCTAATTTCTGAACTTCAAATACTATTATTAAGTAATTTAGGGCGGAAAAAGAAAATCGATCGCACCAATTTGTTTTTCGGTGATGTTTTATTAAGTTTTCCCGCAAGTTTCATGCTCTTTGATGCGCCATTACTGATGTTTTGGGCTCACAAATTTGCAATACCTTTTTTTGTGGGGGAAAACCGTGATGCGGGTAGATGTAAATTAAACACCCTGCTAAATCAACCGAGTACCACCTAGGAAAAATACGAGTACACCACTCGATAGTCCTCAAAAGGATCTTTCATTTGGCACACTGGAAATTTTCCTAGGACACTCCCCTCCCCAGCTGCACCCGCTGACATTTGACGTTCAATCTCAGCTTCTAAGTACAACTATACAACCCGGTTTACACTGCCAATTTGTGAATGTAAAAATACAAGACCCTTGTATTGCATTTTATATGCATAAGCCTTGTATGACTTTAATGGGTTGTAATCAAATACATCTTTTACAACGATACACTCTTTGACACAACATTGCGTGAATACCCCTATAGTATTTATGTTATTGGTGTAAAAATTGTAGTAGATGTATGTATGCATATCATATACATGATTTCTTTTGGATGATTTTTAAAAATTTGCAAGTCCGCTCCTCTTTTTACAGGCATATTTACGGCACTGGTTAGCCACCTTTAAGGACCAAAAGGCCTTGAACGGTTTTTATCAGATTCATTTTCTTTATGTTTTATTTTTTTTATTTTTAGCTATACTCGTATGTATTTTTTTATAATTCTTCATTATTATTTTTCATTTCCTTTATGTATCTAGTTCTTGTATTTTGTTATTTTTGAAATACTTTTTTTATTACATTTAAGGATTTTTTTTTCTTTTTTTTTCTTTTCTTAGTTTTAGACTTGCTTACTTTTATTCTAGCACTTTTGTCTTTAGTTTATAATGTGTTTTTCCTTATATCTTTTCTATTTTTCTATTGTAGTCTATAATACTATCTTTTTTGAATTGTTCATATAATTAAACAAATAAATTCCTCAATACGACCAATTTATCCGCTGTAGCAGATTCTTTGAACAGCAACAGTGATAGTTTTCCTCACAAATTTCAAGCCTCAACCGTACTCTTTAAAGCCAGCTGAGAGAAACACAATTTTTAAAGTATGTGCTAAACGAAACTCTTTATAGGTGTGTAGATGTGGAGAGGAGTATGGGGTTGGTTGAGCAGTCGTTGAAAAGGCTATATGAGATTCTACACACAATGAGATCTTAACCGTGACCGTACACTAAAAACTAACATTCTCAATTGTAACTCCGAAACGGTCGGAGTCCCCCCCCCCCCCCGACATACCTTTATTGTTGTTTGCCTAGGTGATTACTATCACGTGCTCCCCTTTGGAAGTCTCATCAGGACACTACCCGTATACAGCAATTTCAAACTTTTTATATTTCAACATTACGAAGGAGTGGCCCCAAACTTGATCTTACATTTTCATTAAACTATTACGTAAAAGTATCCATGGCGCTAGGTCAACGAGTTTTCAAGTTAGTGTGCCGACAGACAGATGAGTAAATGATCGGATAAACTTCCGGTTAGTTAAAAGAGGACACGCACGGAGATACCACCCGTACAGACATTTTCATGATTCTATGCAGGTGTATCTGATTAATTTTTTAATACCATCATTATTTCTATGTATTACTAATATACTATATTAACAAACTTAGTACGCCATATGATTTCATACTTTTCAAACCTGCCCTAAGTTATTGCATTAAAACTTTCAGATGACATTTTCCCCTTACATTATAATATGCAGAGATATTAAGAGATTTACTACATTTTCTACAAAAAACTTGTCTATCTCGTTTTGAATCATCCCATCAGATAAGCAATTTATTTGATAGAATCCCTTTGGAGTTGATATGGAATTCGGATCGCTTGTATGGCTACGATAAATCTAGCTTACAAGAACTTCTTCGTAAAGGATATGTTAAGGCGGACAAATATTTTAATCGTGGTTATGTAATATCCTTATAATCTTATTTCGACGTTGCGTTATTTTCTAATGGCTATGATAGCAGACATTTATCCTTAAAACAATTTTACTTGTTTCCTAGTTATTTACCAGAAAAACTAAACCGAAAGCAATTGAGTGTATCACCAACCACACATAGATGGCACAAGAACAACATGTTGCTTGCAATACCAGACCAGAAAATACAAATTTTATATAGCTGGTGGTTTACGGAATGAACAAGAACATGAGACATTATGGATACGTCGAGTAATTCATGTTCTCTCGCATCTGGCGTATTAGAGGGGTCGATCAAATGTATACAAAGTCGCTGTTATAGAAACATTTACTCTCAGCACGCTCTAATACATGTTTCGGTCCATTCCGGAATGAACTACCCATACCATTTCACAATCTGTATATTCTGCTCTGGTGTATACCACGCGATATCTAGTTCTTGTTCCATCATATGTAGTAAGACTCACACAAATCCTCCTCCCATATTCAAGGTACCTCAAAATAAAAGTTTGATCAAATTATGCGTACTCTACACTTGCAAGTTACTGCAATCCTTTATAGAAATTTATAGCAATCACCCAATTAGGTTAGGTTTAGAGAAGAGAAATTCGATTTAAATTTTATTCTGTTGAACAGTCTCTGTAAATATTTCTAAGCAAATTCATTCGAATGAAAAAATTACAAAATCCAAAAACATGATAGGAACTCGCACAATTCATAGTTCTTTACTTAACGACTTAAGGATTCAAATGGATACTGATTGATTTGCACATGTTACGCACGTGACGACTTTGTTGATCATAAAACCATCTCAATGATTTCCCGCCGCCTATCACACCTGTGTTTACTTAAAGGCTCTATCTTCATTGCATTGAGAGCTCTAATTTATTTTTCGAGAGGAGGGTTTTATACATTAAAGACTAGGCAGGAGCAATAATGCAAGCTAGTCAGGCATAATGAATGTAATTTGCGATATGATTAACTTTCGTAATTAAAACCAAGCGAGATTTCTTAATAAATATAAAGGGGACTAGGTAAACATACTTTCACAAATATTTTATTTTATTTACAACAAACTCGAATTTTTGTTTGAACTCTGTCTGTAGAGCAACATAATATACGGAAATTTTGTTGTCTTAAACCATCGAGCTTTATCCATGATTTACGAATACGTCTTACGTTAAAGTGGTTCTGAATCTTTCTCTATGACTAGCTCTTTCCATGCTCTAAGAAAAGGTCTGCATTGTATTATTAACATTAGGTTGTAAAGTGTGGTAAACCAATTCCATTTTCTTCTTTTATGCCTAAAATTGCGATGCCCTGAGGACTTGGCCGAAAATTCCACAAAGATCTTCATTTGCAATTGAGCAAATTTTTAAAACTCAATGAAAACGTCCATTTGTAAAAACTTACAGTGTTGCATATTGGGTGACCTTACAGGTCTCGCAACCATGGAAGGAATATTGTTTTGACTTTGGATTTAAAAAATTCAAGTTTTCTTTCAACTAAGATTCATATGAGTGGGAATTGAAACAAGATCCATTTATTATTTATTTATTTTATTTATTTATTTATTTATTTATTTCGCTAAATGCTAGCTACAAAGTTCCCAGGACACAATACTTAAATTAAGCTAAAGTACAGAGCAATTATTGAGGATTTTTCTTAATTGAGTCTTATTAATGTTAAAATCTATCGAATGAAAATTCAAATTAAAAGTACAGAACATTCTAGTCATAGGCTCAAAGTGTCCATAGTTGGTTCGATGAGAACACAAATAAATGAAGTCATTAGATCGCAAGTGTCGAGATCGTGAATTGAAATTTATTTTCTGAAGCATCAAAGGCATGTCGATGTCACCCCTCACAAGTTGAAATATAAAGCTAATGTCACAAATTTTTCTACGGGTCTCAAGAGTAGGAAGGTGTATTAAATTTAATCTTTCGTTATAAGGAGGAAGATGAAGTCTATCCCTCCATTCGAGACCTCTTAGAGCAAAAAGTAAGAATCTCCTCTGCACGCTCTCAATACGATCGGAGTGATTTTTGTAAGAGGGAGACCAGACAGGACTGGCATATTCCAAAATGGGTCTAACCAGAGTGGTAAAAAGAAGTTTAGTAATATAGATATCATCTAATTCTTTTGCCCACCGCTTTACAAAGCCTAACAATCGTTAATTGGTTTACTTTCAACTACTTACTAATTTTCTGATTTTCATAAATTAAAATCTTTGTATTATGTTTTCACCAATTTAAATTGCTGTCAAATTCGTCATCTTAGCCGCCAGTTGTATTCGTCAACTTACCTGAAACGACGATTTATAAATTAAAGTGGTAAAAAATATTGTAATAAATTTTATTTGCAATTTACTTTATTAATTCAAGAAACAAAAAAAATATAATCTTAAGGCCATATTACATTATGAGTGTTGCTCATGTGAGTTCTTTTATGAAATATACCTATAAAAAATCATATGACGTCAAACTGACATGTCTACTTAGTGTACATCTTCACACGTTGAGTACCAATAATCATATGAGTGTACGTCAACTGTTATGAAAGTAACAAAAGTTTTAATTTACACCAGCATTTTGTGTATTATTCGTCGGCTATTTAAAAACCGAATTAAAAAAAAAAAGCGTCTTTGGTCTTGGCCGTGACTGTTATACATGCATATCGCCTTTAGAGCAAAATATGTCATGGCTCGTTTTATTACAATTATAAAGGCTTCAACAACATTATATTATTAACTCTGGTAGATACTGATTATAATTTTCTGTACGTTGATGTAATGGCAGGACGAAGGACGCTGGGGTTAATAATAACTGCACGTTATACAGAGCTAGTGACGAAAACTTGTTAAATTTTACTTCTTGGAGTCTTGGAAAAAACCACATTTAGTGGTCCACCATACGTCATCGTTGCAGACGATGCCTTCAGACTATCTTCAAGAACTCTAAAGCCTTATGCAGCGATCCACAATTGAACAAAAAGTATTTATATCGCTTAAGCCGCGCACGGAGAGTTGTGGAAAATGCCTTTGGTATTTTGGCGAACACTTCAAAAAGAAAGAAATTTATCTGTAACAGCTAGTTGCATTTTGCACATACGATACTCATTCTGAAAAAACGTCCTACTTTTGACAGTACAATTTTTAGGTTAACTCACAGCCCAACTCACAGCAAATTAGAACCGTTTCTATTTTACTTAAACTCATGTGAGTCCATTAGCTGCGTTTTTCTATCTCTCTGATCTGATCCGGTTAAACTTTTGTACGTAAAACAACAACAATGGATCACGCATTATTGTTGTTTTACGTACATAAAATTAAACCGGATCAGATGAGAGAGATAAAATAATGCAGCTATTTTAAGGAACTCATTAGAGAACTCAGGTCAGCAGCACACGTAGTGTAATATGGCCTTAAGAAAACACTTCGGTGGATATTCAAAGACTTACCAAATTTGATGATAACACATTTTTTTTTTAACCTAATTTTACAATGAACTTTCCTGTGAACACATGAGATACTATTGCCTAAATAAAAGATGGTCAATCATGTCAGTTTCTCTCTTACTGTGCAATCGGAGCCGACTTAATGCTGCACAAATCACTGAATTGGTGCCATCGGCATTAGGTTAACTTTACCATCGGTTGGCAATCTCATGTAATTAACCATTTGCCATCTTGCCCGACTCGTCATTATACCCTCCCTTCCCCTACCTACAGGCAGGCGGCAACCTGATTCTAAATAATATAACCTTGAACTTCAAAGTCAGACTTCGCTCTTTTTCTATATCCTACAGACTACACATTTTCTTATTGGTACTTATTTACATATTATATAAATTATTTTTAGTTAGCAAATGAAAACGAAAAATAAAAAAAAACATTTTCTCATGGCTAGGAAAGGTTAAGATTGTGGGCGACTAGGCCACTATGACCCTACGAATACCGACATCAGAGTTCATCTATTGTATCCTCCCCCCCCCCCCAGTGGTTAAGCTTAGCTTTTTTACGAGCTCGATTATTTCTTTTTGGGTTAGCTTGAAAACCTCATTTGGAGAGATAAATTCAGCTTCAGTGATTGCAATCTTCAAGCTGCAAGCGCGGGAAATTCTTTAGTCGACACAGTTTGCTGCTGGAATAACGGAAGGGATCATGTCCAGTGACTGTATTAATAAACAGCCTGAGTGATTGTCTGCAAATACGAGTAAGTTTCACTAGCTTCATACCGGGCGAGATATGCCTGAGGAGAGCCAGTTGCCTAGTGCCAGTTGTCTTCCCAATTTTGTAATTTCCCCCTAAATTGGTTTTTTGGTAGGCCGAATGTTGAGTAGGAACCATTATATGGACTGTCGGTTTCGGTTTTAAACATATCATCCGGTTTCGCATTTCCATCCACTCGTTCATATCCAGGAATCCAAAGCAAGATTACTTTTTTGTCCACACAAGTTTCGACTCAAAATCATGAGAGAACAGAACTTAACCGATTTTTTCCTTCGAAGTGTACTTGTTTCTACTTCCCTCTGCATAAAGAGGTAGATTGGCTGTAAGCCAAAAATGGCTTCAAGTATGGTTGAGGACACAATATGAGGGGATCAGTGGCGCCTATACATGCCATTCTTGTCTTCTTGGTGGTTGGCTGCATCATTTTACACTACTAAACGTTTGCGTATGAATCTGATTATAACCTGAAAGATCCATAAGGTAATCCATATTCTGGCACAATCTAGTAACAATGTTGAAAACAGTTAGCCTGAACTCGGGTAAAGCTGATTCAAATTTCCCTTTAATTCGCTGTTTAAGGTGCCCATCTATTATCCAGAGTTTTTCAGCATATTCGGTCTTCGATTACACTCTTGAGTCACAGAGGGTTTTGTCGAAAGCGACCTGTATGTCCATGAAGGAACATAACATCCTTGTCCTCTAAGGCTTTCTCGAGCTGAGAGCATCCTCTCTGGATTTTTCGGATTGGTGTTAAGTGGACAAAAAAGACAATCTTTGTTAATCTCTGTGCCTTGAGGATATATTACATGCATAGACTGGCACTAAGTATTTTAGTGAGCCTCAAAAGACAATCTTCTATCCGAATCAGTAATATACGTTTAGTCCCACTGGTATCACTAAGGATCTGCCATCAATGTCGGGTTTCTCGGCCACAAAAAGTAGTCTGATGCTAGAATAATTTGCTTCTTGCAATTTTGAAAATTTTTGAATTCGACAGATATTGCAGTTAGATAAATAAATCTATGCAAGGGAAAAGCCACAGAGCCATTAGAGCAAAAAAATCCCTTGGTTGCCTTACCCGCCAGGTAGAACACACATTTTACCATTGTGGGCTCAACGTTCCTGAATCAGGGCAATATCCCATCCAGATTTAACAAACTTTTCAGACAGTGCTGCGGAACCGCTCTTTGCCCTGTGGACATTAATCTGAACATATTTAGTGCTTGTAGCCTACAAATTTTAAACTGCCTTGTGGAGCTGACAACATCCCGTTGAACGCTGCGCTTAGAGTTCATCATTCTCAAAAGTTTTTGAATTAATTTATCCATGCACTATTAAATGGATGGTTTGAGTAAATGATCGACCATAGTAGAGCCCCCTTACACAAGCGTCCTTATGGCAAGGGACCTACTTAAAGCCAGTGGTACACAAATATCCGGAATCCATCATAATATCAACCTGGCGACGCAGCCCTTGGCATATTCAGTTCCACCTATGCTTGGGGTCCAGTTTACTGCCGCTGAATAGAAGAAGTGGACAGACCTCTAACCTTTTACTCGTCCTTCCTACTCCCATAACAAGCACCTATACTTTTAGCCCAGTCTAGGCTGGTTCACCAGGGCTTACCACGGGAAGGTAGTATAGTCACTTTGCTCACGACTACAGTGAACTCCTACTATTCCCGAGCAAGACCCCTTGTTTTCTCATTAATCCAAATATTATTACACATTTTTCCAAATTACGAACTAGGAACTTAATGCCACCTCTACAATGCACGGAAAAACCTCATTGTTTATCTGAATAACAGGTAAGTATACGAGATATTTAATTAGTAACTTCATAGCAGCTATTAGCTGACTAATGCGACAATATGAATTTTTATTTCGATGCTGTTTGCAAAATTTAATTAAAATTTATTCTCCTACTAATATTTAAATTAACTTCAAAATAGCATATAGTGCAGTTTGGTCATTAGTTTCTTTATAAAACCATAAACTGCGATTGTTTTAATATTTGCAATTGTTGCCACATCCAGTTCACATCTGTTTTGTACTAATTTTTGGATTGAAACTGTTACGAAAGCCCATTACTTTTGCTTATAAACTACTAACAAAGTTCCTGTTCATGCCGTCAAAAGTTCGAGAGAGAATAGAAATCTTTGCAAGCATGAATCTTTATAGGCAAAAGTGAGAAACTAGAGAAAAATCACGTCTTTATAAAATCCAATCCAAATGTCCAAAATATATGTTGACAGTTCAAAAAATTTCAGGTTGAGTTTTGGTACTAAATTGGTAAAGTACACCAAAAATGGGTATATTCACGAAAAATACTACCACTTGTATAGTCAGCCTTTGATGAGGTACATTTTGTCACGCTGACTATATGCACTAACTAGGATCTATCTCTAATTATGCTAATTTTTTAGAACCACTTTGAAATAGCTCGGTAAGATATTCCGCGACATTACTATTGTTAGCAGTAATCAAAGAAAATGTCGGATGGGTCTCCATTTCTACATTTGGTATTCTGTCCCAGAAAAAATTTAGATTAATCTCTTTGTTAATTAGCAATGCTACGCTACATATTACTTACTGTGGCGATCTTTATCGACTGAGACATAAATTCTTAATTTAAAAATTTTATAGTTTAAATTGCAGGCAGATCAAACAGTTTATCTCTCAGAAAGCTTGTTCCCATATAATTGAAAAAAAGGTCTCAAATGCAACTGAGACAAAAACGTTGTACTGAATAAAGCACGTGTCGTGTTCTGGTATCTCTTCATATAATATTGTAGTTAGAGCCATCGATACATGAGGATACATACTCCTAATACTACTACTAAATTCGTAACTTTTGTTTTAGCACTTGATGTGTTCTGATTAATATTTCTAAACATCATAAATACCAAAAAATTTGGAAGAATATGTAACATTTTCCAAATGGCAACTAATAATATCAACATTGCATTGAAATGTCTGTAATATTACAGCACTCATCGAAAATATAATTAGGTTTTCATAATTTAATGCAATACAAACGTCAGACTTGCCTTAATAAAAGGCTATCAAATAAAAAGTTACCGCACTAAGTACCCTAAGTAAATGTTTAAATGGGGGATGATAACTGCTTTGAAGACCCTTAATAGCCACCCCATATAATACTTTCGCTGTTAAGCACGCCTTTACCCGGAAAGGGGTTCTCCGTTGAGATAATCTGGTACCGGTGTACAATCAACACCACGAAATAGATAACTATTAAAGATTAATTTACGATTGTGGCCCAGATACACGTGTCTCTCAAATGATAATAATAGAGCTTCTCTGTATCTATTAGCAAATATTATTTTGTAATTCAATACTTTCATAAGATTACAGATTATTTTATTTAAGACCAAGGAGTCTTTAATAAAATTTATTTGAAGGACCCAGTTATATGCACATAAGTGTGCCTGAACATGTACATTAACTTAAACCTCAAGAAATATCAGTAAAGCAAAAGCATTGATTAAAAATTCTTTTACCACCCATGATAGGAGAAGTTTTCGCATAAAATCGTGGTAAGTAAAAAATCTTTAAGAAATACTTTTTTTTACATCTTTGAATTAAAATTTAAGTAGATTTATACCACTCTTGTTATTTATTAATTTATTTATTTGTCATCTCCATACAGAGAATAATTCCTTAAATAAACTTAACATTGGGTAAGTCAAAACGAAAATCAAATAATGGAACAAAGAAAAAATAAAAAAAATATTTGAGCTAGTAATCATAGATGTCAAAATTATATAATATTAATTGAAAATCATTACACCCATTCCACACGAAACCGATCACTTTGAAACCCGATTTTGAAGAAACTTTCACAGTTTGTATGGAATATACATGGGTGACTTTAAAAATTCATATCTCAAAAACGAAGCCGAAGACCACTGCAATTTTTTGTATATAGATTGATAAGGCTATTTAATAGCAATAAAAATACAAAAAAAAAGTCCTAGAGGTCGATAGTAGAAAAAATCAATATATTCCCCTCAGTACAGTAGGTACTCCCATACAAGTTGCTTTGGGTGTACGATGACTTTCAAAATTCATATCTCAGTAAAATATATTAAAAAAACAATTTTAAATAAATAACTTTCGTAAACAAATTGAACTAAAAGGTAAAAAATATTTTTTTCTTTCTCAGTGATATACACAAGAAAAGTTTAATTGCAAAATAATAAATGCTAGAACTCAGATTAAATCTAAAAGTTTGGGAATCCATAACTACATATAATCACAATTGTCTAACTGCAACTCATACCCAAACTTAATCTGAGTTCTAGCATTTATTATTGTTTGCAATGAAACTTTTCTTGTGAATATCACTGAGAAAGAAAAATTTATTTTTCACTTTTTACTGCAATTTATTTACGAAAGTTATTTATTTTGAAAGTTTTTTTAATATATTTTATTTTCTACTTTTTAGTCATTACATTTTCGCTAAAAACTCATATAACGGTACATAATCTATCTGACATATGCACAATAGCTCGCATCTATGTTCCCATGTGAACGTTATAGTGTAACTTTTTTTCCTCTGCGATATGTAGTTTAGAAGATTATCGCACTTTAATCTAAGTACTTCCATGTAAACAAATTTTACATAAAAAAACTGGAAAATTTTATTTCCAGCAAACCCAATATAGCGATTAAACATAGAAAATTGAAATGTTCCCATTCACTCATTCTAAATAAAGAACCCCATGTAAATTCATGCAGGCTTACTACCTTAAACTCCTCACGAATGTCGCCCTCACGGACAAAATTATTTAGTCAGGGACTTGTGAGTAGATAAAGTTAAGAACGACGCCGATCGCAATTTTTTGTAAAGCTTCTAGCTTCAAGATAAAAATATAAGAAAAAAGTGCTCAATAATAAATAACACTATTTCTTTCTTTTGAAAAATACTATAATTGACAACATTTTTGCTCTATATTTGTATAAAAAATATGAAGTATTAAAGAGTTTTGCTATGAAATAAATTCATAGCGAATTTAGTCAAAAGGAAATTGACCGAGTTTGCTGCTAAATCCGCAACTCGAGGATTACGTGAAAAAAACTCATTTTACAAACGAAAAATCTTTGAAAAAAAAATAAGTTTCTTTGCAAAGAGGGCGTTTCGAATCAGCAGGAACCGCATTACCAGGAACGGATTTCCCTATAGACCGAGTAGACCCGGGCTTATAGCGGAATATTTTTGGGGCGGCAAGTCTTCGCGAGATTTTTTTTTACTAGTTGCGCCCTCTGTGAGTCTACACGTCAACGTTTAAAAATTCAAAAATCAGTCCATAGCACACGGAAAAAGATATTTACACGTATGGAGATTACAATTATGAAAATTTGGGATCATCGAACAGGATCTTTGCTTACTAGTTTACTCCAAGTTCAAGTGCATCATTTTAATTTTGCTGCACTACAGACTACATATGTTAGTACTGGATTATTTGGTATTTTCGCTGCCACTTTTCATGTTTTACAGGGAGTAGAGGGGCGGCAATCTTCCATAGGCCAGTTACATCAGGAATTAACCCTGACTCAACAAAAAAATTAGCTTGGGAAAATATTGAAGCGAAGTACGGAATTGCAATATGAGATTTTTGTTTTTCAAGTCAAGTCGTGAACAAACAAAAATCTCACATTTCGCTTTTATATTTTCAGACGAAATTCTTTCTCACAAAAAGTGATGATAAAGAGTTTCGTAGAGACAGTTAGATTTTATTAAGAAAAGAAATAATTAGTTAGTTGTAAACCAACGGTCGTCTGGCTGAAGTCAGAACCCTAAATCGCGAAGTAGAATACTTGTAAAAAACTCAATTTTGTATTAATAAAGATTTATTGAAAAGAAGAAGTGATTTCTTTTATTTTAATTTTTTTTTTATTAATATTTAAAAAGAAGAATTTAAGTGGCGCAGTCGGTAGGATTGCTACCAAAAGGTTGGCAATCTAGTGATTCGAATTTACGAATATTTTTTTTTTTTTCCTTTTCTGAGACTTATCGAAACGGTAAACGTAGTGTTTAAACGAAATTGTAAACACGGAGAAACAAGTTTCGTGCCTCAAATAAAATCAATGATTCAATTGATTGGATTATCAGTGATTTAATAAAGTTTGTGGAAGAAAATAGTTTTCAAGAAGTGTGAAAAAATTTAGCGATTGAATCGTTCGAATTATCAGTGAATTAAACAAATTTTTTTTGAAAGAAAATTTCCAAGAATTGTGTAAAAATTTTAGTGATTTTAATCTCTTATCTAAACGAAAAAATTAAAGTTTTAACCACTGTGAAACCTCTATGAGTAGAAATAGGCAAGAGCGTTTCGATTTGAACCGTAGAATAACAAATAACGAAATGGAGCAAGTTAATCCTCAAATTAGGGATATAATAGAACAACAGGAAGCACAAATCCAGGCTTTACAAGCGAGAGTTGAGCAGCTGGTAATAAATCCGCCAATACAGGAAGCGCAAATACAGGACCTGCAGGCAAGAGTTGAACAGTTAGCAGCACATCCGCCTGTACAACAACAAAACAATAATCAACAACAAAACAACGAATTCTCCCTAACATCAGAGCAATTTTTAAATTACATCAATAGGCTAAGGATATTCAACGGAAGAGATGAATTCACTGTTCAAGAATTCATAAACTCTGTGGAACGGACAACCCAATTATGCAGAAACAACCAAGGACTCTATAATTATTGCATCAGTATCATAATCAACGATAAAATACAAGGTGAAGCTAAGAAATGTATACAACGCTTAGGAGCAAACGCAGTGAATAATTGGAACGAGGTAAAAAGTGAACTTAAGTTACATTTTCGACCAAGGAAGGATTACGTAGAACTTCTTAATGAAGGTAGAATTTTAAAAGTGAGTACCCTAAGGGAATTGTTTAATAGTATAAGAGAAATAAGTTATAACCTGAATGAGTTGTACGAATTTGATGATGATAAACCAACTACATTTCATCCATCCAATAATGATAGACATCTAGCTGATATTGTTAGAAATAAAATACATAATTTTATTAGAGGTAATATTCCTGAAAATGGTTCAATAATCGAAATATATAATAAATTTGATAAGTTAAAGTTGCTTGACGATGAAAATGCGGTAGATCCAAATAGTAGGAAGAATAAAACAAACATTCATAAAATATCTAGCAACAATAGTTATAGAAATACACATAATTTCAATAATAACAATTATTCCAACAGAAATAATTTTAATGGTAATAATTACTCAAACAGAAATAGTTTCAACGGTATTAACAATTTCAATAGAAATAGCTCTAGTGGTAATAATAATGTTTCTAATAGGAACTATAATGCAAACGGTGTAAATAATAACCCTAGATATAACCAAAATTTTAATCCAAGTAATAATCATAATAATAGTTCTGGACTATATAGAAATAATTATAGAAATAACTACAACTCAAACCAGAACAACCCTAACCCTTACCAGTCTAGACAATCAAACAATTCAGTGCAAGTTAGAAGTAACAATCTGGCTGAGCCGATGGAAATAGGAAATTTCTACGAAGATGTAAATTTTCAAAACGAGCCTTGGAACTCAGAATCCCAGTAATAGTTATAACACTAGGAACCCAAAAGATTAGATGTTTAATAGACACTGGTTCAGCTACCAGCGTGATAAGACCAAACGTCCTAACAGAATTTTCTGAAGAAAATCTAAATGAGCCGGTCTATTATTCTACCATTAATGGAACAAATAAGATTACGAGTAAAATAGTTACTACAATGCCTAAAGAATTTAAATTTATAGGTACCATAACTTGGAAAATCATTAATTTAGTGGGTAGAAATTACGACGCAATTATGGGTCAAAATTTCTTGGTACCCTTTAAAGCCAAAATAAACCTAGAATATAGATATATTGAGATAAATAATAATAAAATCTTATTTGAAGATAACGAATATCCTTTCATAATTAGCGAAATACACACCTTAGAAGGGATTTCACATAATTTTATACAAAAACTAAAACTAGACCATTTAAATTATGAAGAGAAAGACAAGATGATTAAATTGCTCAATCAAAATGAAGATCTATTTTTTAAAGAAGGCAATGAATTGACTTCAACTCATGAAATTACACATGAAATAGTTACTATTACCGACAGACCAATTTATTGTAAAATATATAGGTATCCTCAGATACACGAAAAAGAAATAGAGCGTCAAATTCATGACATGCTCGAACAAAAGATTATTAAGGAAAGTAACTCCCCGTATAATAGTCCATTATGGATTGTCCCTAAAAAGACAGATAACTCAGGCGAGAAAAAATGGAGGATTGTTATCGATTATAGAAAATTAAACGAAGTTACCGTAAGCGATAAATTTCCAATCCCTAATATTGAGGGTATCTTAGACAAACTTGGAAGAGCACAATATTTCACGACGCTTGACTTAGCAAAGGGCTTTCATCAGATTTTAATGAAAGAATCTGACAGAAAGAAGACGGCATTTTCAACTCCATTTGGACACTATGAGTATCTAAGGATGCCATTTGGATTGAAGAATGCTCCGTCCACCTTCCAAAGATTGATGAACTCAGTATTAAGGGAATATATAAATAAACTTTGTGTTGTATATCTAGATGATATACTAATATTCAGTACTTCACTGGAAGGACATTTAACAAGTATTCGAAAAATCTTTGATAAATTAAGATCAGCAGGACTTAAAATACAAATTGATAAGTGTAACTTTTTAAGTAAAGAGACCGAATACCTGGGTCATATATTGACACCGGGCGGAATAAAACCAAACCCTAATAAAATAGAAGTAATTCAAAATTTAAAGCTTCCAGCCACCCAGAAACAAATAAAGTCATTTTTAGGTATAACAGGCTATTACAGAAAGTTCGTAAGAGATTATGCAAAAATTGCACAACCTTTGGTAAAATTCCTTAAGAAGGATGCAAAAATTAATCTTAATGACCCTAGCTATATCACAGCGTTTGACAAACTCAAGGAAATTATCATTAATTATCCCATATTAAGATACCCCGATCTCAATAAAAAATTTAAATTAATAACGGATGCTAGTAACTTAGCAATCGGAGCCGTCCTTACTCAAGATAGTCATCCCATTTGCTACGCCTCTAGAACTCTAAACGATCATGAGAAAAATTATTCAACTATCGAGAAAGAGTTACTGGCAATAGTGTGGGGAACGAAATATTTTCGACCGTACCTGTTTGGTAGGGAATTCGATCTGCAAACAGATCACCAACCAATTAAGTGGCTGCAAGCAAAGCATACAGGTAAAGACATTAACCCACGACTACAAAGATGGCTAATACAGTTAGGCGAGTACGATATTAAGATAGACTACATAAAAGGAAAGGAGAATAAGATTGCCGACTTTTTAAGTCGAATTAACGCAGAAACCAACGAGATTAACTTATTCGAGACAAACAAACCCAAAGAAAATGAAAGCATAGGGGAAGATCTTCGAAATATAGGTAATACTGAAAATCTAGATAGTAATTCATCAGAAGAAAATGTCGAAGGCACTGATACTGAAAATTTGAGCACCAGTCCACTACATTCAATGGAAGTACAAACTGTCCATTCTCAGGAGGAAGATTTGAACGATCATATACCCTTGTTAGAAACTATAGTTAATAGGTTTAGAACACAAATTATCTTGGTAGAAAATAAAGAAAAGGAATTTGAACAAATCTTCAAGTATAGAAGAATCTTCGTAGATAAGAAAGACTTAGAAGCGGAAACAGATGTTCTTAGGAGGTATATAGATAAAGGAAAAATTGGCATTTATTCTCAGTTGAATGATCACGAGTACAATAAGTTGCAAAAGAAATTAATAGAGCTATTTCCAAACAGAGACATCGTAAAATTTGTGAAATGTAGTTATTTTGCAAAAGACATAGAAAACGACGAGGAATTAAAGAGGCAAATATCGCTCTTTCATAAAAAAGAATCTGGTCATTCAGGCATAGTAGCTACTTATGAAGACTTAAAATATAAAATTTATAATCCCAAACTCAAAACTAAAATCCATGAGATTTTAAATAGTTGCGATATTTGTTCAGGGGCAAAATACGATAGGAAGCCCATCAAAAAGAAATTTCAGGTAACCGAAACACCCAAAACAATAAACGAAATTGTTCATATGGATATATATACCAATAGCAAACATAACTTTTTAAACTTCATAGATAAATTTTCTAAACACGCCATTAGTCTACATTTAGAGGATAGAAATCACATAACCATACTAGAAAAGGTTAGGCAAATGATATCAATAAGAGGTAAAATGAGTGTTCGATAATGAATTCAATTCACAATACATAAAAGATTTTTGTAACATAGAAAATATAGAATATCACGTCACGAAACCTAACAATCATACTGGCAATGCAGATATTGAAAGGCTTAATGGAACGATAACAGAAAAAATAAGAGCACTAAATTTAGAAGGAAATCAACCTATCAGAGTGCAACTCCTTAAGGCAATAGAAATATACAATAGGTCTTATCATTCCACAATCAAAACGACACCAATATCAGTTCAAAATAAGGAAATCGATCTCAAAATTATTTATGACAGGCTAGTAAATTTTAAGGAAAAGGTAATTAGCAAAAGAAATAAAAGTAGAGAAGATTATGAGGAACATAGAGAAACCGGGTTCATTAAAAATTACAAATCCCTCAGACATAAGGAGCAGCCAAAGTTTAGAAAATATAATCTGTCCAATGTACACGAAAATAACATTAAACGCCCATTTAAATTTACAGACCAAAGCGATAATCATGGCCATAATACTTCTGATGCTACCAACAGCAACACAACAAACCATGATAATTGAGAAAATTGAATCAAATTCCGGATACGCAGAGGTTAAATTAGGTACAGTAGAAGTAGTAAATAAATTTGATATTATACTCCACAAAATCTATCCAGAAGAATTGTTAAGTATAACCAATAATTTAGAAATTACATTTAATACTCTTAACTCAAGTAAATACCAAGCGTTGCTAATAATCGCATAAAAAGAATTAAAAACAAAATCAAAACTCTAATACCGTATAGGCAAAAGAGAGGACTGATTAATTTTGGTGGAACTATAGCTAAATGGTTGTATGGGACAATGGATGATGAAGATAGGCAAAATATTGAAGAACATTTAAATATTATTGATTCAAATAATCACAATTTGATCCAAAATATGAACCAACAAATTAAAATTAATGACAACTTTAACAAGACATTCATGATGCTAAAAAACATAATAGACAATGATAGAGTAAAAATTTTACAAAAATTTAATGAACTAAATTCCAACGACTTTAAGCTGTATGCAGAAAGTCAAGCTTTAGAACAAATATTCAAATTAGATATTGTCGAAAAAGAGGTAGATCATATCCAGGACAACATAGCATCAGCACGTCTAGGGCTATTACACCCAAACATTCTCACTGACGAAGAAATCAATTCCTACGAGATCAATTTTCAGAAGCTATCAAATATTCGTTTAGGTGTAGCTAAGTATATGAATGGATCAATAATATTCGCCATTAAAATTCCTAAAAGTAACATAACATTAGATAAGAAATTGTTAGTACCGATTGCAAATTCAGAAAATAGACAAGTGGATTCAGAAATAGAAATAATTGTCATTATCAATAACCAAATTTATACTTTTGAAGAAGGAAAATCTACGAAAGAATTAAAACTAAGTAAAAATTGTGTTTTAAATGGAAATTGTAAATTTATCAATAAGTTTAAAGATGAAATTATAGAGATAGAAAATACTATAATAATTAATAATTTAGAGTCAGGATTCTTAAATAGTAGCTGTGATGAAAGGAAGATAACATTAAAAGGTAGCTATTTGATAAATTTTTTCAATTGTACAATAAGAATTAATCACCGAGAGTTTAGCAATCGACAAAATGTATTTATCCAAAAGTTTGTAATACCGAAAATTGAAAATAACTCCAGAAATAGTACCGAATTATCATTTGAAGAAATTGTATTTAATCAAGAGAAAAATTTGAAAGAAATTGTCGAACTAAAATTCACTAAACATATTTACTACTATGGTATAGGATCATTTACTTTAATAATTGCAATTGTATGTATTTTGGCATTATATTTTTATTGCAAGAAAAAACCGATAAATGTAAAGATAAAACAAAGGATTCAGGAGAATCCAAAATTTAAGGATGGAGGAGTTACATCAGGAATTAACCCTGACTCAACAAAAAAATTAGCTTGGGAAAATATTGAAGCGAAGTACGGAATTGCAATATGAGATTTTTGTTTTTCAAGTCAAGTCGTGAACAAACAAAAATCTCACATTTCGCTTTTATATTTTCAGACGAAATTCTTTCTCACAAAAAGTGATGATAAAGAGTTTCGTAGAGACAGTTAGATTTTATTAAGAAAAGAAATAATTAGTTAGTTGTAAACCAACGGTCGTCTGGCTGAAGTCAGAACCCTAAATCGCGAAGTAGAATACTTGTAAAAAACTCAATTTTGTATTAATAAAGATTTATTGAAAAGAAGAAGTGATTTCTTTTATTTTAATTTTTTTTTTTATTAATATTTAAAAAGAAGAATTTAAGTGGCCTGCGTATTACCATAGAACCAACATTTGAAATGATTTATACGTCGAGTGATTCATATTTTTTCGTATCTGAAGTGTTGAGTAAGTCGACCAACATGTATACAAAACTACTTTTATAAAAACATTTGGTTTCGGCACGCTCTAGAACATGTTATGGTCTATTCAAGAATGCACTACCCATTTTAGAATCTGTATAATCTGCTCTAGTAGGCATGCGACATCTAGCTCTTGTGCCATCTATGGTATTACTCATCAGTAAGGGCTTGGTTGCTGCTGTCGTATACGCCAAAGTGAGTAGCTAAGCTGACCTCAGACGGTGTACCGTAAATCAGTGCTACATCAGATGCCTTGAATTCGACGCGATTCGCTTTAACAAGAGACCAGAAGTCTTTGCTATCGTTGATTCCAAGATTCTTAGTCTAACATTTCTGTTAAAAAGAAATTTTCTCTCTGGATAATAGACTTGAAGGTGTTCTGTGCAGTCTTGTTTCTATTCTGGACATGAATGCAATTGATACGCGCGAAAAGCAGATTCGTTCGCTTTTATTACTTGGTTGAAGTTATCGTTGAACCAAGAGCGGTCTTGCTGTTGTTGAGACCTGTTGTAGGAATAAGAAATGTATTTATGCATGCCAAGACTTAGAATGTCAAAATAATATTCCACAATAAATCTCTTCCTTTAAATGTAATATTTCACTACACCAATATGCAATGATTTGTTTGCCGTTGTGTAGTTTCGCTGAATTTTTCCAATTAAGAGTTGTAATTTTTTTATGTCGAAGACTCATCAACTGGCAGCTGTTTTCATTTAAAACAAACCTTCCATCCCTTTTACCCGAATAAGCTCTGTCCTGGTTTAAACGCCCCGAGAAAAGCCACGCTCATGTACATAGATACATGAGTTTTACAGGTATCAGCACTTCCTGTTTCCTCTATAGGACTTAACAGCCACGACTTAAAGTGGAGTGAGGTCTAAGCCGCTAGCCATAAGGGCTACGTTCTTAAGAGTATCAAATTGAAATTTTTTAATATTTTTAACATAAAGGGCAGTAGAATATATTTTGTTAGGAAAACTTCACAAGATCTATTGCAATTTTTTTTTAGTGATCTTGAGGGAGGGGCGCCCCCCCCCCCTAGCTGAATCCGCCACTGATCGGGACTAGCATTCTTTAGAGAGTTTTGCTATGAAATAAATTCATATCAAATTTAGTCAAACTGAAATTGACCAGGTTTGCTGCTAAGTCCGCAGCTCGAGAATTAAGTAAAAAAAGTTCTTTTTACAAACGAAAAATCTTCGAAAAAAGACTTTTCTTTTCAAAAGAGGGTATTTAGAACCACATGAACTGTATTACTCATCTACCATTGCCCTCTTTTATACTGTATTAAAAGCCTGATTCACACCGCCGCGATAAGGTGGCGATAATAGTGACGATAGAGTAGCAACCACTGACTTATAACAATGGACTGAGCGTATTGTCATTTTCCTATAGGAAAGCATGGCACAAGTTTTACAGTTCTCTCTTTCGCCCTATGGCAGAGTTGGAGCTACCAACAGAAAATATTGCATTCTGGAACATTTGCTTATGCCATTTGATGTTTTTATGTTGGCTACAGATGCAATCACCTCAGAAGGAATAAGGTAAAGATAGTGTTTACCATGCTCCGTCTCTCTTGCCCATAAGCAGGATTCAGTTAAAAATAACTTTTGAAAATTAAAGTCGAAATGAGTTTAATTCCTTATAAGCGATTAAAATATCACTTGGACACAAGAAAATACATTTTTTTAATTTAATTCGATTTTCGGGTGTAAAATTTCATCTGATTGGTTGAGTTTTACATGTTTTTATGTAATCGTTTTAAAGGGTGCTCTAACGGTGATATACAGAAACACAATATTTTTTGTGCCACATGAAATAGCAAATCGCTCAGTCCATTGTTATAAGTCAGTGGTAGCAACATAATTCTATTCACACCAACGCGATAAATCACAGCAATAGTGATATACATGTATATGTCCATTAAATACTACTGGCTCGACATACTTTTCCAATTTGAAAAAGTTTCAAATTATCTTACTGGCTATCATTGATTTCGGATATAAATTTTTATAAAAAGTACGCAGGAAATAAAATTTGTTATTAAAATTTCAATTGCTTATATTTTAAGTCAAGTTAAATATTCTCTGAGCTTATTTAAGCTCTCTGGTTTTCAAGATTTCTCAAATAAGCCATTTTCTGCAAAGTTTGAGTTATTTTTTAACAGTTTTCTAGAGCATAATTTAACTAATTTAAGCTATAGTCGTCCACTGTAGCTAGAAAGTAGCACGTCAGTTCTCGAGTTATGACCCCATCGACTTACGACCATTCGCACCTACGACGAAAAAATTTCATACAAAAATGTATCAATTTTTTATAGTTTCCGACAAATATGTATCATATATGTACAATATATGTATATCTTGCACGCTTCTTTCGATTGATGTAGTAAACAATTAAAAATCAGAAATAAAAGATATTAATTTTGTTGTAGATATGTCTATTATAATTACATATACTTATTATTTATTTTTGTATGAAATTCGACTTACGACCATTTCGACATATGGGATGTTCGAAGTTTCCGAACCGAACCCCGTCGTAAGTTGAGAACTGACTGTAGAGGAAAATTTATGTAAAAGATGGAAAATTGAAATGCAGCCATTGCTTAGCACTGGAATTTACTACTTTGAAAAAGTTCCCACTGTACATTTTCTTCACAATTAAATTTATTGTTTACGCATTTTGTTAAAGTATTCCAGAAGCTAATTTGGTCATTCAAGATTATTTCGTGCAGATATTATCCTATATTGCCAGCAAACAAATAAGCTCCAGCCTGCACAAATAATTAAAGTTCTAGAGCATAAGTTTTGAACGGGGCCATGGAATCTAATTTTTCGCTATTTATGCAAAGTTTAATAAAATTTATCCCCCACTAAATACTCCATTATATTTAAAACATTTCTAATGAGGGAAACAATAATTATTTCAAGCTAATTTTCTGTTAAACAAGTAAAAAGCGAATTCTTATGATATCCTACAATCTAGATGAATGCCCGTATGTAATTTTGTATGGTCATAGAGAGTGCAAGTTTGATGATTTTTGAAGTTTTTTTGGTATATATTTCTAAAACGGTTCGTCGGACAGTAAAAATGGTTATAACCAATTTCATAGGATTTCACATTTTGAAGAACTTTTCAGTACATTAAAACCGTCTAGTACTGATCGTTTTCACAGTATACGTAAAAATCCTAAATTTTGATATGGCAACACCAATAACGGGCTGCCCGATTTAGTCCATTTTCTAATTTTTTTTATTATTGCTATGAAAACACCATGTACCAAATTTCAGCTCTTTACGTCGTTAGTGTCAAAATATGTATTGAACAAGTAAAAAAGCTAGAATTGGTCTAAGACCAATTCTTATGATACCCTAGATGAGTGCCCGTATTAAATTTCGTATGGTCACCGATCTATTCAAGTTTGATTTTGAAGTTGTTTTTCGCATATATTTCTAGAACGGTTTGTCGCACAGAAAAAATGATCATAACCAATTTTATAGGATTTCGTATTCTGCAGAAGTTTTTAGTACAATAAAAATGTCTTGGACTGATCGTTTTCAAAGTATACGTTAAAAACCTAAATTTTTATATGGCAACACCAAGAAAAAGTTGCCCGATTTAGTCCATTTTTGACATTTTATTTCCTAATGTAGTAAAAACATCATGTACGAAATTTCAGCACTCTACGTCGATGCGTTCTCAAGCAGTGTCCAAATATATAGCGGAAAACGAAATTTTTATATGGCAACCCCACGAAGGAGTTGCCCGATTTGTCTCATTTTCGAACTTAATTTTACTTTTTTTTTAAAAAGTCCGAAATAACTTTTAATATTATGAATGGGTGTCCAATCCATTTTTCTCTACCATTATTATTTCGAGGTGTTACAAACGGAATGACAAACTATGATTTCATCTAGGGTATAAAAACGGAATTTTTTGTATGGCAACCCTACGAAGGAGTTACCCGATTTGTATCATTTTCGAACTTAATTTTACTTTTTAAAAAGCCCTCTAAGTGCACGAGCTCTCAAGCTATCGGACGCACAGACAGACAGACGGACGGACAGACGGACATGCAAAAATCAAAATAAATTTTAATATTATGCGTGGGTGTTCAATCCATTTTGCTCCAGCAGCATGATTTCTATGCGTTACAAATGGAATGGCAAACTTTGTATACCCTTTAGATTTCATTTAGGGTATAAATATGGGGTAGTTAGGAAAACTATGGAATTCGTACAACGTAATACGTATAACCATGTCACTAAATTTTTGAATTTTGTTTGTTCTTTTACCTTATTCAATTCAACTATTAAAAGGAGCAAATTCGACAGCATCTACAATAAGTATCGAAAATAATTTTTTAAGGTGAAGCAAGTTTAGAACTATACAATTGGTTTCGGAGAAACTTTTAATGTGTTTTTCAGTGGGATAAAAAAATTAGTGTTCTGTTTCTAACACTAGAAAATGCTCAGTTTTCGGTAGATGGGAGGGACAAATATAATAAAACTTCATACTTCTTCAAACACATTTCTGATGCAAGCTGTCTTTATTGATTACAAAATGAAGGCCTCTTTAGCAGATATAGTAATAAAAGAATGCATAATGTATGGATATTGTTACGAAATGTATTTACATTAAATAATGAGCGGCAAGATAAATAGCTACTTTTCATAATTCTGTGGTTCTGTATCACCATTAAGCGGGATATACAATTCGACGGTCATCAGTACTACTAATATTAAAACGGTTTAGCGGAAAACGGAGTAAAGTTTGATAAAAAATAGGACTGAAGTATTTCTTTATGGGGGTACAGTGAGAGTGTTACAGGATGTTAAGGGGAAATATATATATTTTGGTATATTTCCAAATTCATAAGTACCTTCTCCTTCCTAAAAGACGCATGTTGCTCTTTCATAAATCAACATCATCTATCAGCTCCTGAAGTTTGAACCATCAGTTGTTGACCGCCCTACATAGCTTTCTCTTTCTGTTTCAGTATGAAAATTTAATTAGCATTCAGATATCGCCGGAGTTCTTTTATTAATATAATATAATTTTTTTCCCGTAAGCATAGTAAACTTTTGTCCCACATAAAATATGTTAAATTACCTGAACACAGAATATCAGCTTTTTGAAATATTCACCCATACACTTCTTGCCTTGTCTTACTGGCTGGTGATTTCCACATTCCGTTGAAACGCCATAAATTCCTGGGCTGGCCTGCATTTTTTGCAAAAATTAAGAGCAACGTTTCTAAATTTTTTTTTCCAATAATTTATTTTCAAACCGACACTTAAAGAAATTTTCGAGAAGTGCTAATTAGGTAGGGTCAATATGCGGTTTGCTTTAAATTAAATATTTGCAAGATTTTCCTAACATAGTACTTTTCATCAATATACCCGACTAAACCTTCGATCAGAAGAAAATGCAAAAAGTTTTCTTTAACTGAAAATTCCTCTTTTGAGAATATTTTAAGACTAAAAAAGAAAAAAATAATAAATATAAAAAAAAACTCTTTAGAAAAACATTGCTTGAAAGTCCGCACTAAAAATAGAAAATAATTTCTCCCTTCACTTAATGACTATCTACACATATCACAAAAGCTATCGAGAGTTTCCATTCATTTTACAATTAATTAAATTTTGAAATCATATTACATTTGTGTATAAAATTTAAAATTTTCAATGAACAGAAAGAAAGTACAGTCAAAGAAAATAATTTAATTAAATATTTTGTTAAACAATCCGTATTCACCAAGCCATTTAATTGCAATTTAATTTAATTTCTGTTTAAGTACTCCTGTAAGAGAGGGTTAGAAGGGCACACTTACATAAATTAAAATTAAATTAAAATTTAATTTGTGTTATTTTATATTATAATAACGCATATATAACTTTGATTATAATTCAAGTGGGCCAGAGCCCCCAGCCCTCTCTAACGGGAATACTAAAACAGAAATTAAATTAAATTTCTATTAAATGGCTTGGTGAATACGGCCCTAGAGTTCCAAATTGCCATAAAAATTAAAAATTAAAATCAGCCTTTGATTTCTATTTTTGTTTTTTAAATAAAAATCATTTCCCGATTTTTATTCTTGATTTTTTAAATAAAAATCAGTTTTGAATTTTTATTTTTGATTTTTAGAAAGAAATTCAGAAAATAATTTTTTACATATGATTTTATTTAAAACATTCATAACAGTTACGGTCTTTGGTATGATTACAGCAGATATATCTCCGTTGAATTAATTTATACAACTGTCGCACGTGTTCACCTATCTGGAATAAAGCCAGGAGTACGTAAGGCCCTCGGGTGGGAAAAAGCTCATCCTAATTGTTAGGGACTTGATTATTATAAAATTGTATCTCCCCCCATGGTAGTGAGGAAGCATAGGACTTTACCTCTTGTAATGCTATACCAAGCTACATAGTTTATTTAGGTGTACCCTCTAAAAATCAGTCTAAATATACCAGTTGAAGATTGTGGCCGCCTCCCGGCCCGTGACTATTGTTGTTAATTAGTCCATAGGGGATAAATGTTGAATCTTTCGAGACTTACCTTCAGAGAAAGTATATCAATTGAAGTTATTCGTTTACAAGCGTGTGTAATAAAAAGGAAAGTAAATTTTTTTCTCCCTCTCATCCGAAAGTTATCTAAACCGATCGTAATTGTGCCAATGATGATAGTACAAGCCAACGAGAGTGTGTTATAGTTCCAATTCCGAAGTAAGTGCTTGCAGACCGTGTTCTAGTAGACCTCTTGGAGAAGACCCATTCATCCAATATGCAGGACGGGAATAATACGCAGTAAATACACCACCATGCCAAAAGAAAAGAAAAGAAAAAGGGAAAAATCGATTTATTTAACCTAAGGCAAGGTCTCATTGAGTTACTACCGCACAATGTAGTTAAGTAGAAACAGGATAGCTGGAAACGAAAGAAGGACGAGATCCTTAGAGCTTCGGGGGTGATCATAAGTAACCAAATACTTCTTGTTGATGATTTTAATTAAAATAATTAAGTCTCAACCATGGAGTAAGTCCACAGGAGTTTTATTTCGTCTTTTCTCCTCCTAGCCGGACTCTTTTCTTCTCCTACTGGAGTCTTTTCTCTTCCACAGGTATTCCAACATTCCAACGAAAAAGGGTCATCAGAATACATGTACGATGTACCATCTTGTGTCACAGGGCGGCTGGACCACAACACCAGAGGACTATCAGCACCAAGTTCTCAGCATCCTCGTCTCCAGGTAAGACCAAGCGAAGTCTCTTCTGGACTAGATGTGTTTGAGTTCTCATATAGGCACGAATCTTTTTTTGTTCAATGGGACGTGGTAGCTCGGGATTTTATTTGTAAGACCCGCCCCGCACTCTCCGCTAGTAGCCGGCTATCACGGAGTTAGCTGTCAGCTCATGCTGACAAATAGGAGTTGACGTCGTCCGTCCCTCACCGAAGTATTAATCCAGAACATTATTTATTAAAATTTATTATTATTATTAAAATTTCAACTGTCCAGACTTTGCTTTCTTTGTGTACCTACTTTGAAAATTTTAAAATTTATGCACAAATGTAATATAATTTAAAAATTTAATTAAATGCTAAATGAAGGGCATCTTAAGACAACTTTTGTGATGTACTCATTAAGTGAAGGAAGAAACTATTTTCTATTTAGAAGAAATCTTTTTTAAAAGATTTTTTTTATATATGCTATTTCATTTTATTAAAGTATAAATTTTTATTTATTACAGCTAATGGGGGGGGGGGGGGGGGGGCGATGGCACCGATCACTTCCCGATGTATCCGCTCTTGGTTATTACCTACACTCTATATTTAGAGCATTCTCAATCAAAAATGAAGGATTTGGTAAATTTTAAAGTCTCCAAAACCAACAAGGTGTTTGTAGCTTAGAATATATAGCAAACAGGAATGGTTGAATCGTGCAAAATTCGTGTACATGAGCGTAATTTGTCAAGAGCAGGAGACTATACATAGGAGTAAGTGAGATGCTGGATAGAGAAATTGTCAAAGCTGTAGATTAATTGTCAAATGTGCTTTTGTTTTGTGAGCAGATTTGGTCAACTTAAAGTTCTTTTGTGAAATTTAACAAAAATACCGAATTAATTCTTTTCAAAACTATTTATCTTTGAACTTTATTTAGTACAAAGTTTTATAGTGCCACTAGTGCCTGTAAAAATCTTCATTTCAATTAAAAAAACAGAAATGAAGTGTTCGGTCAGTGCTTGCAAATATAAATTGGATTATAAACTAGGGAATCCTGTTTGAGGCAACTGCACTACCTAAATTATCTTTTTTGTTAATAGAAACAAAGATTTATATAAATTAATTATGTGAATTGTTTCAGAATAAAGTAGAAAAAGAGCATTTTTTACCACAGATGCTCCGCACAAAACGTTTGTTTACTTTTTGCAAATTGACAAATTGTTTAGAATAGGGATGGCGTATAAATACATGTAAAAATGGACTACCAACACAACCAGGAATTCATTACGCAAAATCGGGTTTATCACCATTCCTGTTTGCTCTTTATTCTAAGGTTTGTAGTTGTACTATAAACGCCACTTCGTTTAACACTTCCCTCTAAGCATTTGAGAGTATACACCTAAAGTGAAACGAAAACGAAAACGTAAACTTTACGAACTGCATTTCTACTAACACACCCAAGCCCCCATAGTATACATGAACACTATAGTACAGCGTAACAAAAACGTAATAAAAACGTACCTCCCTCTAAGCATTTGAGAGTGTACACCTAAAGTGAAACGAAAACGTAATGAAAACGTACTTCTGGATTTATAGACCTTTGTGTCATTCAACCTGACAGCAAACAGCTGTTTTGTGCATGTTAATTTGTTTGTGATTGATAACAAAACGCCGCGTTAATATTTATTTATTAAATTATTGAAGTGTAAAAAATTTGATCAGATATATTTATATAATTATTATTGCACTTTTGTTAGTTTGCTAAGCACTTTTGTACTCTATCGATAATTCCGATTATCTCCGTCCTACTCAATGTACCTAATAATGTTGTAACGTAGTGTAAGCTGAGGTTCCTTAATAAACGCTTTTTTGTTCTATTATTATTAAGGTTTGTGATGTTATCAAATAAATTAAAATACAAAAATCTGTTTTTTCTTCAAAAGCCATTGAATCCATATGCAAAACGTTTCGTAAACTAAACGTAATTTGCATTACGAAAACGAAACATTTTAGAGTACAGTTTGCGAACTACCACTACACTGACAGTCTACGCTTTTCAGTTTCACTTCTCTTTGGCCTGATGATTCGTTTCTGTTACGCATTCACAACACCAAAGCGTTTCTTTTACGTACACTTCTATGCAAGCATGTTTACATTTTCGTTACGTTTTTGTTTCGCCTTGCTTGAAGGGTTACGACTTGTTTTTTAGACTAGATTTAGCCTAACCACTTTAGAGTCAACTCTGGACGTGGTGTCCGCTGCAGCAGCGTTTCTCAAGTGTCGTCACTCGTATTCTTAACCTAACCTAACCTGTACTCAAATTCTTGGAAATATCATCAAAGTGGGGACTTTGTCCTTTCTCATTTTTATAATGTTTTAAATTCAGATTATATAAAAATGGGTATTATATGGGTGAACTACTTTGGTATTCTATACAAACTCTGAAATGGTCGGGTCCAAAACAGGCCGTTTTTGATCGTTCTCGTGTGGAATGGCTTGCATAGACATTATAAATTACCTATACAAAGTTCTAAAGTATAAATTATAAGTAAAAACTTAAGAATATATAAAGACTGATTAGCAACAAATGTGCTGTACACGGAGTTTAAGTATTATAAATCCAGAGAATATAATGAAGGGCCAAAATGAAAGTATTTATAGTCTTGCCAAAAGCTTTCCAAACTTAGTACCAGATCTACAAAAGTTAGATGATGAATGAAGAGAGCTGCGAATCTTTGATTTTAGTCCTTTTAAAAATCTAACGGATGAGGAGTTCTTTAAAAAATTATCACTATCTAGAGACACGCGATTCTTTAATTTTCCCTAAACTTTGTAAATTCTCTTTTGAAATGTTATGTTTTCCTCATTCTTGTGCTAATGTAGAAAGGGTATTCTCAGCAATTAAGATCAATAAAACGAAAGTAATATAAAAAGCTTTTCATTTCTTTCTTCTTTTTTAATTTTTTCATTTGTTTTTCAAATCACCCAATTTCGCTATTTGGGACCTGTTGATGAGTCAAACCAAGACTTGAAACTTGTCACCAAAAATTAATGGGTTGTGTGATGAAATAACAAATTAGAACATTTTTTAGCTTCTTTCTCGAACAAAATTAAATTTAACCCGGTAAAAAGTCCAAAAGAGTACCTAATCTTTTTATTTATATATTTTAATGTAAATAAAATCGAGTTTCATAAAGAAATTGAAAGTATCCTATCCAAAATTTCCCAGTGTATTTAGTGAGAATTTAGGGAAATTACAGTATGGCAAAACCAAATTATATTTAAATTCAAATGCAGTACTAAAATTTTATTAAAAAGGGGATTGAGGAAGAGATTGCATAATTAATTCAAGGTGGCATTTTGAAACCAGTGCAGTTTTCGGATTGGGATACACCAATTGTACCGATAATTAAATCCGACGGTTCAGTAAGGGTCTGCGGTGATTATAAATTGAAACAGTATTTTAGAAAATTGAAGACACATATTACCTCGAATTGAGGATATTTTTGAGAAATCATGAAAAGCCAATATTTTCTAAAATTGATTTTGCTAATGCCTACCAACAAATCGAACTTGAGGAAGGAAGCCAACCGTTGACCACGATATCAACGCATATTGGTTTATTTCAGTACACCTGATGTCCATAAGGGATTAAAACAATGTCTGCTAACTTTCAAAAGATAATTTAAATTGCTTTAAACGGAATTCAAGGTATCGTAATATTCCTAGATGACGTTATTGTCTCTGGTAGGGATGCCAAAGAGCATTTATTGTGTATAGGAGAGGTATTATCACGATTAGATGAGGCGTGTCTTACAATCAATAAAAGCAAACTGAGTTTTGCAAAAATTCAGTTACATATTTTAGGTAAGAGTTGTTAAGACCATGTACTAATAAGATGAAAGCTATTTTTAAAGCCAGACATCCTCAGAACATGACATAGTTAAAAGCTTTCCTGGGAATGATACATTATTATCGAAAATTGCTGCCTAACCTATCGCAAAGCCTATCAGCTGCTAAAGAAGAACGTCATTTGGTATTGGACGGAAGCTTCTGGTGGCGCATTTGAAGAGTGTAAAAGTATATTGACCTCTGCTAAAGTTTTAGTTCATTATAATCCTAGTTTATTTATTTTGGGGTCAAGTATTTTCACCATGGCCGAAAATGGTTACTATTAACGGATTGCACAATGGGCCGCTATAGACACCGTGCTTGGGATAAGGTCTCCTGTCCCCCTGCCTTTAAAATAAAAAAAAAATAAAAAAACGGTTTGTAAGTCACTTTTGGCGATATTTGGTGATAAAAAGGGTATACCACAAATGACCTCTAGTAGATTGCAACGCTATGCGTTATTCTTATCTCCTTATGATTTTGAAATAAAGTCTGTTAAGAGTAAAAGTAACGCAGCAGACTTTCTATCCAGGAAACTCGTGGGTATACCTAGAAAAGATGAGATTGAAATGGAAATAGGAAATGCGAACATAAATTATTTACACGAAAACAAAGATCTATAGATTGACTTTGACAAAATGAAAAGAGAAACGGGTAAAGATAAAAATCTACAAACGATAATAGAAAATATTGGCAAAGTTAGGCCAAATAAATGAAAAGATTTAACAGAATCCAAGCTTAGGTATTATAACATTAAAAATCAGTTAAGAATAGAAAGGAAATTTATTCCTTCCCTAAAAACTTCTTGTCTGGGTTGGTCCTTTCAGTAGGGTATTGGCGTGGTATTGGTATGCTGCCGGCCATTCCGATCAAAACTTGGCATTTCGGAAGTTTTCCTATCCCAAATTCTTCTCACCTGTAAAAACTGACAATAATCTGCCGCGTGTGGGCCCTGGCTTAGAAATATGCAGCACGGAATTTTTCCTCCCCCTGAATATCTGTCTTCGACGTAAAGTAAAGCATACTGTAGCGTGTAAACCCTAGCTTCGAAAAAGCTTTCCTGCTCGAAGCCATCACCAACAATATTCGAAACCAATCAACAATGCGATGCGACGTCAAGTCAGTCAGCCGTCAGATTTTCGACACTGTCACTTGGACAGCTCACCAATTTTTACTAGCTCTGTTTAATAAAAAAGTATTATTTATTTAGTTTACTAATTTAGCATTTTAGAAAGAGTACATAAAACTCAGAAGTTAATAACTCATACAACTCGAACTTCCGGTTTACAAAGTGAATAATATGTCGCACACACAATATATTGATGCTTTAGTGAAAGAGTATATGGTGTTCCGAGGATTTTCCTCTAGTCTTAAAACATTGGATGCAGAGTTAAGAAATGAAAAAGGAATACGAGCAGATAAGATTGTTGAACAGATTACGTCTTTAGTGAACACTCATGATCTCCAGGGATTGCGAGAATTGTGGCTTCATTTGGATTGCAACTTATTTAGCAAATTGGATCATTCACTTTCAGCAGGTATATTCTGGGTTCAATGATATACAAACACTGAAGCTTGATAATTATATAATAGCTGTAAAAAAATTGGAGCACGGGGTTTTAAAATTTTACCTTGTCACTGCTCATATTAATAACAAACCTGAGAAAATAACAGAATTCTTTGGTAAACTGTCGTCTGAACTTCACCCACAATCCGAATGGAGGGAATGGTTTTGTAAGTAAATATTAAGTATTCCTATACAGTTTTAACTTTTTTGCTTACAATTTAAAAACGCAGACATTCTAAATTCCTCCAACCGTTTTTTTTTTAAGTTAAAACAACATTTGATCCATTTAGAAATAAACGTGTTTCAGATTTCCCCTTTTGCAAGAACCCAGAAGAGACGTCAACATTCTCCATGTATTTCTCAAAACAATGGCAAGATACACTTCTGATTTCTCTTCATAACTTCTTAGCAACTATATATCAATGCATTCCGCAACCTGCACTCTCAAAACTGGAATATGAATTTATCTTACTTAAGAAGCTACAGGAGGAAAATTCAGTACTAAAAGCCCATATTTGTGATATATCTAACTCACAGTCGTCGGGAGCAAATAACAATACAACTTTTAGTGATTTATACCGAAGAGGAAAATCTCCGCGTTCGTACTTAAGTATACAAAGTTTAAATGATATAACGGCGTTGGACGTATCGCCGCCAGGACACATAGTTGATGACTTCTATATAATTGCTACTGAAAATGTACATATTAGTCAAATGACCGATTTGCAATCTAGAGGATTGAAATATTTAATAAAAAATATTGGTTCTGGTGGTAGTCCGGTTTTGGGGAAGAAGGAAGCATCTGAAAGAAATAAGCGTAGATCTGAAAGTGTTGGTAGAAGTTGGATATAAAAATATTGCAATAATGAATAATTGTGTAAATTTTATGTTGTCACATTAGGTATACATCTACCGCAATAATTGAAGGTTAGTCATTAAGTAAGATTTATTTAGAAGGATTTTATTTAATAAGATATAAAAATTATGATTATGAGAATAAAAATAGAAAGATAAAAAGCTGGTTGTTACATGTCCCTTTATCCCTTCGCAAGCACCATTTACTTAAATTCAAATAAAGAAAATGACTAGTGCTGGAAAGAGAAGGCAGAATTATTTCTAAATTTAAATGCACATAGGCTGCAACAAAACTACTTGTTAAACACTAGCGTTAAAATAATAAAAATCAAACACAATAAACTGTCAGACTAGTATTAAGTAATTTATTCATGCAACATATGTGAAATCCAAGTAACTTCCTCGGTACAAGAGTACAACTACAAGAAGTTGTTGATACTTTTTATTATTATTACAGCAATGCAACGGCAGACAAATGCAAGCACAGCAAATTTAATGTAACCCAATTTTTATCGACACCTCTGCAAGTTGTTATTACTTAACTTTGTAAATGAGAAGTTTCTTGTACTGAACGAGCATGCAGAAATGTTATTAAGTCACGAGTTGGTAAAAAAGTAAGACGGTTCTGATAAGTGCTATTTCGGGAGTTATTATCGCTGCTTCCTAAAAATGATATTTTTTTTGTTATTAACAATTTTTGCTTGCAGTATTACTGCAGATGAGGTGTTGGTTCAAATAAATGTAAATAAACCGTTAAACGTGATCAGTAATCGTTTTGTCAGTTTTTTAGTAGATCCGAAGTTTATCATCGAAAATTTGAATAGTAATAATAGGTGATGATTTACCACAAAACATTTGGACGCATTATTATTAAAAGTTCTTTAATATTTTAGCGAAAAACTTAATACTTTTGCCTCTGGCATGAGTCATGCATATATAAAGTTATCTTCAGTACCCTTACCATACGTTACAAAACACAATGAGATTTCTACGCCTGCTCTCGAACAAGAATTACACAATTGGAAAATTTTCCATAAATGGTTAAGGTATGTGAAAAGGATTTGATACAAAAGTTGAGTGCAAAAAAAACTTCCCTTATTTCAGATCAGTAAATTGGATTCCAGTGGTTCCTTTACCTTATAGTCCTAATGGTTGGAAATCAGTAGAGGCTCTTCGAATTCTTAATGCATCCAGCGTAGTGGGAGTGCAAAAATGCGTCTGGCAACTTGGATCGGGTAAGTAATATCTGTTAAATTTTTTAAGGAAACATCTGTTTTTAGTTTGTTAAAAGTTATAACAATTTATCAACGAATTTATTATGCAATCTAATTTCATATTGAACCTCTACAGTACAAGAAATCAATATACATAACGGTAACATAACTGAATGTGTTTGTGCAACAGTCTGATGGTAAATTACAAGCAAAATTGCAAATTAGTTACTTGCGAAATTATTGTGTATATTTCGATCAACGTCTTATTGATCTCTTCAGGAAGACATGTTGCTACCAAGCTGCCTCCTTCGGGCGCATGGTTATTGAGAATCAATAGTTACAAAGGAGCTACATATGTATATCAAATTGTATGAGGCAATATTTCTTTTTACATTCATTTGCCCGTAGTCACCTCCACCAGGGCAGCCACTAAATCCCGAGAGATGAGTTCCACAGATAGGGTGGCGTAATTTTTATTGTAAATCAACTATTTTGTGGTTGGAAATCCTTTGACTTGACATCCAAGAGCCCAGGGTCCTTGTAGGAGTGCTATGTCTATACTAGCCCTGATGAATCTTCTGCTAAGCACATCCGAGGCAGCTTTTACATGATGATTCACTTGGAGTAGTTTAATATTTCTCCTTTTTGGTTTTGAATTTAGTTTAAAATAAATTTTGGTATTGGTCAATGTTAGCTTAGAATACTATCTAGCCCCATTCGCCTAATTGTACTGAAAAGATTATACAATCTTGTGTACGCAATCCCCAACTATGTATTTATTATTATTATTATTTTCAGTCAATAGGAATGACATTTTTTCTTGGGACTCTTATTTGATCACTTCTTGCGGCCTTTTCCAACACCAACTCCTCGGTCCTTATTTGGGATTTTTTAGGTCCTATCTTATATAGACCTGGCAGTGCTGCGTTTTAGCAACCGGCTATAAGTAACAGCTATCCGCTCTCCAAGAGCATTGGTCAGCCAGCTAACAGCTTTGAGCCTAATAGCATTGGTGTTACCGTACAAAAATTACTGTGAAAAGGATCAGTCCTAAATGTTTTCATTTTACTGAAAAGTTCTTCAGAATATAGAATCCAATCAAATTGGTTATAATAATGTTTACTGTCCAACAAACCATTCTAGAAATAGATGCGAAAATTCGTATTTCACCATATATGCATACATAGAGTGTGCCTGAAGCGCTAGTGCTCTCGTTACGTAACGTTATGTTATTGGTACAGCTAAGATGAACTTTACGTTTCCATAACTGGCAGCATGCTTCCACGAGTTGAGCTCATGAAATACTATCTTTACTTCGTTTATTTAGTTTTCTCGTGCAGATAGAGTTATCTAGCGTTCAAACTATTTCCATGATATCAGCTAAACCTCTATCCATCAGCTTATCTAAACTTCTGCTTAAATTTGTTATATTTACTTAGTACCTGACGAAAATGTCTTCCATTCTTCCAAACCAAAGTTCAACGATAGAATTAAGTAACATAATTCTCCACACTAACCTGCCTCGGACCTTTAGTTGCTGGGATTTTATGCAAAATATCGCCATTATCGGATGGTTTCTAGGCAAAAATACACATCTATCCGTCGACACCTGCTTAAAATCCAAAAAGGTGATTGACTGATATTGTACTTGAAAGATTTCTGCATTAAATTCGGTGAAGATCTGATAAGAAGTAGAACTTCCGTCTCTGAAGCCATGACATCCGGAATAATTTGTCTATTGAAGCTTTCTACACCAGATTCTATCTAATCTTAGTGGATCATTAAGATTCGCGTTGGAGAGTATTGTCGATTTGGTATCACCTTAGAGGATTTTATTGGCATAATACCTTCTCGGATATTCATTTGCAAACTTTAAGTGCTTGTTGATGTTTGAATCTTTGGAGTTCTTTTTTTTATAGTTGGTAGCTGACCGTCTTTATATTTTAGTAGCTAAAATTGTTTTGCGCTCTTATTCTTCGAATCTTCTTAGATTGTTTTGCAGACGGGACATGTTCAGCTCAGTTGTGCTGCTGTTGCATGTTAGTATAAAATTATCGCATATCTATACTTTTTCATTTCTTCACATTGCTAGCCTTTTCGCGGTATTGTTACTCTAAATCAAGAGTTTAATCTTGATATGTTTTCTGTTTTATTTTCTCCGAGTCTCGTCAGATATTTATACATATAGTTAAGATTGTCTTTTCAATAAACTGCTTTCATATTTTCTGCATTCAAGTTTTGATTTACATTAGTTTTTTTTATCGTTGTCGTTTATTTCTTGAATATTGAAAGGCTCTTTCTCAAGCCTGCATTAGTTCTTTTGATTGTCTCATATGTTACTATGATCACCGTAGATGGTACCTGTTTATAAGTAAGAACATCCAGTAGGTGAATAGAATCACCTGTGATTGTTGCCGATGTGTTCAATCTACGTTTTGGTCTGTCTGAGAATATTTTTGTTGAGAGAATACTATGATTATATAGTATTATGATACTAACATACTTATTTGCTGCAACTAAGGTATATTACCTGTATATAAATTTCATGAACTGCTGCTATGGTTAGCTAAAAGCTAATATAACCAATAATCTTGAAAACAAATTTTTGTTTACTTTCTTACAAAGCGCACGCAATCTCACCTTCTTATTAGTCTCCAAAGAATTGATTTTATAATTTAATTTTTATATAGCTGTAACCATTTATCATTGTAATTTCACACAATTTATTTGTCATCATTAACTTAGATTTTGATGCCATTGGAGCTGCTTCATATGTCGGAGATTTGATTACTTTGCAGACAATGGTGGATGCTTTCAGGAATCTTGTGGAAGACTGGGGAGTTATTGGAGCAGATATCTCTTCTGGCAGTGATGCTGAAGAAACCAAAGTATATTCCGATTTAACTAAGCATATCGTAGACGCAATTGGATGGATGCAGTAAAAATATATAAAAAATATTTAATTCTGCCAATTTAATTAATTATGCACACTATTTTAGGCCGGCAGAAAATTATGTTCCGGAAACACAAAATAGTATTATATATGAAAACGATTTAGCATTGAAGACAATTCTTGATCACAAAGCACCAGTTTGGCTTAGTATCTCATCAAATTCTAATAAAGCTAAACGTTTAGATAGTTGGCCGGGAATTTATATCGCGGATGGAGTTCAATGGGCTCGAACATTGGGTGATGCTGCTCGCACCGGATTCAATGTGGTTTATAAGTACTTAAGTGAAGAGGATTTCTTTACAGAAAACCTAAGCTATTTTAGTAGCTTATTATTCAAACAGATAATGGGAAATAAAGTGTTTGATGCTAAAGTAATTGGAGGAAATAGATTCATATCACATGTTTATTGTCACTGTACAAAAAACAAACTTGGGGCTCTTTCAATAATGGCTGTAAATATTGGAGATAATCGTCAGAAAATTGTAACAAGAATAACAAGTAAACATACCGGAACCGAGTTGTGGCAATATATTTTAACCAGTAACAATAAAACTACATATTTAAATGGTGCAGAGATCTTTTTCAACTCAACTATGGAACCCTTTATTAAAGTGAAACATCCTACACGACCGATCAATCTAACACTTCCCCCGATGTCAATTGGATTTTGGATTTTACCACTTGCAAATCACAATGAATGTTTCGAAGTAATTGGACGGGAGGATGAACGAAAAAGAACTATGCGTGTACGGACATCATCTGACCTTTTACTTCAGCACCTTATTGAGGAAAGCACATCTGCTGTAAACACAAATATACTTAAACTGGGTGTACAACGACAAAATTATAATAACACCAAGCAAAACAATTTAAGTTCTGAGACTGCAGATAATCAGTCTGCTAGACGTCGTCGATGGGCTACTCAATATGAAAAGTTAACTGAAAGTTATAAGAGCAGAGCAAATGCATTTCTTACAGATCTGAAAGAGAAGAAAAATAAATTAAGAAAAAAGCGACAAATTCCGGACTTAAATCTTCAATCAGCAGAAAAGAGCAATATTAACTCTCAACGAACACCAAAGATGCCAACTTCTAAGAATCACGCAGATCCTTGTGAAACCTATTTCATTAAAGAGATATTTAGTTTTCCAGATAAAGATGTAAATTACGACATGATGAACGGGCCACAAATATCAGAAGGAGAGTATGATAATATTGACTTTAAAACTATTCAACAATTAATGCCACTACTGGAATCAGCAGAGGTAAAAGCGGATAAACCTTGTATACCCTGTATAATTTATGAGATTTATCATATTCGTCAAATGCTCCCAAAGCAATCGACAGCCAATACAGGTAAATCGAAACCAAAACATCAAATTAATTACAATACTAATAATCAATTCCGAAATGCCGAGAATTCCAAACTTTGCGATGATTTCGATGATTTGACAAGGGAATTTGATCATAGGGAATTAAGAAAAATTTTACAAAAAGTCGGCTCGAATTCGAGATTGAGAAGAGATATTTGTACTCAACTAATGGATTGCAAAACGGGCAATACTTATCGACATCGCAGAAGTCCTGGGTATAAATCCATTGCAATGGCGAATTTTATTGCAAAAGATATGGAAGACGATTCGCCGAACAGACATTATATATCGTATGGTACGAAGAAAAATTTAATAAAACAACTTAATTACGACAATACACCATGGCAAAATGAGGTTAACATTGAATCCGGTAATAATTTTGAAAATAATAATCTAATCGACGAAACCGAAAATTTGATTAGACAAGAAATAAAAAACTCAACAGATGCAGACGAACACCAACCAAAATTCATGACGTTATTTTCTGAAAATGTATCTAAATTTATGAAGATGCTAAATCATCATGTTACCGGTTGGTGGAATACATGGGCGTAGCAACAACACAGTCTCTTGTTAAAGATTTTATGAAAATTTTTGATTCTAATAAAATGAATTTGTACAGCCATAATTATGTTTATATTATTTTCTTTAGATTTTTTCATTACATATATACATACATGTGCTTATCAGTTACTCTTGAAAGTATGAACAATCCAAAAACAATGGAGACGCTAACAATGGAGGTCGATGGTTTAAGGTGATTATGATGATTTTTTAACTTATGTTTAGATACAAAGAAACTCCTAGCAAAGAATTATAAGTAGGTGAAAATGATTTTTCCAGTTGTGTCGCTCCTCCCAGTTCGTAGCAAAACTAATATTACCTATATGCATTACGCTTTTCTTTTCGAACAACTAATGTATATAACTGCTCTGGCCTTTTTGTTTAATCCTAATTTGTATAATATATCTACAGGTAAGCAACTACCCAGATATGATGATTTTTTTTCCTGTGCTTGTCGATATTTGTTGGGAAGAAAAATTGTTACTAACTAGCAGACGTTAACAAAACAAAAATTATGCCAATAGATTATATCTGAACGTTTGGGTATTTACTTATCTGTATTGTAGGTAATATATGATGACTTGGGTCCGTGATTTCTATAACAATTATTAACCTTCATTTTATTTTTCGTAAGAAGATGCTGGACAATTTTGTTAAGAATTATTATACATAACAGTAAAAAAAATTATCTTCAAGATACAGTTTTTATTTAACTTTAAATTTTACTGTTCAATTTGTTATAATAGTTTAAAATATTCTGTGTAAACAAAAATACTTGACGATTCTGAGAAAAACTGTCGAACAAATCAAATCAAATGTACGTTGGGTACTTCTATGCGCTGAGTTCAGTGTAAAACAATATTTAAAATTGAGATATTGTTAAATCTCAAGTCTTTGCATTTATACATTGCTCCTTACCCAACTTACAGCAATGAAAATCAACTTCTAAGATTATATCACAGTTCTCTATCTGTGCAATGCACAAAAGCTGTTCAAGAAAGTTCCAAGACACGACTGGCGTTTGTATTATAATATTAAGAAAAATCTATAACTTTAACCCTTTATCAATAGCACCATTGAAGCTATAGTTTTCTTTCAGCTCGTGTTTTATATAAAGTGGAACTTAATACGAAACTCTTTCCTGCTGTGAATATGTCCGTCCGTAGTATTCATGATTTATGATTCATGATTGGGTTGCCTTAAAAGGGACTAGGAACAGATGGTAGACTAAAATCTGTTAGCCTATAAGAGAATTGGGCTAGAAGAAAGAAGAATAAACAACATTATTAAAAGTTCGAACATCCTCGAAACTTTTTGGGCCTCGAATATAATTTAAGAGAATTCGAAGGTGATGTTTTTCAATATCACAAACATTAACCGAATATGTTCGAGGTATTACCGTATTAAATCCGCGCTGCCTTTTTTGTCACATCTTGTTCTTCCAAACATAATATTTTGGAATTTCAATATATAGAAATTGTCTGCAAAAGAGTCATTCTGATTTAATTGAAAATAGGGCAATAGATGAGTGTTCGTTCTCGAAACTCTATCAAATGCCTCCCTTACTCTATTATCTCTCATAGTTACGATTTGCTCGAAGGGTAAATGAATGGCTAAGCGTAAAATATTGTGAGGTCTCATATGAAGGGTTTTCTCAGAAATCGTTCAATATGCTTCCTGAGCTGAGACATACCGTGCATCCAAAAATGCATTGATCTCATTTCGTTGAAGGACATTATTGTCATCAATGAAAACTATTGATGCACAATCATTCCCTTTATATATATATTTAGTGGACTTAATTGAGCTGCATATTTTGACAATAATATGAGCATTGTACTTTTTTGATAAATATGAGTTGTATGGCACAACCCATCTATTATTACCTTTATTACCTTTTATTAATATATATCGACCATTACTATTTAAAATCGTATCATTAATAACATTTTATGGATAATCCTTCGAAGATTTGCCCTTAACCATGCAAACTAAATTTGGATTTAATGGTCCGCATGGGCCATACATCATATTGGTAGCTATTTTATTATACAGGGTCATACTTGACGAGCAAAAAATTGTATGGGTGGGGGGAGGGAATGCTAACGGTTTCCGAGATAATGGGACTTAAAGATATTTGGGTATGTTTTTATAAATCACCCTGTAACTTCTGAACGTTACACCCTATGATGATGATTTAAACTTTGGTGGATAGATAATCGCTGGATCTTTCCAATTGTTTATGAATTCCCTCGGTCCATTTTGAAGTTATGGCTCAACAAAGCTAAAATTTCGGAATTTTTACTCGTTTTTTTTTATTCATCTACTATTTTTATCAAAAAACACATCATCAACACCAATTTTTCATATTGAATTTAAGAAGCCCAAAAGCTGAGCTTTAAAATGACCTGTCACACTCTGTATCGAAAATGTAACCCCTTCTGCGTTTTTTGCACTTTTTTTAAACATGTCCAGCGAAAATGTCTCTAAAAGTTCAATAAGTGCCAGAAAGTAGGCAATTATCTTTAGGAAATGACCCTTTTCAGTCATTTTCACTGGATATGCTTAAGAAAATATTTGGGTACAGAGAGTGATAGGTCATTTTAAAGCTAAGGTTTTGGGCTTCTTATATCCAATATGAAAAATTGATATTGATGACGTGTTTTTTGATAAAAAAAACAACGAGCAAAAATTCCGAAATTTTAAATTTGTTGAGCTATAACTTCAAAACGGAGCAAAGGAGGGAAAAAATTATAAACCATTGGAAAGGTCCAACGATTATCTACCAAAGTTTAAATCATCATCATAGGGCGTTCGTTCAGCAGTTACAGGGTGATCTATAAAAACATATCCAAATATCTTTAGGTCCCATTTCTCGGAAATCGTTAGGGTTCTTCCCGCCCCCCCCCCCCCCCATACAATTTTTTGCTCGTCTAAGTATCTATCCATAACTTTCATCTATATGCATATAAGGAAATCTTCTCTTCTGAAATTCTTTTACATGTACTATATATGGGCAACAACTCTTCCCAATATACCATTTTTTCCAATATCTTCCAATAGATACAAACGTTTCATATCGAAAACGCGTGCAGGTAAATCCGGATCAGATGCATTTTGTCTGGGATATAAATTCTTTTACCCCGCCAATTAGGGTTGAGTTTAAATGGTACGAATAAAGCCGGTTTACCATATTCCCGAATTATTGCTATCGCGTCCTGGAAATTCTGCTGCATATTTCTAGGACTACTGTTAACAATAAATTGGTAATAATTTACCGCCGCGTAAGATAATATAAAAATTATCAGCTCTGAAAGATAATCTATATGCATAATATGATTTTATAGAAAATCCAGAATTTAATTTCCATCCATTTTAATTTTTTTAATCTTGAACTATTCAGATATACACAAAGTAATAGTATACCCTCGACAGCACCACAAAGTGCCTTAAAAATAACAGGACTTCTATACATACAGGTGCATTTCTTCTGCCTCTATATACTGTCTGTTAACACGTGGACCATCAACAAACCACATATGGACATCATTAGCAGCATTTTGTTCTCTTATGGCGAATAAATATTGCTCCATTTTCATATAAGATCGAGCAAAAGGATTTACTTCTCTCATAAGTAAATCTAAATTTTCTAATATATTTTTATTGAAACATTATAAAGCTCTGAAATATTATGTAAACGCCCACGTCAACAAATTGATAAATTATTTTGAATGACAATAATGACGGGCCAGACCGACGAAGGAGGACAAGCACAAAATCTATGCCAACTAAATACTTCTAAAATTTTTGAAATTTCACAGGATAAACAGTTCATTTATGTCAGTGATCTAAATAATTGCTTTTGGAGGATGTACTTGACGCATTCAATATAAACAAAAGCTATAGATTTTCGGTATACAGGCAGTAGACCTCCCACTTAAATATAAAGCTACGCCGGTCAATAGTTTGAAACTTTGCCAGGCAACCGTTGTTGTCTGTCGGTAATCACTATGGGTCATTCCATAGGAAGTAAACTGGATTTCAACCTGAGCATCACCAACTTCGTTCTTCTTTTGCTGGTTAAGTAGTATGAGATAAAAATACAACACATTTTTTGTCTGAGCTGCATTCTATTTGAGCTCCTTAAAATTCGCCTTTTGGAAATATATTTAAAACATTATAGCTTTGATTCTAACTATCACAGAGGGATGATCTTTTGAAAGAGAAAAGCAAAATCTATAAAAATGATGCTTTTTATAAGAAAAAAAAGGGATAACATATATATCCTTTTTTATTGAATATCTCAAAATGCATTTTTTTTATTAATGCTCACAATGTTGATAGTTAAACTGTTAAATTTCCAAATTGGGATCTCAATGGGTTTAGAGACGAAAACTTTTTGTATTCTTATCTCATAACTACTTAACTTTCAGCAAAAGAACGAAATTGATGATGGTCGGGTTGGGAAGAGCGAATTTTAATGGATTTCCGATGGTGTCATCACTTTCAAAATAAGGTGTGGATATCTTTGTATCTAACTTATGTGCTTAAGGTATCGCATTAAATATTTTTCATACACAGGACGTGGTAGCAATTATATATTGGATTTGTTCGCATCGCAATATTTTAATAAATTATGAATACAATTTTTCATGCAATCAATATGATTTTTTTAATACTATAATTTAATGTAGTAAATTTTATCCTTTTTTTTAAAGCATGTTGTTATCGATAGTTCATACCTTCGTGAGTTTTATTTATTACACAGTGTCTCAATCGAAATCGAAAAATCAATGATTTTTTAAATCGAATATTTCTCTTAATAAAGGCTCAACTTGTGATGGATTAACATCCAGGTATACACCTATTATTACATCATTTAAACGTTCCACTTCACTAATTTTTTGAATTAATTTAATGAAGGTAGATTTTGCTTCACATCCAGCGAAGACGCTTTCCAAATATCTTCTTAAGAGGTAATAGTATGAATTCTGAAATGTACAAAAAACGTACACAATTTAGAAAATAGAATTTAAACAAATTATTTATAAATTACTCACTTGCTCCAGTTTAATTACATCGGAATGAATTACTCGAGGTCTTGAGGGCTTAAATAGTAAAATGGCACACATTATTAGAATTATATTTTCATCCATTCTCCACTTCGGATCAAAGGTTTGAATAAAACGTTCATGTTCTTCATATACATTTCCCTTTGCAAGCTTTAAAACATCAACTTTTATATTGGACATGCCTTCCTTACTGTGTGGGATCTAAGAATACATTGAGATCATCATATATCAATAGAAAGTGATATAATGTATTAAATTTAAGTGGTCAACCTTCCATGTGGCATGATCGCAGTCATAAGACATTGCAGATCTCATGATCATCATTTCAGTACATCCACCTTTAAGTAAGGCAACTTGATCTTCTTGACACATATTTCTAAATGCAGTAATTTTTTTGGACATTTTTATAAGGCGCCTAATAGCCACTGCCGTTAAATTAATTACCTTTAGTAACTGTGGATCTTGTTGACTTCCTTTACACTGAAATATGAAACAAATAGCCTCAGTTCAGAGTTATTCATTTAATTCATAGCTTATTTAGAAGTCCTACAATCAATTTTAGACGTTTTTGTTGCAAGTTTTGAAAAGCTCAGTGCTGTTTGGATATTGAAAAACGAAACAACCGAAATGATAGATAGGTTTTTAAGTTAAAAAAAAAAGAGTCGCTTTGCGGCCTATTCTACCTTTTTTTAAGCAAGAATAAAAATATTAAGGAAATTTATTATTTCGTTTCAAAGTCATGCACTTTGGGACTTTTTGTTGCGGATCCCGGACTTCGTACCAAGAAAATTGGTTAAGCGGAAAAATAATAAAATTTGATACGAACCAGGCGTGTGCAATAAAGAGTCAAGCGCTCATCATAGGACAGTGGTTGAATTGATGCTCAAGAGTAAACAAAAATCAATATGACGTTAAAAGTTCGTTCATACTTAAAAATATTTATTTTATAACATAATATTTTGTAAATTATTCAAATTTTATAAAAAAAAAGATAGTTCTATATTTTATATGATTTTAACAATACTGTATTGCCTAATTTCAATAATATTCAAACAGACGAACGTAAGAATGACCTTATAGGAATTGGTGTTATTAGTAAGAGTTACTTAATAAGTTAGCACTTTTTTTTTTAGCAACTATGAGACAGACAAAAAAGGCGGTAGTTTTACTGTTATCTATGTGTCAATACCTACTAACCCGATAATATCAAAATTTTAGCTTTGGAAACTAGATCAGTTCGGTCTGGCGAAGTGTCTCAATCAACTCTTTATTCATATTTCCTTTTCTAAGCACAGCAAATTAACATCTTTATTAATTTCACTTCAGTCATGCTCTTAGCATTTTCTCTACAAGAATATCTGGAGTCTGATCAGCTAAGGCTATAGGTATTATTATAAATATTTGTACATTAATACTTACAGCATTTTTCATTCGTTCGTCTTCACCAATGAGACTAGATATGTCATCATCAAGCGGATAATAGAGAGCTTTGCTAGCTAGTTTTAATTCATTTAGTTTCGCTTGCTCTGCATTATTTAATTCTCGGCTGTCTCCTCGTGAAGCTGGCAATGAATTAAAGGTTTCATATTCTAATTTAATCGCCTCACAGAGTACAGATTCTATAGAATTCGGCTGTATAGGTCTGTCCTCAACATCTTCTAATATATTTTTCGTGTCATCTACTGACAACTTGGAAACAGAATTAAATGAGCTACCTTCACCATGCATTGCTGAAGATTTAATTTCTTTCTCTCTCAAAGTTCCACTTTTAAGAAAACTTTTCGATACGTTTGGGGGAATTATTGTTATTGTTTCCGGGCTTTGTGCTGAATTTAGTACTGAATTTATTACACTACAATTGTCTATATTTGCAAAATGCCTCTGCACATATCTGGAATCGTTTTTGTCTTCACATTCTCCGCATACCATGGCATTTATTTTCCGAAGAGCTTCAGCAGGTGTAGTAATGAATTTGTTCATGATGTCTACTGCATCTTCAGGGGAGCTCATAAGTTGTTTAATGAACTGAACGACATCATTAGGGGAATTTACAATTTTTGAAATAATTTCTTGTGCATCCTTTGGTGAGCTCATAAATTTTGTAAAAACTGTTAATGCATCAAATGGTGAGTTCATTATTTTACTTATTATTTTCAATGCGTCACCAGGATTTTCAATAAGATGATTTATCAATCTGAGCGCATCAGGTGGAGAGTCAAATATCTTTGACATAATTTCAACTGCTTCTTTTGGCGTTGTCATTATCTTGTTTATGAACCATGTAGAATTTTCTGGTATTGATATTATACTATTTACGATATCAGCTGGGTCAAGAAGAGGATCTTCAGATTGGGTTGAACAAAAACTATTACTGTTATCGGATTCATCTTCCAAGATTGAATTATTTAAATCACAAAATGATATTGAATTTAAATTACTCGTATCACATTCACCTGTTGAGGTATTAGCTGATGTCTTCAATTTAGATTTTTTTCCATATCTTCCAAATAATCTTCTTTTATTGTGCGGACCACATTGTTCTCGTTTGACTCGGTTTTGTTCGATTTTTCTCTTTTTTATTTGCTTATCTTCTTCAGACATTATAAGTTCCTTTTTCATGCCCAATTTAAAGCACTTTTTAAGACGGCATCTTTGGCAAAAACGTCTTGTGATCATAGTTATCTCACAGTTTTCATTGAAAGGACACACAAATCTTTTGTCTGAAAGTGCATTGCGTCGAAAGAATGCTTTGCAGCTTTCACATGTTACGGCATTAAAATTATATCCAAGAGCCTTATCACCACAAACAACACATAATTTTCTCATTGCCGACATATCAAAGAGAATATTTGCTCATCTTGGCGCTATTAAAGTTGTCCTTGACGATAATAATACCTATAAAAAGTTAATTAATTAAATTTTATACTAATAAAGAAAAATGTTTCGTGTAAGTTTTGATGTATAATATGTTATGACCTTCCCGAACTGTCGATTAGCAGTTATGTGATAGTTGTTATGTTATAGTCATATAAATTTAATTTTATTTAATATATAAATTTTTATGGCGATCTAGTTTTTCAGGTGATCTAAAATCAGAAGAATATTTCAAATTGTCCCTTTCATTTGGCAAAGTCGGACAAACTCAACAAATGCTGAGAGATAAGCATGGTTTTCACAAGAAAAGTAACTGTCCTAACCCCACCACCTCTTTACTTACCCACCAGTATACTTGCGCCAGTAACAAAGTAAATAAAATAAGGAGAAAAGCGTCGGGATTTTGTAATTTATAACGTAGTTCTGTTAAAACTTATATAAATATATTTGTGGAATATTTGGTAAACGTGTTTTGCTTTCTTTTAGCCCTAATTTAATAATGAGGGTTTTACATAATTCGAACATGTTCCACCAAGTGCCCAAATACTTCTCGATTCAATACAATGAAAATGACTTTCCTTTCACTTCAACCTTCCAGCGAAGTGGAACCTGAGAAATAGTCAAGTTGAAAGTATTTTCTTCAGTTGGTGCATTTTTTTATTTAGGTAGTCATTAATAATATCAGCTGGTGTGGTAAGACATTTTATAAATATAAATAAATTTTGTATACGGCTTTTTCATAAAAATAGTAAATACGATTTAAACAAGTAAAAAAGCTAGAATTGGTCTAAGACCAATTCTTATGGTACCCTAGACTAGATGAATGCCCGTATTAAATTTCGTATGGTCACCGATCTATTCAAGTTTGATTTTGAAGTTGTTTTCGCATATATTTCTAGAACGGTTTGTCGCACAGGAAAAATTATTATAACCAAGTTTATAGGATTTCGTGCTCTGCAGAAGTTTTTAGTACAATAAAAATGTCTTGGACTGATCGTTTTCAAATTATACGTAAAAAACCGAAATTTTTATATGGCAACACCAAGAAGAAGCTGCCCGATTTAGTCCATTTTTGACAATTTATTTGCTAATGTAGTAAAAACATCATGTACGAAATTTCAGCTCTCTACGTCGACGCGTTCTCACGCAGTGTCCAAATGTATAGCGGAAAACGAAATTTTTATATGGCAACCCCACGAAGGAGTTGCCCGATTTGTATCATTTTCGAACTTAATTTTACTTTTTTTTTTAAAAAGTCCGTGTACAAAATTTCAGCTCTCTAAGTATACGCGTTCTCGAGTTATCGTGCGCACAGACAGACAGACGGATGGACGGACGGACGGACGGACATGCAAAAATCAAAATAACTTTTAATATTATGCATGGGTGTCCAATCCATTTTGCTCTACCATCATTATTTCGAGGTGTTACAAACGGAATGACAAACTTAGTATACCCTATAGATTTCATCTAGGGTATAATAAGGAGCCTGAATATTTATACAGATATATTGTATATGTTGGGGACGTCTAGCCCTACAACCTGCGAGGAAATCACTGTTTCACTTTGGAGAAATGGAATCGTGTCAGTACGTAGAATTTGTTATTGTACAAAGGTCTAAAAATGTTCAATGGTTTGCCTGATAATGTGAAAAATGAAAGACAGTTAAATTGTTTTAAAAGAATTCTAACTCAATGTATTTTAGATAATGTTCATTGAAATGTAGGTATAGTAAATTTAATTAAATGTATTTAATGAATGACGTAGAATTGTTAAATAGTCATATTTATATTTTAGTATGCTTTTATATAGTCACATGAACTAGTAAATCAATGATTCAATCAAAAACTGAGACAAGAAAATAAAAACAAAAATTCAGAGAACGTAGGGTTACCCGAATGATGAGATCTTCTTGAATACCTCCAAAATCTTTTCAAACCTTTCATAATAATGTACATCGGGTTACACTCCCTAAATATTTTAAGAAAAAAGATAAATTTCGCTTTGGCCAAGGTGCTGAAAGAAGATATAGTTTTTCTGTTAAATAAAATGTAAACAAAAGCGCGTGGTTTTCAAACATCATAGGATTACAACAAAAACTTTGTGACATAGCATGCGATTACAACAACAACTTGTTAACAAACTCTCTTAAATTTTTAGAAACCCCGTCTTCACAAAAGCACGGAAGCATTTTATGAGAGTAAAATCTGAAAACACCGCCCATTCTCATTTATTTACGAAAATGAATCATTTGCCAATCTGTTTCGTTGCATTTAATCTGCGCTTTTACATTTTTTGTCTTTATTCGTAAAAGTTTTAAAGAAAGTTTTATTTTTTTGTCATTTTTTCTTCCTCTGTCTTTCCTTTTCTAGGCGTGTACATTTTAAACGTAACCGCAAGTTGTCTCCGACATCCATCAACAGCTCAACTTCACTCTCAACCGGAGACTGGTGGTTCAACAGGCCAAGCCCATATCAATTTATCGCCCCAACTTTAAGTTGAGCAAAAAATTGATAAGTGACGGCACTCTCACATCTTCACGTTGGTTCAGCTGTTCATGCCTCTCACTAAGCTCTTGAAATTCAGACTTCTCTGCTTCATACATAAAGCCAGATGGTGCTCTCTACCCGCATACATCAGCCAATCGCTCTCATAGAGCAATATTAATGACTCTAGACTTATCCTTCAGAAAATTCGCACCCGATTCGGGTCCAATGACATATTTGGTCAGGAAACTCACTTCCGGAATCTGTCAGGAGAACTGGTCCTCACAAGCAGTTCAAGGAACTTGCTTTGCTCCACCTTATGAAATCTTATTGTACATGCCCTCTCTATACATTGACTCGCAAGGCGGATGCCGCACTAAGTGCTTCGGCATTTAATCTCTTGCTGGTCTTGATATTTAATATGTTCCATGGGCACGCCTGCCTGTTGGGCCTACCCACTTGCTTTTTAATTATGCGTATCTGTTCCTAAGCGTTTTGTAGTTATTAAATATTTTCTGTTAGTAATGTAAGGCAGTTGATATGTCAGATACTGGCTAAATATTGCAATACAATGTGAAATATGAAAAATGTACAGTAGATACATTTTTCATAATTCACATTGTATTGCAATATTTAGTTACAATTATTTTTTTTTTTTGCCTCAAATTAATGTCTCTATTGTTTTACTCCGTTAACTTTAACTATAGTATCCATTAGAGCTGAAAGTATCGGGATAATTTACTATGCGGATTATCCGAGATAATTAGGTTCCGACGCCTCAAATTCGGGTATCCAGACTAAGCCAAAAAAAACTTCAAAATTTCCTCCAGATTGCATTGTTTCATTTTGAAAATACAAATTTCATGATATTTTCATTTTCTCAATGAAACAATGCAATCTTGAAGCTTTTTCGCTTAGTCTGGATCCAGATAGTTCGGATGCGGATCCGAGTAATATGAAACCGGATATTTCGGATAGTTTGCAGATGCGGGTATCCGGATAGCCGGATATTAGCACCAATTTTCAGCTCTAGTATCAATATAACTTTCAGCTGCAATGAGCCTGTCCACTGCTCCTATATTAATTCGCTAACTATTTTGTAGTCTACTGACAATTGTTATTGTTAATTTTGGGCTTTACTTTAAGCTATTATTTGACTTTATTATTTTAATCTATAGTGCTAGTATTACTTTCTGTCGCAATGGTTCTGTTCATTGCTCCTTTGTTAGTTTGCTAATTGTATTCTATCGATTATTCCAATTATTTATTACCTTCTCTATGTATATAACGTTGTATCGTAGCGTAAGCTAAGGTCCTTTAATAAATGATTTTGTATTATATTCTATTCATTAACCAATTATCTCTTATTATCGTTCACCTGTGTACAAAATCAAAAACACAACATATTTAGAAATGCTGTTTTAACGGCATGGACAAATGTTGGGAAAAACAATCGACGAGATTAACTGTTATTAATTGTTCAGGCCTGATTGCTTGCCGGGCAACGAACATTGTATTAATTCATGCAGCGCTAGCTTAGATACTTATATTTTATTATATTGTTGTTCCTTTTTCTAAAAGTTTTTACTGTTCGCAATCGCTAATTACTTATTTTATTTTGTATTTTTCTATCAATTAAGACTACCAATGTACACTATTGTAATGTCGAAATACCCAACGTTCTAGGACGTGGCCTTGTGGCCGGGGTTGGAAATAAATGAGTTTTCTATTCTATTCTATAACAACAAAACGTAACACTCCTGTAAGTATTCCTCCCATAATTACCAACTATAACTAAGTGTGTTGTGTGTTTACTTAAAAAATACCAAGAGGAGGAAACAAGTGCTGTTGTTCAAGGTGTTAGCGGAAATACTTCAACAGAGTTACTTTGGAACAGTCCAAATGCCTTAATCCAACAAATAAATAAATTTATTGTTTATAAAAAAAAGACAGCCAAAACGGACCCACGAAAAAATTCCCTGTAATTAACCGTACTTTATCTAGTGTACCTGATAAAGAAATGAAAAAGCTTGCTGAAGGAAATTACTATACTCAACCCATGGTACAAAGAATACAACTCAACCCGTTATACGTTCGTACCGTCACGAAGCCTCGAAACCAACTGTAAAATTTTCCGAAATTTAGATAAATGTGCTAAAAATGCATATTACTTATGCCGCAATCTATAGATATATGTATGTACTTTTGGAAAACAAACATGAATTCGTTACACCCCTTGGCACGAAGCTAGTGTTACTTAAAATCATAATATAAATTCCTTTTTCTACAATATTTAATATGTAATAACAAGAACAAAACTGTAAGATATGAGCCCAATGGAATTGAAACGATATTTAAAATCGCATAGGTCTTGTCCGAAGTCCATATCGGTGCTGTCAGTACAAATTTTATTCTTGTAAGCTTATCGAATTGTTCCACATTAGTGAGAATAGTGCAAGTTTGGATTACAAATATATGAGTAAACCGCTAAAGAAACATAACAGCTTTTGAACTAATCTTCATTCATCGAAATAAGACTTAATTACATCTACGTTCACATAAATTTTTACCTATGGAAAAAAAACAATCCACCAAAATTTAAACATTTGCGTTATAATGACGCAAATTACTCCTTGTTTAATTTATATGCTATATTGAAAATTACCACTGAAGCAAACCAAAATAAATAAAAATCCAAGTGCAACGTAAGTTAATGACAATTTGATTGACAATCAGCTGAGCTGATTAGCTGCGTTTACAAATTGGCGTTTGGAAATTAAGACCGAAACACTGTGTGGGACTTCACCATTACGAACCATGTTCCACCATTAGGTGACGTAGTATCGTGAAAGTATAGGAAAGTACGGTCCAGAGAACACAAAACTCTCTCTCCTCTCTCTGTTTTTACTATAAAAATGTATATACATTGGTTACAGAAATACGTCACAGGCTATCAGCTGCAATGTGTCAAAATTTTAATGGGAGTATCATGTCTTCTAAATATATACCTTGGGCCTTCACGACTTCGACTCAGCCGACTTTGTATAACTTAAACATGGTGATTCTGATCTTTTGTCGTACTTTAATATCAAAATATGCGCCTAAATGAAATGAGCTTTTTACTGATTTTTTCGTATTTTTATTCAGTTCAGTAAGCCTTGCATTACGTAGAATGAACAGAAAATGCCACTTCACTTTACAAATTCCAAAAATTATTTCGTATTTAAGCTAAATCTCTGGAATTTCATTTAGGCTAAATCTTTCGCCTAAATGAAATGAACTTTTCTACTGATTTTCTCGTGTTTTTATCCAGCTCAGCAAGCCTTGCATTACATAGAATGAACAGAAAATGACACTTCGCTTTACAAATTCAAAATATTATTTCGAATTTAAGCACTTGTATTGCTCTAATTAGGTGTAGAATATACATTTACCACAGCATACAATTTTTGTCACAATCTCGGAAGCAGTTGACTAATTTGTCGTACTTTGAGGCGTGTATTCTGACATTAACTCGTTGCAAATTCAGTTTAGTTTATTTGTTGATTGATGAAAAGGATAAATCAAAATGAATATGGTGAATATAAATGTACGACAAATTTGAGGTGAAATGTTAGGTCCAACTCCAGGCGAGAACTTTTTAGGGAAGGAAGAAGGAAGGAATTTCCTTCCTTTGGCCACAGTATATTCTCTATGGCTGAAGATATGAGAATCGCCCCCCCCATAGCTGGATCACATTAACAACGCCGACGCCGGCGTGATCGTCGTCGTCAAACGCCCAACAAAATGTAAATCATTGAACATCTGTACTTGGCGGGAGCGTCATACATTAAATTTGAGGGATTGCAATAAAGTTGTTTTGTTTTAAATATTTAAAACTATTTTCTTTTCATTCAAGTCCTCATTTTTGTAACAATTTTTTTTTTCTTGAATAAAAATCATATGTTTGCTAAAAATCAAATATCTTTCCATTGGTTTTCATAATAGTTAGATCTTGCATATTGGCCAGTGCTAAAATTAGGTTTCGGCCTTCGGTTCAAAACCAGAAAGCAAGGCTGCCATCACTGCTACAGGCTACAGGGTGATAGCGAGCGCAATACATCACACGGATGAAGTTTGTTTGGATGTTTTGTGTTTCCAGTATGTTATGACGTATATATGACTAAGGTTATGTCAATTCTAACGTCATTCACTATAATAAGTTCTAAGTATTGAATAAATAACTATTCAATGGTTCTAAGCAAACCAGTTTCAAGGAAGTCTTCAAATTTTTATTCATGTGAAATTGTTAATAAAAAATAATCCGGATAAGCAATGAGTTTTTTATTAGATAATGCAGGAATGTCTACTCCTCGACTTATATTATTGGCATGTGGATCATTTAGCCCTCCAACTCCGATGCATATGAGAATGTTTGGTGAGAACATAACAGATTAACTTAAAAAAAAATTGAAATCGTTACCTTATTTAATTTTAGTAAACTATTAATTAATATTTTATTCTCTCAGAGATTGCCAAGGATTATTTCGATATGATGGAATCTTTCAAAGTTGTTGGAGGGATAATGTCCCCTGTACATGATTCTTATGGTAAAAATGGGCTAGCACCTTCAAAACATCGTTGTGCCATGGTAAAGATATCGTTACAGTCATCTAGTTGGATTCGCCTATCTGATTGGGAAGTAAATCAACAACAATGGAGTAGAACCAGGCTCGTTTTACAGCATTATCAAGTATATTTTTTGCATGAGTGATGACATCGATATTTTTTTTTACTAAGTATATATCTTAGAATTACATCAATAACTACTTAAACGCCACCGAAAACGAGATAAATGAGGTTCTTCCTGTGTGGTTACCCGACGGCCTTCGGCGACGAAAGGATAAAGTTCACTTGAAGCTTCTGTGCGGCGCAGATCTTTTAGAATCGTTCTCAGTGCCTGGCCTTTGGTTAGAAGAAGATGTAAGTACAGAAACAGGAAACTTAACATATATATATAGTTTATTTCAAAGTATAATATGTATATAAATATGTAAATTCACTTTGCAATAAGTTTGATACATATTACTTAAATACAAGACAGAAACATAAAAACTATTGATTATCCAAGGATTACTGAGCACAATTTATTACCAGAAACTTCTAGGTTATTTCAACTCAAGTATAAGTTACACAATGAAGTTCAGAAGTTATGATGGTAGAAAAGAATAATATTTTGATTTAGGCTTATGTTATGAAATATTTTATGTCCCTCTCCTTTACTACTAGTGGAGGCCACTATGCTAGCAAGAAGCTAAAGAAGACTACCTAGGGCAACAAGGCTATTTATATATACATTTTTTTCATTCTTTTTTTTCTCTAACTTGCAACTTAGCTGGAATTCAGATTAAAAAACCATAGATTCAATACGGCATCTTTTTATGACTTAGAATGGTATATTGTTATATATTGTAATATCCTATAACTTCGTTTTATCTACGTCAAGAGGATAATAGAAAAAAAGAGTTCTAGCTATACCAATGTTGGATGACAAGCAGCAGACGGAAGTGCTTAAATTGCATGTTGAGGTTATAGAGCTGAAAATTGGATCCGGCCACTCGGATCTGCGAACTATCCGAATCCGAACTATCTGGATCCAGATCTGAAGTATCCGGATCCACATTACCCGGATCCGGATCCAGACTAAGCAAAGAAACTTCAAAATTGCATTGTTTCATTGAGAAAATATAAATGTCATGAAATTTATATTTGCCCAATGATACCCGGATTATCCGGATACCCGGATTTGAGGAATCGGATTCTAGTTATCTCGGATAATCCGGATAGCAAATTATCCGTATACATTTAGCTTTAGTTAAAAGGTCTGAAAATTATTTTGGGAAGTAAAATTAGAAGTGAGTAATCAATGTTAATCCGATTTACAATTTCCACGAAAATCAGATTTTATCTGTGTTTTGTTTGGCGTTAACCTTTTGTGTCCGCAGAACAGAGGAGAACAAAGAACGCTGGATACATTTTCATAGAAGACTTAGATGAAGCGAACAGTACAAATAGTTCGCTTCAATCGACAGAACAATTTGCTCTCTCCAGTATATGGGAGTTCTAGAACAAGGTACACGGAAGAACACAGCTAATATAAATAGTTTTACGAAAGAAGATTTCTCGTCTAACAGACAGAAATTTATTTTACATGTAACCTAACATGGTTTACATGTTAAAACTCTGCTATCTTTGCCATCCGTATGTGGATAAATCTCTATTGTGCTCTTGTTAGAAATTTTGAACCATGCTTGTTCAATTTCATTGATAGAAGGGTATTTTAAGGTAGTTCACACTTGTCACAGACATAATGGTGTCATCTCTCTAACACAAATATTCGAGAAGTCTTTAATCTTACATTTTGACCACTATTCCTCTTGGTCATTACTGCAAAATATTCATACACACTAAGCCAAAGAAGAAATTCACCCAACTACTGAGACACATAAATCATGTATCACGGCAGGTTGCTTTTTTCTGAGATAAGTGTTGGACACTAAGTCCCACTGACATGCATGTAAGTAGCATAGAGCATACTTTCTAAAATCAAAACTGGTGACACATGAAACAGGAGATCAGTCAGTCCATTTATATATAAGTCAGTGTGTTTGATATTACAATGAAAACATACACTCCTATTGTCATCGGCTATAAATTATTTATATGTATATCATACCTACCATATATTGATACGTGGTTTCTCATATAGTGCTCTATTTGTGTAGCAATACACACCTGCATAACTTTTCCTGCTATTTACGGGAATTTTATTTTATATAAAGTATTTAGCAGTGAAGATAATGGCAGCGGTACATACATTTTGTTTTTGCTACAACCCACTTAAAAAACAAAATGTATGTACCGTCACCGCTACCACGTCGGTGTGTTTCAGCGAGTGTGATCAATGAGGCTATGCGCCAACTTTAGAATAGATTGTGCGTAAAATTTTTATTAGTGGCTAATGTTTTTGGGTTGGTTAAGAATTCAGTACATTTTTTTCAAAGGCATGGGGACGGGGGATCCCATTCACGGAGGGCAAGGCGGCCCATTGTGCTAGCATCACCAAAAAATTCCTGTCCTCTTAATATCGTATCCAGCCTGCTCCGGGTAAAGGCCAGACAAACACTCAGAAAGTATTCGGTTGTCTCAGGTTCTCCTTCCAGGCAGGAAAGACACTTCGACCTGTCAATAACTCCATCCTTGTTAGATGAGCGTGCAGCTAGCTGTGGCCGGTGATGATGCCAACCACAGTTCTTATTAGGCCCATCAAGAAAAAGTTTTGTACACCTGCAAGTACTAAGACTTGATTACCGAGGCGGCCACGCTTATACTTATACACCAGACGTCCTGCAGTAGCCCAGTAATTTAGAAGATGTTATCCGAGGGTCACTCAGAATTATTAAGGCTGCCTGACTATCCGCGAGTATAGCAATGTCCTTACTCTTGATTTCCATATCGAGGGCTATCTTCACGGCCATTGCGATGGCGAAGACCTCAGCGTGGAAGTCAGTGGTGTACCTTCCAAGTGAGTACTCCAATCCAGTGTCAGGTTCAAGAAAGTAAACACCAGCACCGGCTCCCTCATTAGTGAAAGAGCCGCCTATGAAATTTTTACAGCGGACCGGGGAAGGCACGATAAGGTGCTTCCCTCAGTCCGCGATTCCCTTTCAGGAAATCCCATAGAGAGGCCAAAAAAGAAGCTCTGGTATCATCGCATCAAGGGCCAGTTTTCATGTTCCAGCCCACACGCCAATTAGCAATGGGAAGAACCAGTCCGGCCGTTCCCCCAGCATCCCAATGACCGCAATATACACACAGCCCTTTTTGTTATCTGCCTGAATGACAAGATCCGGGAGTGGCAGATTAACTAAGAACTCAAGGGCAGCAGTAGTAGAGGATCGCATGGATCCTGTAATTCCCAGACAAGCAAGCCTTAGCAGGCCCACCAGCTTCCGGATTGCAGTCCTCACTTGCGTCCTCGGCTACCATACACAAGAGGCTTATGTGATCATGAGTCTTACAATCGAAGTGTATATCCAGTATAGGCTTACATAAATAATAAATCCGGAGAGAGGCAAAACAATTACAAAAGTTTTTCGTTCGGTGTTACTTTTATTTAATTCAATAAGAAAACTTTTATTTTTGTGAATTTCATTTTAAAAGAAGATCTCACCGTTGATTCATCTAGGTGTCGTAAGAATTGGTGCTAAGCCATTTCTAGTTTTTTTCAATGACTTGCTTGTAATGTTATGCTGCACGTAGTTTAATTTGGTTATCTTCAGTCTCAGTCATAACAAGGTGAAAACTGCTGATAATTTCCATTGTTTGCTTCTCTGAAGCTTTGAATATCTTTTAAAATGCTTCTTCATCTGCGGCCGACATATACATGGCATGTTCTTTGATTTTGTGATCTCGGTATATGCATATATGCAAATCACATTTGCCACTGGCAAAAATATTCATAGCAGATCATTCAACTGCTTTGTACACTTCTACCGCGGATCAGCATTCTCTCTGCAATTTCATCTACATATGTAGTTTTATAGGGTATTGATGATAATTGGTCTGCAACATATAATTGCCGGCTTTATTATAGTTTACTTTATATATCTTTTTCGATTTCCAGATTGAAGACATAGTTGGTAATCATGGTATTGTTGTTGTATCACGGAGAGGATCAAATCCTGAGCAATTCATTTTTGACTCAGACATTCTTACCAAGTATCAGGTATAATCATTAAATTTCCTAAGCATTTTTTAATTACATAGCTCAATTATTTAGAAAAATATAACTATTGTTACTAATTGGGTTCCTAATGAGGTTAGTTCCACAATGATAAGGAGGCTCTTAGGACGAGGACAGTCAGTAAAATATCTTATAGATGATAAAGTTATTGAATATATCAAAATGCAAGGCTTGTACAATGTTAAATCACCGTAAGTATTATTTTAGTTTATTTCATAATGTAAATAATCATCTTGCTAGATGACTGAATATGAATCTATTTTTAAATGATATTTTGATTTTCTTTATAAATGAAAGAAGTACTTTTCATTGGTACACATAAATTTTCTGCTTACGCTTATTTATTAATGTTGTTGAAATTTCTAATTTTTATTTTAAATAGTAAATTGTGTTTGCACAAATATTTCAAATGGTTTTGCAATATTGATTGAAGGCATCGAATTAAATAATATTTTAAATTTTTGGCGATACGTCGCAGCACCATTCCCAGATTCAATTTTAATTAATAGATAATTAATGGATAGGATTTCCGACGAAATTTTTAGTGAACATGCCGTGTTAATTTGTTTATAATGATATAGGCGAGGTGTTCAAAAATATATGGATTCTTAAAATCTAAGTTTAAGGCATATATGAATCAAAAAACGAATATATAGTTTTCATTATTATAGCAAAGAACTCGCAACAAAGGCTAAGGTAGTTGGGGTATCTATGAATTTAGTATGCATCTGTCTGACAATGGTCGTAGCTCTATGAACTAGAAAGCTATTTTTTATTTAATTCTGTGCTTTCATATTTGATTTCCAATTTTTATACTTTCTGTACATTTATCTTGTGCCGACTTTCTCTCTTCTTATACATTGAATATTTCTGCTCACTTCATTCTTTAATGAACACTACGGTAATGAGGTTGTAATCACAAATTAATAAATTATGAGAGGGACGTACAGATCAACGCGTTACCTGATTCATATTTCCTTCCATGTCAAAATATGAATACAGGCTGTTTCCCACTAGGAGGTCAATAGAGCGGGAGGTGATAGTACTCACCTAGATGAACCAAAAATTGTATGTCAGGGGGGGGGGGGCATATCAGCCGTTTAGGAGTTACAGGGTGATTAAGAAAAAAAGCTAGTTTTTCACAAAACACCCTGTATCTTAAAAACTACAGGGTGTACGGTCACAGCTAAGAGCTCATTGTATGCAGAACTTCATGGCCCTTCCAACGACTGTTTAACGGCTACATTTAACACATAGGGTGTAATAGGTCACATTAAAGAGGAGAGTCTACAGTTTACAGTTTTTATAAAAAAAGTTATGTTAACGACCTTGTTGCAAAATGAATAGAGGTTAAATTAAAAAAAAAGGTAAGAAAATCCGAAATTTTTAGTTTAGGCAACCATAATTTCTGATGGGAGGGGTATGGGGCTGATTGAGTAGTCGTTGGAAAGGCCATGAAGTTCTGCATACAATGAGCTCTTAACTGTGACCATACACCCTGTAGTTTTTAGGATACGGGGTGTTTTGTGAAAAACTAGCTTTTTTTCTTAATCACCATGTAACTCCTAAACGGTTGATATGCTCCCCCCCCTCCTGCCAAATTTTTGGTTCGTCTAGATGAGTACTATCACCTCCCGCTCTATTGACCTCCTAGTGGGATACACCCTGTATAATGGTAATATCTTCGCTTGGGAGGTAATATTAATCAGAAACAGCATTGGTCTTCAATATAAACTGTATTTATTCATTGATATGTATATATGCAGATGGAATGGGACATGCTGACTCTTCCCAATCATTATACTGAAAGTTTGCGATAAGTGAATCTTCCATTATTCGGAAATGGGATAATGTATCTTTTTATTTATTGATTAGAGAGGGGTCAATAATCTTTTTTTTTTTTATACATATCTGTCTATTTATGCACGAATTTGCTTTAAAATCAAAAGAACAATCGTATAATAGTTAATGATCTCTGTTGAAAATTTTCAACTAATTCAGTTTTTTGTTCACGCTTCTCGGATGCTTAGTAAGTCTGCTACTACTGCAAACAATATGATTGAAAATCAAAATTTATTTAATGAAAATTATATAAATGATACAACCTCACTCAATTCACCAAAAGAAATCGAAGATATGGATGAAACTGATACTACACATGGCAGCCGAACATTACTAGTGGAATTAAATAGACCGAAAGTGTTTTGCTGCAGGGGAACTGAATCAACTACCAGGGCTGTTATAAATCGTCCTGGTCAAGCTGTGCAGGTAATAACTACATCTTTGGATATACATCAAGTAGAGAGAAATAGCGAGGTAAGATATTAAAAGTGATAATCCATATGTATGATAAAAAATAGTATGTAGGCTATATCGTTTTCTTTTATTTAAATATTAACATTTCCACCCTGACTTTTTAATTTCTTCACAATACATCTTAAAATACATTTTGGCAGTTACCTGGGAAACAATTAAAACATACATAACTACGAGGGAAAATTCTTTTTTTCGTTTACATAAATTGAAATCTTATCATGAAATAAAAAACGACGAAAGTTGTTATAACTAACTTCTATGTTGATAATTACTTTCGCGCAATGGACCAGGTTTTAGTTTAAATGTGTGTTTCATTACCGTTTCCCAGACTATTCTGGTGATTTTACCTCAAATTAACCCATGCTCCAAACAAATTGGGGGAATGAAATAAGAAAAATAAATTGGTCCATGATTTCAAATTCTTCAAGCCCTCCAAAATTTACTGATGTTTGTCCCATGAGAAATTTAGAGTAGTTAATGAAGGTCGCACCTCGTCGTTTTACAAAAACAAATTTTAGAACAATAGTAAAATGCAATTTTTTTATGTTGCTGCTACTGTTTGCCCAAATATTGTGAAATTTTTCACAAAATTGTAAATTGAGATCCCATTTAGTCTGGATAGAAAATGTATCACTGTTTCGGTTTCTTTCTCGCACCCTATACATTTTGGGTTATCAGTCAGTCCTGTATAGGTGTTCCGTGAGAGAATAACGGACACTAGGGTTTTATAGGATGTCTTATTCAACCTCAAAAACTTCTTGGTTGAGTTTGTGTTGGTTTCCTTCAAAGGATTATCAAGCCTAAGTGGACTGCTCTGGCAATCGGCCCAAGCCATAATAGTGGAACTAATATATTTAGGAGCTTGAATCACGCAAGTTCATCCACTTTTTCATTACCCAATATGTCGCACCCACAGAACAAGCACCCTGTTATTCCATGAGAGGGGGAATTCAGGGTCATTATACACTCCATTACCTGTCCTTAACCAATCGAGTTGACGCAAGATGAAGATTGGTAAAGAATGCTGAAAATATTACATTTGTTAATGGGTTACACGGAAAATTGCACAAAATATTTATTCTACTCGATATACATGTATTCACTTTTTATAAGAAATTTCAATTCATAAAAAGAAGAAACTTTCATTTAAATCTCTTTACTTTCTAGCAGTTAATTTGCCATGGGCTAAAAGGATCTTACAGAAATTTCAGACAAGCGACAATCTTATTTTACAATTTTCGTTTACGCTGCTCGATAAATGAGAGTGCTTAGGTAAAAGTCAAACAAGAACACAACACATGATAAACGTGGCATGTAAGTGCCCTTTTCTTTACCAGAATAGAGGAGATACCTTCTCGCTTCCAAAGTAGAGTTGGGTGTGTCGAAGGCTAAAGTACAAAATGCCACTCCTATTTTTCCCCAGCTGTATTGATATTGGTGGGTAGCTTAGTCTTTTTAGAGATGGCTACTGTACTTGTTGATATCACGAGCGACCGATTACGCAAGTTCAAAGATGGGCTCATATGGAATCATTTTTCTACGACTAATCCAACTCTGATTGACGTGCAGTTTTAAAACCTCTGTGATCCATTCTACGTTATGTGAACTTGTACAGAGAGTATGTTGAATATAACCTCGACCGCTCGAGTACTTATTGACCTGAATGCGCCATATATTACGTATATTAAGAGGCAACATTTATTTCTGCTTGTTCAAAATATTGCGATAATTGACAAAATCCATATTTTCCATCGTTGAATCCATGGACGGTAAATTCATTGCTGGAATATTTCTTTTATTTGTGAAAAGGCAGAGATTAGTTTTCAGCGCATTGATGCTTAGACCCAAAATACCTGGACCAGTTGTTGACTAGATGAATTCCGTTTTGAACCAGCCCGGAGAGTTTCTCTCGAAAATTCTTGTTAATCCTACTATACCCGGTCGTGTCCATAATATATTACTTTATATCGTCCGATTGAGTGCTTGACTCGTTCTATATTTAGTAAAGCCTTTTTTTATTTTCCGCATAAAGACATTGATAAAAGTGGAATAGAATAAAGGTTGTCAGTTCCCACTCACAAGTACACTCTAGGGACTTGAGGCCGTGGAATTTTGTTTCATATTTTATTCATCTGTATAGTTTTACATCCTCGATTCAATTCTATCCAATCGAGCTTCCAAGTACGGGCCCGCGAACAGATTTTTATGCCCATCACTACGATGCTATGCATATCTCAAACAGGTAGGTTTTCAGACAATACTGTTTCTCAAGCATTCAGGAATTAGAGCTGAAATTTGGATCTGGATTATCTAATATTTGATCCAGGTACCCGGACCTGCGGAATATTCGATTCCTGAAATCCGGAAATCTGGATCCGGATAGTTCGGATTCGGATCCTAGAATCCGAACTATCCGGATCCAGAAATTACAAAGAAGGTTGAAAATTTCCTCCAGATTGCATTGTTTCATCGAGAAAATGAAATTTCATGACATTTACATTTTCATAATGAAACAATGCAATCTGGAGGAAATTATGTGCTTAGTCTGGATTCGGATTTCAGAAATCGGATCCCAATTATTCAGGATAATCCGGGTACTTTCAGCTGTGCCGTTTATTTCTCTGACGACTCTGGAAAAGCTCTTCGAGTAGTCAGTTTCTTTTTTTCCTTTTGGTAACAGGAATAGCTTTTCATTAGATCTGCCTTTTTTTGTATCATGTCCTAATCTGCGTGATGAATCAGCTGTGGTAGTTGATGCACTTGTACCAAAGGAAAAATAAATGGGTTTTATGAACCTGTAAGAACTGCCTAGAGCCAGCATATATAATTTTAAAATTTATGTCATGCGGATGCATCACTGACCATTGCGAAATCCAAAGAAATTTGGAAGATGTATTTATATGACGAATGTGAGTTCAAATAATTAAATAAAAATTAAATAAGACGCGATTATGGCACACTATCGGCGGCCGTTTTACTCCAATTCGCAATTTTTATCGATTGTTAAGTGATCCATACATGGCCAACATGCTGTCCAACTTGGTGTGTCACATACACGAAAGCTTTTTCTCCACACACTTGTAAAAATGTTGTTCAACGTCAGGACAGGAATAAATATCAAGAGCTGCTGGAACTGTTATCTTCACTTCAATAGCACTCACTCAAGATTGACGAATATGTGATGGGTGATAGGGCGATGTTTGATCCTACACGGTACAATAGCCCCACGGCTACTCAAGCTAACTTGATTTTCCTCCAACCGCTTGACATACTGCGTGTCACCAGGCACACACACGGTCAAATCTGCGTGACAGCATCGTTGTCCCACTTGAGTTGGACAACATGCGTGACCGTGTATGGGCCCCTTTAGAGGTATTGGTTAGTCTGCAAGAGTATCAAAACATGTTTTGTATACAAAAAAATATTTACATATGAACACAAAGGGCGCATATTCTGTAATTTTTTTAAAAGTGCGATATTAACAGTGTCAGTAGTCATCCGAAAAGCTGACGCGCGAATTTGACAAATTGTTTGCAAGGTACTACCTGAAACAACTTACATCTAGATATGAAAACCTCAAAAGAAGCGGTCCGAATTAAAATCACTTATGGCCCCTTAATACAAAACTCTATACATTCTCTCTTTCTCTCGCTGCTGTATTATGCCTCATAAATTCCTTAAACATATATTACTGATAGCTTTCTTTGATTGAATATAAAGTTAAAGAGTTTGGAAAAAGTAATCCGGGTTTATATGGAGATTTTCTTATCTACTTGTATGTTGTCTGTGGTACTATCATACTGAATTTTGTACAAGATTTTGGAACAATTTTGAATCGATTCACAATCTGTAGGTACACATTCATGGGATTCCGTCTAAATGCGAAGCTATGAATTTGAGTCAAGCAAATGGTAGTGAATTAGAGCCTCGTTAAAGATCTTGATTTTGATGAAGTTAGTAGTACATAAAATGTTTTTCATATTTTTACTGTGTATTAATTAGGCAGTGTTTTGTTAATAGTATTATATATGGTATAGGTCATTTCGGATAACTTGTCAGTGTTACGGCGCGCCTTTTAAAAATTCAACTACCATTAGCGCGATAGTATGTGATGTATACGTATACGACATTAAAAAAAAAAAACAAATTGAGAGATGCCAAAAATTCATACTAAAATATAGTAACGGGTTGTGCAGAAGTATACGTAAGGTTGAAATTTGTTTGAAAAATTATTTGAAGAGACCTATACATACTGTGCGTATGCAGTCTTACCTATACACATTCATTTTCATCTCTTCATGTGCATTTTGCTTGGTTAATTTATTTATTGTATATTATATAAGAAATATGAAGAATGTTATATATATTTAGGAAATTGTGCGGAAAACTGACCTCTTTTTTATTGGTATGTTTTAATTATTGCAAAACACCAAAGTGTTTCCCTGGTCTGCGATATATTATGTAAGAAGCAAGGTAAGATCTATCTCTAAAATTCAAAGCTATTTGATAGCACATTTATTTGTAATATTGTCAATATTTTTCAGGCCTTCTCTTAATATCTGGAAAGCATTGTTTTGTGTTTTTCGAATAGATTACTTTTGTAAGTTTATATATTGAACGGTTTGTCCAATTTAGTCCATTTTTGAAATTGAAATTTTAGCTTATTCTCATTTTCGAAATGCAAAATTTCAGATTTAAATAAACGCGTTCTTGAGTTATCAGGAGGACGAACAGACGGATAGACGAACATGCCAAAATCAAAATAACTTTTAATATTATGCGTGGGTGTCCAATCGATTTTGTTCTACCAGCATTGTTTCTCTGCGTTACAAACGGAATGACAAACTTAGTATACCCTACGAGATTTCCAAGGAACTTTGGACAGTAAAATATTATATTTATTTAAAACTACGTGCAACGTTGCGCATTTCGAAAGTTAGAGAATTTAGCAAAACAAAATAAAAACTGTATAGAGTATACATAAAGAAAAAAGGTTAACTAGATAATTCTGGAGGGAGGCATATATGCATACATAAAAATTAAATCTATGGTTTGCAAATGCTTCCAAACCCGTCTCCTACAACCAAGGCTGAGTAGAAAATAATCTAAAAACTGTATCATGTCACTGAGTAGAATTTGAACAGCTTTTTTTCTGGATCTTTTTGTGTTGATTTTTATACCCTAGATGATGAAATCATAGGGTATACTAAATTTATCTTTCCGTTTGTAACGCATAGAAATAATGATGGTAGAGCAAAATGGGTTGTACACTAATGCATTATATTAAAGTCATTCTGATTTTTGCATGTCCATCTATCCGCCTGTCCTTCCGTCCTTAGAGAGCTGAAATTAAGTTCGAAAGTGCGACAAATATACAGATATTTGGACACTGCCTGAGACCGCGTCAATGTAAAGAGCTTGAAATTTTGTAAACGGAGTTTTCATAGAGTAAATATAATATAAACAAGTAAAAAAGCTAGAATTGGTCTAAGACCAATTCTTATGATACCCTAGATGAATGCCCGTATTAAATTTCGTATGGTCACCGATCTATTCAAGTATTGATATTGAAGTTGTTTTTCGCATATATTTCTAGAACGGCTTGTCGCACAGAAAAAATGATTATAACCAATTTTATAGGATTTCGTATTCTGCAGAAGTTTTTAGTACAATAAAAATGTCTTGGACTGATCGTTTTCAAAGTATACGTAAAAAACCGAAATTTTTATATGGCAACACCAAGAAAGAGTTGCCCGATTTAGTCCATTTTTGACATTTTATTTGCTAATGTAGTAAAAACATCTTGTACGAAATTTCAGCTCTCTACGTAGACGCGTTCTCAGGCAGTGTCCAAATATATAGCGGAAAACGAAACTTTTATATGGCAATCCAACGAAGGAGTTGCCCAATTTGTCTCATTTTCGAACTTAATTTTACTTTTTTTTTAAGTCCGTGTACAAAATTTCAGCTCTCTAAGTATACGCGTTCTCGAGTTATCGTGCGCACGGACGGACGGACATGCAAAAATCGAAATAACTTTTAATATTATGAATGGGTGTCCAATCCATTTTGCTCTACCATCATTATTTCGAGGTGTTACAAACGGAATGACAAACTTAGTATACCCCTATGATTTCATCTAGGGTATAAAAATGGGCACTTCAAAAATCAAACTTGCATGGAGAGGTGACTATATGAAATTACATACGGGCACTCATCTAGGGTATCATAAGAATTGGTCTTAGTCCAATTCGAGCTTTTTTACTTGTTTTATAAGTATATAGTATTATTCAGATGACCGTTTTTGTTGTTGCACATATCTGCAGGGACCAATAACGCTTCGAACGTAATTATCAAAGTGTTCCTAAGAGAACCATCACACAACAAGATATTTTTGCTAAAAGACTTGGTGTTTAGGCGGGGGAAAATTAGCCTATGGTTATCCATGCTTCTCAATGTTAAAACATCTGCCAACATAGCTGGACAATAAGCCTATCTTAGCCCTTTGGATCAAGGACAGTAGTTTCCATTCATATACGCACTGCAGTGAGCATAGAAGAAACATGTGCAGAAAATGGGTAATATGCGTCCTAAGCCTAAGGGCCGCGCAAGGCTTCATCAAAAGTTAAGAAATAAAATGATTGTATGCTAATCCTATGAGAGTATTCATAATAACGCTGTAACAGCGCGCGATATGGCGAGATAGTACGCAAATCTCATATAGATGATGAAATTCCCCAAATTCTAATCGCTTCTTATATGCGGGGTCATAAGCAAAACTGCAAAACAGTACACTTATTTGAAAGTGCCATATAGTTACACTACTTGTGAAACACAAGTTTTATTTTTCAGAATCCGACGATTTATCACGAAACTTAACGCTTTGTTATAGCTCGCCTCGCTCAACTCTTGATGAAGCCTCCCGCGAATCAGCTCGCTTCGTTGTGCACATACCCTAAATAGGAAAACATATCTGACGCATTCCTTGAAAGATCGTAGAAGTTTGGAAAGACCTGAACATGAGATAAGGAATGAGACTACATCAGCATAAGGGAAATTGGGAAGAATCAAAGCAGCAGAGTATTAATCGGGTAGTCTGATCTAGATGATTAGAGGCTACATAGAGTGCAAATAGTCCGAATTACCCCTGTGAGCGGATTAAATTTACAGACGACTTCTAAGTGAGCCCAGGATCCATACGCAGACTAATACCTTAGACACACAGCACGATCTAATGAATCATTAGTACCTACTTATTAATCATTAAGATGCCCGGTATCACATAGTATTCGTAATTATGGTTCGAAAATTCAGGTCATAATGATATACACCAATGAAGAGTTTTTTCCTTCATTAGAGGAAAAATGTACTAAGATTGAATGTATTTTCTATTATAATATATATTTGGTGTTTCACTGTGCAACTGAAAAATAAGAAAAAGAAATGCAAAGCACAAACTATTATCAAAACACTTTTTAATATAAAGTTTTTTTTTGTTCATTTCCCATTCGTTGCGTTAAAAAATAAAATGAATAAAAAATAAGTTTATTGCGTCGATTCGATCCATTTCGCTTCTTCACTATCCCAAAATCAGTTTGACAGTACAACTTAATTAAAGAAATGTGTGTGTGTGTTGGCAGTTGACTAATGAATCATTAGCGTCTAATGAGTCATTAGTTAATTATTCATTACGAGTGCTGTATTTCTAAAGTATAAGATTCTTATATGCATCATTGAGAGCAATATGTCTCATATGCACGCTCTGTTCTTTTTCAAGGGGAAATTTGGGCATTTAGCATTTATGATTGGTAAATTAAACAAAACTAAACTACTTGCCTAATTTGTTATTTTTATTGACGTACACATACCAAATATATGTACAGTAACTTGATTCAATCGTCATCAGATCTGGAAATTAGCAGAAGGAAGACTTTCTTTTGCGATCACAGTAAGGAAATTTAGAGATTATTCTTTCTTACAAGAAAAAGAAACATTATTCGGAATTAACGTGTACAAAAACGATAGATAATGTACACAAATCTTTCACATAATCATTTCACTCACAAATGTAATAATTAAAGCACAATATTATTGTAGGACAGTGGTCTCTTGAAACTCAATTGGAAGTTGACACATAAAATAATTCAAGTCTTCAGCGTTATAAATACTTCCAATGCAAACATTAATTGTAATTCCCCGATTCTCGCAAATTGAAAAATCAATAGTTCTATAGTGTTAGCGGATCTAGTTATAATACACTCGTTTCTGAACACCGGATTGGTTCCACCAAACGAAACTATAATAGTATCACTCAGCTGATTTCGGGGCCATTTATATAAATCTCTTAAGAAATGGGTTTTCTCTGTTTCAGTTTTACAGGAAATTTGTAATCAAAAAATGATTTTCTCTTTCCATTAGCAACTTGAATTTTGTTGTTTCATTAAGGCCACTCCGTTTTGTTGCACCCATTAATTGGTTCTGATTGGCTCCACCGAACGATTTTTGATGCATAAATAACCTAAAGGCCAAGATCCAATGCAGCATCGGCTTTAGCTTTGGCGTCGATATCGCCTGTGGCATTAAGTCATTCATAATCCAATGATGGCATAGAATTCCAATTTCACAACTTAGTTTCATCTATATTTCACCTTTTTATACCCTCGCTGAAATCTAAAGTTTGTCATTCCGTTTGTAACATCTAGAAATAATGATGGTAGAGTAAAATGGATTGGACACCCACGCATAGCATTAAAAGTTATTTTGATTTTTGCATGTCCGTCTGTCCGTCCGTCCGTCTATCCGTTCATCTGCCCATGGGAGAAATCGGGTAACTCCTTCGTAGGGTTGCCATACAAAAATTTCATTTTTCACTACACATTTGGACACTGCCTGAGAACGCGTCAACGTAGAGCGTTGAAATTTTGTACATAGTGTTTTCATAAAAATAGTAAATATAATTCAAAAATGGACTAAATCGGGCAACCCTTTCTTGGTGTTGCCATATAAAAATTTAGGATTTTTACGTATCTTGTGAAAACGATCAGTCCTATACGGTTTTAATGTAAAGTTCTTCAGAATATGACATCTTATAAAATTGGTTATAATCATTTTTGCTATTCGACGAACCGTTCTGTAGATATATTCAAAAACCACTTCAAAAATCAAATTTGCGCAGATGAGTGACCATACGAAATTAAAAACGAGCATTCATCTAGGGTATCATAAGAATTGGTCTTAGACTAATTCTAGCTTTTTTACTTGTTTTAAATTTGTTTTTATAATCTTTGTCGATTTTAGATACAGACATGGATTTTCCCGAACAAATTCCACCAATTTTCTTCAAAATTAATTTTAAATATTTTTATTTTAACTGTCAAACCACTTTGGATGATGCGGTTTTGAATATCAAACACACTGACATGTATATAAATGAACTGACTGTTTCATGTGGCACCAGAATTGATTTCAGCCTTAGAATATAGAGAGTACAGGAAGTGTGATAAGCCAAATTTGGTGTAGTCAAATTCTGGTTGTGTTAGTATCTGTTGCCGCTATAGTGAAATCTCAGTACAGCCGTGTAGTAGAATCAATATAGAGAGCGGGGCAACAAGATATATGGTTGAAAATATTGCGTTTGCTCCCACCGAAAATGTTCTTATTCGATGTCACTACGCCAACATTCTCATCTGTCATAAACGTAAACAAATCTCGGTGGATGAAGGAATTTTTCGATATTTCATCCTTTTTGTTATGTATTTTTAATGTAATTTGATATAAAAAGCTGTGTAAAGTACACAAAATAATATTTTATAACTATACTTGCCTAAAAAATGATTTCCCACGTCGTACTTTGGTGTTGTTGTGGCAATTTTTCACTGAACACTTCATTCTGAAAATACATGAACATCACTTAAAATTTTATCACTATAATATCAACAGATAATTACTTACACTCTTTACTTTATATAGCACTATTATTAAATATAATATCTTTCACTTTTCACAACTTTTAAATTACATTCAATTTTTTTCAAATTAGGAAAGTTCGTTTAAGAGCTGAAAATACATTTGTCTCTTTCTTCAATATAATGCTGACCTATTTCACGATACCCTGAAAAAATCCACGCTCATGCACACGAATTTTACAAACATCAACACTTCCTGTTGTCTCTATATTCTAAGGATTTCAGAAAGTATGCTCTCATTGTCAATGCTACCAACTGTTGTAAACTGGCGCCATATTTAAATTATATGGGAATTTACTTATATGCATGTCAGGGGCATTTACCGATTCTACCAAAAAGTATTTGGGACTATTTTTATCGTAAAATTTTAATTATGAGTATTTTTTACAAGGCTGTTTTGGTAGGAAAGTTTTGATTACCAAGTTGTCAGTTCTAGAAATACCTACCGCTGAACTTCAAGCAATTTCTCGTTTCCAATCGTTACAGTTCAGTGGGAAAGTATGCTCTCACGGAAAGACAGGAATATGAAAGTGGTGCCATTTGCTTTCATGCATATTTGGTTCAACGATATACATGTCAGTGATCAAGCATCAACTGATCGGAATTGATGCTGATGCCAATGCCAATGCCGATGCCGTCATTGGGGTTATTATCATTATTGTCCTGTACAGTTTTTGATTTTGATAGCTGCAATCTTCAATGCCAATGCTGATGCCGCTACTGGGTTTTGGCCTTAAGCACTTACGATCAATTATACGAATGCTTTGAGCATGAAATGAACAATTATTACATTTCTCTTTCTGTTTTACATGAACATTTTATTGAGAAACGGGTTTCTCTTTCCTATTGCAGAAACGCTTTTTGTCGTTTTATTTGCTTTTTAAAGCATACATCTATTCATTTTTAACAGGTAATCTCTTTTCTTGAGGGAAAAATCTTTCATTTGCTTCTTTTTAAGCGTGAAACACAATTGGAGCGTTTCAAGCAGCTTTATCGCCAGCTTTCTGCTAAACTCGACTGGAAAAGCCGAATTGAACACAATTGATGTTTTTGACATTTGCAGCTTTAACTTGTTTATGGTGAGAACTTTTATTCATAAGTGGCCATAAAGAAAAATAGAAATGTATCCGATTTTCCAAAACTACGATAAATTAATGCTTTTTTGGATAGTTTTCGAAATGTACCAGTTATATGCAAAAATAATAGCCATCCACATATGATATTTAACGTTCGCACAGTTGGCAACATTAAAAATTCCCTCAAGTTGGCAGTCATTGGGCTTGAAATTTGAAATTTGATCAAATCTCAAGCCAGCTTGAATCTGGCAAAAAAGCTAAAGCTCCAATTGTGTGCTTCTACATTGATTTACATAGTCAACAAATCTCAAGCTGGCTGAAACGCTCCAATTGTGTTTCACGCTTTAAAATCGTTGTTCTCTGGTTGAACTATTTTTTAGCAATGATCTGTGTACCTACTAAAAAATGAAAATTGTACGTGGAATTTTTAATCAAAAACAATAATCATGAAATCTCATTCCAAGTTTTTATAGGATTTCATTTCATGCAAACAGCATACTATATTAGGGTTCATTGTGTGCGGCATGTAAAGAACGTAAAATTTAATTAGCTCTGTGGGTGGGTGTCAGTGATGGCTGCTAAAGTGAAATTTCCCTAGCTGTGTAATTTGTACCAATGTTGCCAAACCCTATATTTACTTAAAAATTAAAATACATGAAGCTAAATTTGTTTTGGTTTGTCAGCATATTGAAATATAGCTTTTATTTAATTTTAATGCACCCCACAAGCACAAATGAAATAAAGATTTTATTCCTGGCTTTAAATTTCCCAAACATTTTTTTAAAACTTAGAACTTGATTCAGTTATCAAAAGAAAACAATATTTTTTTCGACAAATAAACATTAAAAATAGGTATTGTGAAGTGTAAAGAATAGAAATATGATGTGATTGATTTGCAAGGAAATTGTAATGTCTTTTTGGGTGAGATGAAAAATTCATTGTTTTGTTGCTAACACCGGCTTACACGTGATTGGCCAAATTGTTTTTGTCAATTGCAAATTTTGTAATCCCAAAATATGCCGAGATTCGTCACATTTTGGTCTTCTGTTAGGTGTACACTTAACTATAAAGTTACTTATAATCATTTTTACTTGGGCGCTGTAGTCCAGTAAAATAAGCGAAAAAACAAAAAGGGCATTTAATTTCTTTCAGGCAAAAATGTTGAGGGTTTTGGTGTAGGGTGGTCCTAGGAGCGGTGCCCTAAAAAAAAAGGTGTGACAATAAATAAAAACACCCTAGAATGCACGGCAATCTCTTTGGCTCGAAAAAAAAAATTGAAACTGCTTTTTTATTCAAAATATGATTCTAAATAAAAAAGACCAACACGCTATGTGCTAACTTGTTAACTCTAGCCGTTGAAGAGTTATTAGCTCATAACATATTTAGGTCTTACCGAAATTAGACGATATGTTTTTTAAAAGGCGCGTTTTCATAGACCGTACACCCTGTACTTTTGAAGATATAGCGTGTTTAAGGAAAAAGGAGAATATTTTACTAATTACCCTGTAGCTCGGTAGGGTGACATTTTTCCAACCAGGTGCAATATCCTTTCCAAACTTGTCATGCTAATGTCTAGACTCGCCTCTAATTCACGATAAGTCACATGAAGATCTAGTAGTATTTCCTTGCGCACAACATCGATGCTTTTTGGAACAAACATCGCTTTTGGACTACCTTCACGAAATTCATTCGCCAGCGAAGTACGGCCACGATTGAATTTATTATACTCGTAATTCATAGGGGTTTTATGTGGGGTCGCATCACAAAACACAGATTCAATTTTCTTCGAAAATTATAAAAAATCATTGCAAAATGTTCACGATTTAATTAGATTTTTTGGCCGAGATGATATTTTGAAGTCAACAAAAAGTAAACAAATTGCGTTCACATGACAAAACGTTCTCAGTTTGTATATGCTAAAAAGTGTCAAACTTTATGATGAAAACGTCAGATCGCCTCAATTGACATTAGTATTGCCACATTACAAAACTCATGGGAGGGAAAAAAGAAACAGCTGTGTTTGTGTGGACCTCTTATTACATCCTAGAATCTAGATGATGAAATCATATGGTATGTTAAGTTTATCATTCTGTTTGTAATGCATAGAAATAATTATGGTAGAGCAAAATGGCTTTGAGACCATCGCATAATATTAAAAGTTATTTAAATTGTTGTATGTCCGTCCGACCTTTCAATAACTCGGAAACGTGTTCACTTAGAGAGCTGAAATTTTCCACACAGCCTTTATAAGAAATTGTACATAGATGTAAGACCGATAATGGGACAAATGAGATAACTCTTTCGTAGGGTTGCCATACAAAAATTTCGTTTTTTACTATGTATATTTCCGCACTGCTTGAAAACGCGTTGACGCAGAGAGCCCAAATTTTGTACGTTTTCATAAAAACAGTAAATAAAATTTCAAAAATTGACTAAATCGAGCAACCCCTTCTTGGTGTTGTCATACAAAAATTGAGGTTTTTGACGTATACTATGAAAAGGATAAGTTATTGACGTTTTTATTGTACAGTTCTTCAGAATTTAAATCCTATGAAATTGGTTATAATAATTTTTACTGTTAGACAAACCGTTCTAGAAATATATGCGAAAAACCTGGTCCCTAGTCCCTACCACTCATTAGTGGGCGATTAAACTTTCGTGGTGGACGGTAGGGTTTTTGTCCATTGCTGCAGCTGCTTTCGTTATCACGGCGCGTCTAAGACTCACTGACGAGATCGGGGATGCATACCTAAGTTGTCACTTCTAAAATATAAAGTTTGGTAGATTAAAACTAAAAAGTCTGGTAGATTGAAAAAAAAGCGTGGTAAATCTTAAGTGTACCTGCGATTAATATTACAGACACACTTCATATTTCTATTAAGTAGGTATATATCAATCTACCAAATATATATGATAAAAAAAAACTTTAATAATCATACTTTTCAAATAAAGATAAAAAAAAGAAAAATAATATTTTTTCAAATTTTGATCAGAACAGTATCAATTAAATCTCCTTATATTTGTTGGACTGCCCATGATCTAGAGCGTATCGTAAGTATGTATGTATTGGTCTTAGACCAATTCTAGCTATTCTAGGTAAGAATGGATTGATAGGATGTTTGAATAAATGGTATTAACTGGATGAGTGGGATGCCTGGGATGCCTGCGACGCCTTGATGGGATGGATATCTGGGTTGATTGAATAAATGAGATTGTGGTTTGGATGGGATAGTTTGAATGGAATAGACGGATATAAATGGATTGCTAGAATTAATAGATGGAAAGAAACAAACAGATTGTCACGTGCTCTGGGGTGTTTTTTTTATCCCCTTGTTTGGTGCTGGAACAGCACTTTTGTGCGACAATATTTCCAGGAGCACCCTACACCAAACCTCAAAACTTCAGCCTGAAACAAATTAAATTCCATTTTCCGCTTATTTTACTGGACTAAAGGTTTAAAAAAAAAAACTATTAATTATCTTATGAATTTGGTCTTGATAAACATGATCTTCAAATCACACATTATCTTCAATTATTGAAGCTTCGTTTTATATGTAATAAAAATCAAAACTTTTCTAAAAATTAATCTGTTAATGTTTCTATTTTTTTCAGGTTAAAATCAAAAAAATAAGAAGGGATGATTGTTCCTGTGATTAAGTTGCTGTTTGTTACATAACACAACAACGAATACTGATAAAATTCTTTAAGGCATAAAATAGCTACTTTGTGATGTATTTTATTTAAATATACTTATATTTGTTTCATTAACTTGTGAGTGTTTTTGATTTCACTACCCAACAATATTTAAATTAATATGATATACTACTTACGTCATAAATTCTTGACAAAAATTCGCTTAAATCTGGGCGCATTAGACTAAAAAAAAAATTTCCTGATATATCTGCAATAAAACCTTTTATAACTATATATAGCAGACATTTAAGTCTATAGCAAATATAATTCTGTATGAAATATTAAATATCCGCTGGAGATATAATATATTTAGTGTGAACAAGCAAAACAATCGTGAAAATTTTAAATACGGCTCCTGAGGGATATAATTGTTTTAAGAACCATTTTAAGGTATAAATTACATCTTTCAAATAAAGGGGTTTCCAATAAGAGGTGTTACTTTGATATTCAAAGAAAAATGCCATTTTTTGAGATAAATGATCGGATCTTTATTTCATTATAAAGAAGAAGGCATGCCGTTAATAATGGAAAATAACATCAGCCGAACGACCACCACGACCACGCCTACAGGACCATATCCTTTTCATGAAATTTTCCATAACCAAATCGCAAAGTGGCTGCCTTATGTCCTCGATAACCTCACGAATTCCATCTTTGAGGTCTTGAATCGACGCTGGGCTGTTGGCGTAGACCTTCTCTTTCACGTGGCCCCAAAGAAAGAAGTCGCAAGGTGTTAAGTCACAAGATCTCGGTGGCCAATTGTGATCACCTCTTCGAGAGATAACACGGTCCGGAAACTTTTCCCGTAAAAGATCAATGGTTTCGTTGCTTGTATGGCACGTAGCGCCGTTTTGTTGAAAGTAAACGTTGTCCAGATCAATACCATCCAATTCCGGTCATAAAAAATCATTAATCATCTGTCGATAGCGCAATCCATTCACCGTAACTGTTGATCTAGCCTCATTTTCGAAAAAGTAAGGTCCAATGACCCCGCGGGACCATAAACCGCACCAAACAGTCACACGTTGAGGATAGAGAGGCTTTTCAACAATAACTCTTGGGTTTTCCGAGCCCCAGATGCGACAATTTTGCTTGTTGACGAAGCCATCGAGGTGGAAATGGGCCTCATCACTCAAGATGAGTTTTCGATGGAATTCCGGATCATTTTCATGCATTTCAAGGACCCAATCAGCAAAGACTCGACGTTGTTGATGATCGGCCGGCTTGAGTTCTTGAACTTTATAAGCCTTAAACCCAAATCTTTGTGCAAAATACGGTGTAATGCCGTTTGTGGAATGCCTAGTTCCAAAGAACGATGAGGAATGGACAAACCTGGGTTTTCTTCAACACTTTCGGCTACAGCAGCAATATTTTCGGCTGTTCTTAAGCGACGTGCACGGGCTTTATTCTTCACATCACTAACTTGTCCCGACAGCTCGAATTTTTCTACCAATTTCTGTATTGCGGTCCGACAAGGTGCTTCACGACGACCCAAAAATGTTCGAGTTTTACGAACCGTCTCTGCTACATTTTCACCATTTTTATAGTGAATTTTAATAATTTCAATGCGTTGTTGAATCGTGTATCGCTCCATTTTTATTAATAACGTAGTTTCTACTTGTCAAATGTCAAAAAATGACAGCTCCAAAAGTGACATCTACCGAAATAGCGGGCTAATTAAAATAACACCTCTTATTGGAAAACCCTTTACATATTTATATAACATAACTGCATTCAAAAATTACTTAGTTTTCCGGTTGATATAAAATAAATCCTCATTGCAAGCAAGTGCATTGATACTTAAGAACTTTTTTGTTTTTCAGTAGTAATTGACATACAATACATATTGTTACGTGCAATAGAAAAAGGACAAGCGACATCTACATACTACGCGTGAAATGATTAATTAACTACGGACACAAACAACTTTCGGAGAATCGTACCATAGAAAAGCGCAAGCGATATCTATAAAGTACGGACATAAACACTTTAGGTTCGGAGAATCGATGGTTCGAGAATGGAATATTCGGGATGGTTCTGCAGTGAAGGTTCAGACAGTGAAGTGAACGTGGTAAACAGTCGAAAGTATTGCATTACGATAATTTGAAGTATTTACATTAGGGTGGCCCAAAAATGTATGTATTTTCAAAAGTGTTAAAATATCTAAATGCCCATACAGAATTTGTTAGCCAGTGTAATTTTAAACTTCTATGAAAAATTTTAGTGAAATTCATTAATGTTTAGAGGTCGCTCAAATCGAAAATAGGGTTTTTTGGCAGTTTTGGACTTTCAGGAAAACTTTCAACATTTTCTGTCATAAATTTTTAATCTGATAATATTTTTTCTAGGTTATTTTTTTTTTTTTTAAATTAAGGGAACTTAGATATGAACTTATTGCAGTAAAAGTCGTATTAGAAAATTAAATTCTTTTACTTTTTATAAATTTTTCAAAACGAAAATTCGGACCCGGAACTCTAAATTTTTTTACTTCGCGTCAACTGATTTGTAAGGAAAAGTGGAATGCGGGTATACTTTTTCTACTATAACGTTATCTACAATTGATTATCTTTCTAGCGACTATAACTTAAGAGGCTCATTTAGTCTATGAACTGTTCTCAAAATATGATTTTCGAAAGTGAAGCATTTTTACAAATTACAAAAATGTGCCGACCCATAAACGTAACAACTTTGTACCAATGACATCTTCTTTTGCCGACCCATAAACGTAACAACTTTGTACCAATGACATCTTCTTTTGCAATTGTTGGATTGGACACCCACGCATAATATTAAAAAGTATTTTGATTTTTGCATGTCCGTCTGTTTGTCTGTCTGCTTGTCTGTCTATCTGCTTGTCTGTCCGTCCGCACGTTCGCACGATAACTCGAGAGCACGTGCTGAAATTTTGTACACGCGTTTTGTTTTTTTTTTTAAAAAGTCAATTTAATTTCGAAAATGGGAGAAGTTCGGCAACTGCTTCGTAGGGTTGCCATACAAAAATTTGATTTTGAATGGTATATTTGGGCACTGCTCGAGAACGCGTTGGCATAGAGAGCTAACATTTGTATGTGGTGTTTTCATATTAATATAATAATATAATAATATATAATAATAATAATATAATAATATAATAATATATAATATAATAATATATAATATATAAAATTTCAAAATTTACTAAATCGGGCAACCCCTTCTTCGTGTTGCCATACAAAACTTTAGTTTTTCACTATATATTTGTACAGATGAGAACGCGTCGACGGGGAGAGCTAAAATTTTGTACACGACGTTTTCATAAAAATAGTAAATGAAATTTTAAAAATGAACTAAATTGGGCAACCCCTTCTTGGTTTTGCTATACAGAGCTTTTGGTTTTCACTTTATTTAACTTTTATATTCATCTAAGCCACTAGTAACGTTTTCTCTTGTTTTTTTTTGTATAAATTATTTTGTTACAGTGTAAATGTCTATAGTTTTATGGACCGGCACATATTCTTTGTAATTTGTAAAACTGCTTTGCCTTCTATAATCACATTTTGAGAACAGTTCATACACGACATAAGCCCCTTAAGTTATAGTCGATTGTAGATAACGTTATAGTAGAAAAAGTGTACCCGCGTGCCACTAAGCGTTAAGGCTAGCAGGAAAGAAATCAACAGCAGAAGAACTAGCCTATGCATTAGCGTAAGAATCTGCCAGGCAAGCTTCTCGAAGTGCAGTACGAGTGAGAAATTTCAGTGGAGGAATGTACTTGCAATAGAATGCAGCCCTGACAGAGCACTCCTTCACGTGGTATTCTTCGATGCTGGAACTGTAATAGATTAGGACACCTCCTAAGAACTGCAGAAAACGCCGACAAATGGAAGCGACAAATGGAAGAGAGGAGAGAAGAAGGGCAAAGATATCGTACTGTGCAGCAGACTTGCAGGAGAATGCCGTCATTACAGATCACTCCTTCACGTGCTCTCCGTGGACGCTGGTAATGTAGTTGACTGGGAACCCCTTCAAAACGACTGCAGGAAACCCGGACGAATGCAATCAAAAGAAGAAGAAGGGAGAAGATGGCGAGCTAGGGAGCAAACTATTAGTGGAGAGACTAAACTGCAACCTCATGACTTTGAAATCCCACACCGCAAAGGACGTATCCATGGAAAGCCAGAAGCCTTTTCACAACGTCCATGCATTCCGGAATGCAAACATTGTGGACAGATGGAAGAAAAAGATGACGATAACGAAGGTCAAAAGAAGAAAGGAAAGAAATCCAAAGACGATGATGACTACGATGATAACAGTAAAAAGAAGGAAGGAAGCAAATCCAAAGACGAGGACAGTGAAGGAAAGAAAAAGACGAAAAGTAAAGGGTCTAAGGATGCTGATAATGACTATGGTAAGGGTATAATGAACATTGGAAAACGTAAAGACAAAGGTTTTGACGATGATGATGACAAGAAGGCAATAACAAGGATTGCAACGGCGATAAAAATGATATTGAAGATGATAAAAAACGAAAGAAAAATCAAAGCATGGGAGAATGCTTCAACAGAACATTAATCGAACTTCTAAGGAAGGTAGTCAACTATAATCAGTGCGATTGGGATTGTCATATTCCAATATTTGTAATAGCTTATATATCAGCTGCTTACAATACGACCGGACAAACTCCAGCAAAGGTCATATTCGGAAGGGAGATGTGTTTAACTAGCGACCTCAAGTTTTGTACACACAGAGGTGAACAAAAGCTACCAGAAGACTACATATCAGGGCTCAGACAACGATTATCCGATGTGCACGAGATCACGAGAGCGAAATTAGCAGCAAATACTAATCGGATGAAGATCCGCTATGATTTACGTGCTAATTCATCCGGATTCAATGAAGGTAACCTTGTTTGGCTGTACAACCCGAAACGACGTAAGAGACGTTCCGTAAAATTACAACAACACTGGGAAGGACCGTATTCAGTGATAACTAGAATAAATGACGTAGCAGACAGGATTCAGTGTGGTACAAGAAGCAAACGGAAAATCGTTCACCTAGATCGTTTGTGTCAATACTGCGAGCATCAAGACCGGTGGACCACCTGCTGTTCGGGGCGAACAAATTTAAAGAGGGGGCTGTGTTACGTGCAACAAAGTGACACAAGCGACATCTGTTGGAAATGAAAACAACTTTAGGCTAGTGATATCTTAGTAAACCTTGGGTTCGGAGAATGGAATATTCAGAAAAGTTCTAGGATAATTCGTTGAGTATAAATACGGCGCTTCTCACATCAGGAGGCGATCTTATTTCAGACAGTGAAGTGAACGAAGTAACTATTTGGATTGCGATAATTAGAAGTACAGTACTAGCGATAACTATAAAGCGTTGATTTGATAATTCTTTATAAATGTTATAAAAATTGTGAACAGTGAAGTTAAATAAAAGATGAACTTTTGAATGATTATTGAAAAATTGTGTTTTAAATAACGAACTAAGGTCACGCTCGTAACAATATTATATAAATTGCAGTTATTTACCTAAAAAATTATATCTATCTCCTTTTGTATCATTATTGAGTGTTGCGATAAAGGGCAAGGAATTAAAAAAGACTGTTTCTAAGGTAACGGAAAACAGCAAAATGTACATAATAAATATTAAATAGAAACATGTAAATCATCTGAACATGAAAACCAGACAATATACATCGCACGAAACGAAAATAAGGATTTTTAGGTATTGAGTCATAGATAAAAGAAGAACTACAGTTTTTTTTGTCAGTCTCATAGTTGCTGAAAAAAAAGTTTTTGTGTTAAGTTATAAGACAACTTTACTAATAATAAGATCACGCTTGCGTCCACCTGTTTGAATTTTTTTGAAATTAGATAATACAGTAATCTCTAAAAATATGAAATATAGAGCTACCTAAAGAGGAAACACAATGATTACATATTTACTAATGTTCCAGAATAAAATTATACCATTCATTTGTCGTTCAGATAAAATTCTGGCACGAACGAAACCCTGATTGCGCAAACCCGACTTGCTCTTGACGGAATTATTACTAATAACTTCAATAATAATAATAACAGCAAATTTAACTTAAAATTCGTTTAATTCATTTCGCTTTCGATACAACTTAAATTAATATATTGTGGATTCAATAATAGTTTCCTATAACGTTTATAATTGTTTGAAATATTTTCAAGTTATGAATTTTAAACTAGCAAAATATTTAATAACCCAAGAAACAATTTTTCCAATTTTTCGTTACTGAAGGTGATGGGTTGTTTTATAATGGGTATATAATAGTTACTCGGTTATATAAGAATTTGAGTGGTTATATAAGAGTTTTATAATATTACCAATTGGTTATATTAGAGATTTTTAAGGTTATTTATGGTTATCGTGAGGTAAGTTACTAAAAGTTTTATAAGTTGGTGATGGAAATATTTCAATCACCGGTCAATATAATTTAGAGCAACTATTACTAGAAGGTTATATAAGAAAGTTTTATAATTGTTTTCATCACCAGGTTATATAACTAATTGGTAATAAGTGTGTATTGCGGTGTACGTGGTTATCCTTACATAACCCGACAATATTCAGTAATGAAGATTTTAATAAAACTTGGGAACTTGCAGTAAATCAAATACCAACTATTAAATATCGTAAAATTTGTTGGTGGGCTATTAGTAACTATGGTGACCGTTTTAAAAACAAATGATTCCTATGGTGAATTCCTTTCAACGGTTCCTAAATCTAGAGTGTTTTATTCACCACACTGACACAGAACTGGTTCCGTACGCATGTTCTTTTCACAGCGATTCTATGTTCAGTTTGTGCACCGGTTTTGAACTTTCTAGTTCCATGAAAATTTGTGGTTACGGTTCAGGACTAAAAGTCAAATCGAAAGTATTTGTAATTAAAGTGGGGATTTTGTGGGACATTTTGTGAAAATACAATTTTTTTCCCCTGACGGGAATCGAACCCACACTTGTTAGAATCGGTCAAAGATGGAGAATAGAAGAATTTTAAGAACTTTTATTTTTAACGATTATAAATCAAATCATAAAGAGGAAAAACAACCGCCTCGTCCGATTTATGTAGAATCGATAAAAAAAAAAAAAATATATAAGTTCTTAAAATTCTTTTATTCTCCATCTTTGACTGATTCTAACAAGAGTGGGTTCCATTCTCGTCAGGGAAAAATAAAATAAAAATTGAATTTACAAATTTATTTTTGCGCTTTCATCGTTACTGGTTAATGCAAGCTGAAAGCAAAACGTGGCTTAGGAGGCTAATTACAAATTATGAAATGCAAGAGGGAAAATCGTCTGCCTCGTTAGTTCAGTGGTACGAGTAGTCGCCCGGCAAGCCGAAGGTCCCGGTTGAAAACCCCGGACGAGGCGGTTGTTTTTTCCTCTTGTATTTATGATTTGATTTAGAATCGTTAAAAATAAAAGTTCTTAAAATTCTTCTATTCTCCATCTTTGACCAATTCTAACAAGTGTTCCCACTTTAATTACAAAAATCCGGTCAATATATTTGTCAAATCTCAGAACTCTGACAATAAATATTTTTAGCGCGCTAAATAACGGCCCGGGCGAATAAATTCAAGCTAAATTTTTTGGAGATTTACTCGTAGTGCCATCTCTAATCAAAACCCAAAGGAAAATTTAGCGCGTTGACCTTAGTACCACTCTCGCTAAAATTCAGGATAAATTTTCGCCAATATCTTTTAGCTTGCTAAATTTTCATACAAAATTAAGCTTAGCGCCGACCTTAGTACTAGGCTTAACGACTGTGCTCAGAGCAACACACTTCGAAAATGTTCTGAAGTAACTTTGTGAATTTGACGTTACCTACCATAAAAAGTAAGAAAATATTGATATATATGTGTATACAATATAAAGTTCTAATTAGAAGAAGATTAAAGAAAGAAGAGTACATACGCCAGAAAAAAAAACTTCGGGTCTTGCTGGTAAATCGGTAAATTGGGACTTCAATAAATCAAAATTTTAATTTAATTTTCTATTGTGTTTAACAATTTCATTTAAACAATCTTTGACAGTCAAACACAAAAGTAACTATTTTGATAGCAGTCTCGAGTGCGTTTAGTCGCGGACACCCGCCCGTCACGTTTTTCTTCTTGTTTTGTCAACGAAAATTCTTCTTAGTGAAAAACGAATGAAATTATAAGTAAAGTAGTAAAAATTTTCAGGGGAGTAACACTATTCCGCTTGTAGTAACTTAGCAGCGCAAACATGCTGATTGTGGCATTTGCTATTGCTATGATCTTAGCACTTGTTGTCACCCTGCTTCCTACCCTTGAAATCAAGCAGTCTACTTGGTTATTGTATTCCCTTCATATTGGTGTAAAAGATAACAACGCTCAAGGGAGCTTAACTTTGACTATGATTTTTTATTGTATCATTTTGCCAAGATACCCTGTGATGTAAAGTACAGAATGACAGGAAAGTGATAAGGAAATGATTAGGGGACTTGAGATTCTTCTCACACGCGCCGCGCGTGTATGTGTGTATATGTGTATATGTGTGTGTATGTGTATATGTGTGTGTATGTGGGTGTGGGTGTGTGTGAGTATGGGTCGCAGGCCTGGGTGCCACCCACTGACTTATAACAATGGACTGAGCGATTTGCTATTTCATGTGGCACAAAAAATATTGTGTTTCTGTATATCACCGTTAGAGCACCCTTTAAAACGATTACATAAAAAACATGTAAAACTCAACCAATCAGATGAAATTTTACACCCGAAAATCGAATTAAATTAAAAAAATGTATTTTCTTGTGTCCAAGTGATATTTTAATCGTTTATAAGGAATTAAACTCATTCCGACTTTAATTTTCAAAGTTTATTCTTAACTGAATCCTGCTTATGGGCAAGAGAGACGGAGTATGGTAAACACTATCTTTACCTTATTCCTTCTGAAGCGATTGCATCTGTAGCCAACATAAAAACATCAAATGGCATAAGCAAATGTTCCCGAATGCAATATTTTGTGTTGGTAGCTCCAACTCTGCCACAGGGCGAAAGAGAGAACTATAAAACTTGTGCCATGCTTTCCTATAGGAAAATGGCAATAAGCTCAGTCCATTGTTATAAGTCAGTGGTGCCACCTCCCCCTTCACCACACATCTCCCTCTCCTAGTATTTGGTTAAATCGGGTGGTATTACACTATCGGCGTAAAGGCTTGCGGATCGTGCGTTGATATATATTTGCTTATTTTATTATTTGCCTGGAGAGCCAGCCGGCATTTAATTAAAAGCCGGCATTTAAGTAAATGCCTAGGCAGATAAGGGTAAAAGAAAGATATCAATACGATTTTTATTGAATGCCGGCATTTAATTAAATGACTAGGCTTTTAATTAAATGCCGATTTTTATTAAATGCCTACGACATATATATGTTACGGTAAAAGTAGATATTGCGGCAAATGTGCACATTTTCCGGTAAATGTGCACATTTGCCTCCTCGTTTGGGTAATGTCATAGATGGCACAAGAGCTAGATGTCTCATGCAGTACCAAAAAAGTATACAAATTTTATATGGCTGGGTGGTCCATTCCGGAATGGACCACAACATTTGAAATGATGTATACGATGAGTGATTCATATTTTTTCGTATCTGAAGTGTTGGGGAAGTCGATCAAATGTATACAAAACTACTATTATAAAATCATTTGCATTCGTCACAATCTCTAAGATATTATGGTCCATTTCAGAATGCACTACTTATTTCACAATGTGTATACTCTGCTTTAGTATGGCATGCGACATCTAGCTCTTGTGCCATCTATGGTAATGTGCATTCAACTAACATTTACAATTTCAAAGAAGGGAAATGTACATTAAATTCCCAATGACCATGTCGTTTTGGTAAATGTGAGCATAAAAAATACGAAATCGCAAGTGCTAGTAATGTGGTGTGCATGCGCACTTGTAGTGGTACGCGAACTACCGTTTTGGATAGATCAGTAGGCGCTGCTATTTCACGTTACACATTTCGTGCAAGTGCTCTATCTATAATGTTAATGTTATTATGTTTATGTACCCTACAATAACTACTTTACAAATTAATGCCATAGTACTGAAGATTTCTGGATATAATTTAAGATATTTAGAGAAATAAGACTCAGGTAAGCTAAAATTATCATAATTATAGATTTAAAATTTTAATTTTTCTACAAAAAAAAATTTTTTTAGTTAGAATTTTTGAAAAACAATGGAACAAAAAGAAAAATTTAAAAACCAACTAGAACAGATTGTATCACAAAAAAAAACAAAAAAAATATTTATTTAAACCAACATCAGTATGAAAAAATATTATTGGAAGTAAAGGCATCAAAATTAAAAGAAAAGAATAAAAGTGATGTAGATTACCGCCGACTGAAAAGATACGATATAATAGTGGTAGGAAAGGAAGAAAAATTAATAAGTGCATTAAAAGAAGGGGGTAGCATAAAATATTTTGCAACAATTGAAGAAACTTATGGAATTATACACGATGCTCATTTGGCAACTGGCCATGGTGGCCGAAACAGATTAGTGAAAGAAATTAATAACAAATACAACATTTTATTTATTTATATTTATTTACCTTTATGTGAAGCATGCCAAAAAAAGGCAAAGGGCAAGAAAAAAGGAATTGTGATAAAACCAATTTTGGCGACTGAAATGAATTCTAGGTGTCAAGTGGATCTTATAGATTTACAGACACAACCAGATAATGAATTTAAATTTATTTTAAATTATCAAGATCATTTAACCAAATTTGTTAGCAAATATGTGGGATGGTGTGAAAATAATACACGGGAAGCCTCGCCATTCCCAAAGCCAGGGCTCGATAGAGCGAGCGAATCAAGATGTTCAAAATATGCTTACAACCTGGCTTATCACTAACCAAACAACCAAGTGGTCAACTGATGAAAAATAGAGCTTTTCATGAGGGTATAAAGTAAACTCCCTATGAAGCTTTATTCGGAAAGAATGAAATTGGGTTTGAAAACATCAAATTTACCTATAGAATCTGTTGAACAGCTGGAAACAGAAGAAGAGTTAGAGCAATTACTAGAAGGAGTACACAGAGCCAATTCACCACATAGCAAAGTCGCAGAAAACGATGAATTTTCCATTGAAACGATAGACATAATTTTGGATGATGGTTTATTATATAAAGATGGAAGTTTTGAGTTAAATTCTGTTTTAAACGAGAAGAAAATTTTAATTGATAATGCTCGAAAGAAAGCAAGGGAAAATTTACAATTTACAATTGACAATGTTAGAGTTTCCATTCCAGACGTTGATCGTGGTAAAACGGATCCAAAAAATTTGATTTGCGTTGTTTTGTCTAGAGATGACAATAAAAATTTATATAAATTAGGAACTAAACAGGGAGTTTTAAAACAATCTTATTCTAGGCATGAATTCGCCATTTGCGAACAAAAGTTTATATCATACGAAGATGTTCCTCAAGATGGACAAGGTTTTAAAAGATGCATCTGTAAAGGAACATGTTCCTAAAAAAAATGCAGTTGTAAAAATGCTGGAATATTATGTAATTCCAAGTGCCACAATAGCAATTGTTGCTCAAATAAATAAAACTTTTTTCATTATGAAATTTCTATATGTTCCTTTATAGTTTTATAAAATTTAACTGTTATAATGAAGAAAGGTATGTTATTATTATTATTTGTTTGATTCCCATCGTATTGGTCCTGAAAAACTAGGACGAAAATTGTATTTATGAATATTTGGATCATAACCTACGACATATTATATAATATGCAAAGAAAAGTATATGTTTTGTTTGTCATTTACATTTTTTAATTAAAATAATTTTATTTTATTTAGCCTTTTGTATTATGTTTAATTAAATAAATATTTTTTTACTGAAACGTCATTTTTAATTTATTTGTATTAGAACTTTTCTTAAAACTTGAAGGTAAGAGTATACATTTACCAAAACGTCAAGGCAAGAGTACACATTTGCCGGGAAATGTACATATACATTATATTCAGTGCACATATACCTAACTTTTTGGGAAATGTACACATTTTATACATTTCCCAAGAGTGTACATTTACCGTAACATATACACCACCAAGTAAAGTTAGCAAACGTAGATGTCTTAAGCATGTACACCGTGGTTCATCTTAAAATAATTGTAATTAAACAATTTTTCAATAGTTTTACCGTTCAAAATATTCAATGTATTATTTTCGAGGAAATCGCAAAGGAATTAGACCTAGATAAATTATTACGTAATTTGCATCCATAAACCTGTTCTTAGTTAAGGGATTTATTTTATTTACCATATCGCTTTCCCATAAGATTCTTTTGTAAGCTTCCAGTTATCAGAATCAATTCCTTATATGAAATCGAGTGTATTATGTATAATATATATTTCCAAATACCTATGAGTCATGCGTGAATTATTTAAAGAAAGCACAACAAACGATGCGACCGTAGTATTAAGGTTTAAGGTATTCGGATTTCTTGTTGGAATTCCTGAAAAAAACGTAATAATCTCAGCAAATAAAAATATGTGGCGAAGAGTCAGAAAATAAGATGCTGGTGTTATTTATGTTTTTTTAGATGAATTTAAAATGTAATTATCAATTATTCTAGGAATTTTTAAGAATCGTGCTCTTTTGCTTTCTTCTTATTTCTTCTTATTTTCTTCGGCATGATTACCTACCAAATGATGAGATATGACTTGCCAAAACCTGTTGCTTTGCTGTTTAAAAAACAGCCAACCATCACAGATTGAAGATTGTTGGTATCTTTGCTGTCAGAAAAATAGTAAGAAGGACGCTGAAGGCCGATATGATTCAAAAAAGATATTTACTATGGTGTGAGATCATTTTAGGTGTTCAAAATTAAATTTTAACGCTTTGTGTAGGTATAATTAAAATAGTTGAAAAATTGAAACAAAGTTTTATCCATAGTTATTTAAAGGAAGTACTAAGATTACTGATTTTATTTTGAGCTAATGTAAATAATAAATGTAACAAATCAGGAATTTTTCATAATTTAATTTGTGCAGTATTATTAAATAATAAATAATATCATATATTCAATGGTCATGTGATCATCTTCATCGAGCTTTTTCTTACATATTTTTCGAATGGCTGTTTTTAACAACTTTATTGTTAAATAATTGCTATAATAATCATGAATTGAATCACGGGCGACAATGAGGAATGTCTTATAAAAAACTGAGTTTAACACGAACTGATGTAGGTAGGTGTTCATCATCACAATTACATTCCGGTAAAATAATAAAACTACTGTACACAAGTATTACAGTTTTTTAGGCAATTGATGAAAATTGAAAAACTGATAATTTTCAATAAAACTGAATTACCACTATTAAACTTTAATGGCCGCATATCTACCAAGTGAAACTTCGCCAGAGGCCGACAATACTTTTAAAGAATTAATTGAAAGAAAAAAAACGTCATTTTCAAAAAATCATATCTCGCGAACGGAGCAACCGATTTATCTGATTCAAATGCCAAATGAAGCTTAATGCTTTAGGGGAAGTTTTACTTTTCCCCTTACCCAAAAGCAACACGACAACCTTAACCTTTAATATAACAGCAGATGTAGATGGTATATCCAATGCAGATTGTGTAGATGTAGTTGATGGATAAGTCCTAGCCTCTTGGTTTATGGCTTTCGTAGCACAAGTCTGTACGCGCATGGAATCAACAATTTCTTCTTCATTATTTTCTTCAAGTTCACTTGGATCAAGAAAATTTGTAGGCTGTGCAGCAATAAACGTTTCGTCTGTAAATACATGACGGTTTAAATGAAAAATACCTGTTTTTTAAATCCGCTCATGCCATTCAATGGAGTTAAGTATGCTCCTCCAAACAAACGGGGTAAATTTCGAAGACCCACGACCTCACCAGGGTTAGTACGCATCCATATTTTAAGCCTGAATTAGATTGCCACGACAGCGGCAGCAACAGCAACAGCAAATCGTTTTCATTGGTTGAGAGCGATCAGCTGATTGAGTGACAGCAGCAAAAACGTCGTGCTGCCGAGTCATCTCAAATTCTAAATTTGCTGTTGCTGTCTTCATAGGCAGCGATTGTTGTGAGCTGTCAAGTTAATTTTTTATGTATGGAAAATGGAGCCTTAGTAAAAAATAAAAATTTTTTATGACAAATCAAGAAGTTCTTACAAAAAATTAGATGTGAAAGAAGCTGCTTGGAAGGAAATTTCCAACGAATTAAATAAAAATGGTAATGTTGCTGAAACATTAGCAAAAAATATGATAATAAGTTATTATTTTTTTAGTGGAGCAAATACAAAAGCGGTGGAAGACACTGCGAGATAGATATGCCCGCGAACGTAAAAACATGTTTACCCCATCGGGATCAGCTGCCAAATCTCCAAAAAATAAGTGGAAATATTTCGAACAATTGTCTTTTTTATCGGACATTCCGGAAACAAATTATCGGTATGCGAATTTACCAGTTTATAATACGCCGTGATAATTAAATAATATTTTTGTTTAAAGGACAATCAGCAACTACGAGCATGAAGTAGAAGATTCAACCGGGTCATGCTATGAGGCTGTAGAGTCTAGTTTGCAAATGGATGAAGACGGGTCCATACTTTTTGATGAAAGCTTTGGAACGAGCGACAACTTTCCGCTCTCGGGGACATCTTGTAGCTCCACTAGTTCGCCCCAAACTGCGCTACTAGAAGAAGATGTAGAACGGCCACAGCCTGGAAAAAGGCGAAAAAGGAATTTACATTCGGAAATCTTGCTGCAAAATACTCATCGAGAAATGAGTCAGTTGTTAAAAGAAGCTAAATCTGCATTTAAAGAAAATTCGTCGAATATGTCATCTTTAGATTTATTTTTTAGTGGACTTTCAAGTGACATCCAGAAAAGTGGCATGACTTTCCAGCAAAGGTCCGCACTTCAAATTAAATTAATGACACTGGTCCATGAAGAAATTAATAAAGTGCAAAATGTGAATTAAGTCTGAACTGCAATGTTAATATAAAGTGCAAAATAATATATTTACCTATATTAAGAAAATAATACAAACTTTCTGTTGTTTGTTTGCGTTTTATTTTATATTTGAGAATTTTAATACAAATAAAGTGTAATCTTGGTTCCTATTTATGTTGGTTTAATTTTGGTTTAGGTAATCCATTAAAAGATCTCTCTGCTGAAATGCCGTTCGAGTGGCATTGAATCTAGTGAAAAATCTGCTTTGCGGTAACTCTGAGGTTCCCATTCGTCAAAGTCCTTGAACAAATGTATTGTCATCAAAAGTGTCAACATAGCTAGGTGGACAATATTCGCCGTCGTTCATTTTTACGAAATTGTGAAGGACGACAACTGCTTTAACAATTTTCTCAGCGTTTTCAGGGAAGCAGTTGATTGAATTCAAAAGAACCCTCCATCTAGCGGACATAACCCCGAAGGTGTTCTAAATTCCTACTCTAGCACTAGATAGTTTTTTATTGAAAGCATCTTTTCCGTTAGATAAACTTCTTCCAGGATATGGTCGCATAATGTTATTTTTTAGTGGGAATGCTGCATCGCCAACAAAGTAAAAAGGAAAAGCAACATTAGAATTCGGCAAGTTTTCACTTTTTGGAAAATTAAGCCGTCCATCCAAAATTCTGCTTCCAAATGCACTTGCTCGTAAAATTCCTCCATCGCTTTGGCTGCCATAAGCTCCAATATCAACAGCTGTGAAGCAATAATTGCTATCGCATGCAGCAAGCATTACAATGCTGTGAAAACTTTTATAATTATAATAGAGCGAACCTGCATTCGGAGGGCATTGAATTCTGATGTGCTTCCCGTCGATGGCACCAATGCAATTAGGCAAACCCGTGGAGTTATAAAAATCAATGGATATTTTCCGCCATTCCTGCTCATTAGGTTCTGCTAAGTAAATTGCAGACAGTTCGTCCCAAATAGCATCACAGGTCTCCAAAATTATTTCTCGAACGGTTGTATATCCGAGTCGAAATGCCCAGGAAAGAGTATGCCATGACGCCCCTTGCGATAAGTACCTATATTAAGTGAGGGATATAATATTTAAAATATTGCACATTTAAAATATTACTTACACCAAAGTTAAAAGTAGTCGACACTCGGCTTCTATAGGCCTTCTGGGGCTGTTTTTTGTCAGTCTTGTTCTTAAGAGGCTGTGGAGCAGTTCGAACTGAGGAACACCCATGCGAGTTGCTTTTTTAAATTGTTCGTTATCACTATTTTTCATAATAGTAAACAATTTCGAATAGAATCCGTACATTTCGCGCTCATTTTCCAAAAACATTTCTCTTGTCCATATCCTCGTCCTAATATTAAATAGTCTTATATACTGGCAATAAACTAAATAGGTAGTCATTACAAGTATCAATTTATTAAAATAATCGTATTTAATTATCATTTTTCTTGTTGAATTAAACAACCATAGACAAAAAACCGCAATTGACGTTTACAGAAATGTCATAATATTCTGCTCGCTGGCTTGTGCTGCTGTAATGCAATCTGATACACTCGACAGCAAAACTGTTTTTTGCGTTGCTGCCGCTGCCGCTGTTGCTGTCGCTGTCGAGCAATCTGAATCAGCCTTTAAGCTGTTGACTATAGAATGCAGAAAGTGGACCCATGAAGGAAACATCCAGAGGTTGCATCCTGTGGCTGCAGTGAGGTGGTAAACATAACAAAGTCTCACCATATTGCTGGGACTTTTCTATGACGCCCAGATTTGCTGTATGCGTTTTATGTCCATCAAATATTAGAAGAGCTTGATTTTCTGGGGAAGCATTTGTCTGTTTGATAAAATGGTCAAACCACTGTTCGAAAATCTCTGTCCAGAGGACTGGTGGCAGACAGTTATCGTCCCACGCGGTGATTCTTCAGAGAATTCAAGGCTTCATTCGAACGCGAGGGAAAATAATCAGAGGAGGTATGAATAATCCTGTCGCATTCATACAAATTGCTACAGTGCATAGCTCTACCCTTTCTGCTGAAGTCAATGCTCCGACTTGTTTTTTACCTCGTGCAGCAATAATTTTTGATAGACGAGATTAAACATCGGTTATTCCCGTCTCATCTATATTAAAAATACGATCGGGTGTAAGTGCATTTGTTTCTTGAATGGATTCAAGAAGCGCGAAAATATTATCTACTGACTGCCTATTGAATCCTCTTGCCCTAGCTGCACTAGTAGGTTCGGGTGCTCTTATAGATAAATTGCTTCGCTGCAGAAAACCTCCAAACCAGTCCCATCCCGCTGTCTTTTTCTGTTTGTTGAAGCGATGAGAGATATTGTTTCTTTCAGCCAGTTGATATGCCAAGCTTTCAATGATGTGGAAGTTAGGCCGAACATCATATTTTCCATATTCTTAACATATTCGACAAGCTTAACTTCAAGCTCTGGAGAAAAAGTATTATAGTTGTTTCCTAGAACTTTTAGTGATTGTTTTGCCACTTTACTTGACCCCTTACACCTCCTTTCTAGCGTTCACTTAGGCACGTTGAAGACCTTTGATGCCTAGAAATATCCATACTTGCCAGAACAGACGGCATTTAAGGCCTTCCCCATATTATCCTCGTTCCAGGATTGCCTTTTCGTTTTCCGAATATATTGTTTTCCCATACCTTTGATATCTGCAAATCATACGGAAAAAATGCACAATAAAAGAACACATTTAAGTTAGTGGAAGGAGAATACTTGGGTAAAATGGGATAGTAATATTCCATTTTACCATAAAATCTAAGTTCAACTTGAACTTTTTTTGTAGAGCAAAGTAGATAATACACAGTGTTGTTAGCACTAAACCTTTTTGGAAAACTCTGTTCTTCTCATCACCACAATTTTTTTTTAAATAATAGCATGCAAATAAACACAAAATCACTAATTTTATGTAATTACCTTTTTACAAGCGAAACGCCAAAAACAAAATATTAACCCGTATTTACACTTTGACGACTCACAGAAGACTGAGCTTGCGCATGAGTAATCACATTGCCGAGTGTCACTAATAGAGCCGTCGGGGAAGATGATGTCATTTGTAAATTCTGGGATAATGCTGGTATCCCGTTTTAACCAAGTGTCCCGTTTTACCCCACCTTCCCCTATATTTTTTATAAAAAAATATACCAGCACAGAACGAAAAAAACATTTTTTTTAATAATAGTATTTTTTTAAAAAAAATAGTATTTTAGTACTGAGGACTACTAGCACTTCTTGTTTTTCTACTTTGAAGATATACGTCTTATCAATCTATGTACAAAAAATTGTGATGTTCTACGGCTTCGTTTTCGAGATATGAATTTTTAAAGTCCTTATATAACCAAAGTAACGCAGTTTTGGCGTACTGCACTTACGGGAATGTAGCGTTGTTTTTTCTACTGGGGATCTGCAGCACATTTTTATACCATAGAGGAAATCGGGTATACTACATTTGTCGTTCCGTGAGTTGAACATCCACGCGTAAAATAAAAAGTTATTTTGATTTTTGTATGTCCGTCCATCCTCACGATAACTGGAGAACGCCTTGTCTTAGACAACTGAAATTTTCGCACCCGGGCTTTTTGACAAAAAAAAAAAAAAAAGTAAAGTTCGAAAATGGGACCAATCGGGCGTTCCTTCGTAGGGTTGCCATACAAAGTTTCGCTTTTTACTATATATTTGGACACTGCCTAAGAATGAGTCGATATAGAGAGCTGAAATTTGGTACATGGTATTTTCATAGCAATAGTAAATGAAATTCTAAAAATTGACTAATTCGGGGAACATTTTCTTGGTGTTGCCATATAAAAATTATGGTTTTTTGTTTTTATTGTACTAAAAAGTTCTTCAGAATATGAAATCGTATGAATTTTGTTATATAATCATTTTTGCTGTCCGATGAACTGCGAAAAACCACTTCAAAAAATTCTTCCATAGATGGGTCACCATACGAAATTACATAGGGGCATTCGTCTCTAAAGTATCATAAGTATTGGTCTTTTAGACCAATTCTAGCCTTTTCGTTTGTATTTTATTTTGAAGCTTTATGACTTTCTAAGTCAGGCAGAACAAATTCCTCGGAATTTCCGTGCTTGTAGAGCCTAGATTTTATAAGTAAAGCAAATCAACTTCAAGACCAAGCAAGTTCAAAGCCACCTTCTTGACAGTTGGATGACCTTACAACTTTCTGAAGCAGCTGGCTGTATAGTACTACATATTGCTTTTTTTTTGCATATATTAAGCTAGCAAATAACACAATTTTTTTTTAGCAACTCCAACACAATATTCAGATTCGCGCGATTAATTAAATTGGTATTAACAATCTGAAATGTATTACTGCCTTTTTTGTATCGTTCGCAAGCACTACACTTTTTTTTACTTTTTTTTTTTTTTTTTAATACAAAATGTTTTTATCATTACACTTTTTTTTTACCAAACCCGTGTATTTTTAGTTTCCTTTTTTTTTTAGAAAATTAGATAAACGATAAACTAAATTGCTACGAATAAGGTATTTCGATAGCTTTACTTTATTTTACACTTTGGATTGATATTACTCGTTCGGATAAAACATGTAAACTGCGAATTACTGAATTGCTAAGTTTCTCAATATGAAAATGTGCAGTTAGACCCTAACTTGAAGGAAATGAAAATTAGTCGCCTTTCACGTTGGTAATTGTTCTAGCAGATTGTTCAAAATTTTTGGTGTAGATGGTCAAATTAATATCTGAACTGACTCCAACCACATATCTTGTAATTTTCAAGGAAGAATCTGTCCCCGCAAAATTGGACAATAGGAACTTACACCTAGGTAAGAAGACTTATAGATAAACTACATAGATAAGTCTATAAAATTTCCGAAACACAAAGATGAATATACAGTGAATTTTATCTCAGCTCAGCATCATCAAAATTTTTTTTTCTACATATAGATAGATAAGGCTTTTAGCTTCAAAATAAAAATACAAAATAAGTTCTAGAGGTCCCCAGTAAAAAAAAAACAACAACAACAACAACATCCCCTCCCTTCCGTGCCATGTTATCATGTCTTCATCCGTCCTGGAGCAAGATTCTCTTAAGTTTTTTTTTTTTAAATAATTTACTTTACACTTTATACAAATTGTAAGCATTTGGAGGCATTTTTTCGTTATCGGAAAAATGTAAATATTGCAAGATTTGTCTAAATATGTTGCGACCCGTGATTGTAAAAAACAAAAAGGTGTTTCAATGATGGGATTAGTGGACCAATAGTCGTTAATTCTTGCCTTTCTAACTAACCCCATAATTATTACTAATCCAAAAAAAAAAAAAACTAATTCAGATATTATAACGTAACTCAACTTTCACGATCACGTTACCCACAGGAGTGGAAAAAACATTTCTAAGAGAGGAATAATAGGGAGGAGAGATTTATGGCTTACAAATTGTATTACAGTCAAACTTCTCTAAGTTGAACTTACTCTTAGTCGAGTTTCTCTTTAAATCGAATTTTTTGTGCTTTATTTTGTACCGAGTTTTCCATAGAAACCCATTCTTTTAACTCGAAATTCTTTATCTCCCAAGTCGAACTAATTGTCAGAAATTTTTGGAAGTTTTTCTTACTATTCGCCCTTCTCTAAGTCGAATCAATTAAGATAAGCCCTATCCGTTTGCTATGGCTTGATTTTTTTTTGACTCTGTATTATATTGGATATTTATTCATGCTTTTTCATTCTATATAGAAATATGTAGTTTTGTTGCGAGTCTATATTTCTGGATCTGCATTTTGCAGTCTGCAATCGAAAAAACAACGGGCGATTCAGATAAGGCTCAAATGTCCTTGAACAATATTGAATGTTTTTCAATAATAAACTAAATAAGAGAAAGAGTTATAATTGGTCTAAGACCAATAACGTTATACCTGAGATGAAAATATAAATTAAATAAAGTGAAAACCCAAGGTTTTGTATGAACAACATTAAGAAGGGGTTACCCGATTTAGCTCGTTTTTGAAATATTATTTACAATTTTTATGAAAACAGTGTGCACAAATTTATAGTGGGAAACGCAATTGTTGTATGGCAACACTACAAAGGAGTTGTCCCATTTTCCAACTTAAATTTACTTGTTTTAAGAAGCCCGTGTGCAAGATTTCACCACTTTAAGTGAACGCGTTCTCGATTTATCGTGAGAACGGACGGACAGACAGACAGTCGGACGGACGGACATGTAAAAATCAAAATGACTTCTAATATTATGCGTGGGTGTCCAATCTATTTTACTCTACCAGCATTATTTCTGTGCGTTATAAAGGGAATGACAAACATAGTGTACCCTATAGATTTCATCTAGGGTACCAAAATCATGTTCAGAAGAAATAATGAAAAATTACCGACTTTTTTTTAGATTATAATATGATGCTGCATTTCTTTTCTCGATCAGAATGAATTTTTTCAATCCATTTAGTTTCAATCTGTCATCCGTATTTTCGGATTCCGAATCGTTCTGAATGCACTTGAGTTTTTCCCGGATTCAAGCAGAACGATTTTGATTTGTATTCGTGAATGTGTTGTTTACAATTTGGACGATGTGGTAATAGTTGAGTTTAAGTTGGTTTTGTTGGAAAATGGCTTTATTTTTCATAAACAATTTTTTTACGAATTTATACTTGCTTTTATCAAATGGAAGAAACGTCAAACACTTAAAATGGTTCTGTTTCGTTCCTTTTCTATGAGCACAGAATTAAATTATGACATCGTTCTGTCTAATCATACAGATTCATTCAGAACGAGAAAAGGAACGCAGCATGAGAAAAAAAAAAATGCATAGAAAAATAGTACAAACAATTAACAAAATCAGAACATTTTTAATGAGAACATTGGCAATTGCGATTTCGACTTAGAGAGGTTTGACTGTATATGTGTGTATTATGTTACCCGTCTATAGCGTTTAGAAAAATCATCACACACAGAGTGTTTTACCGGTCAATAATCTACGAAGGTAGCATCACACACCTGTTGTGTGAGCGGCCATTAAAGTGCTAAGACTCGGTGCCGATATATATAATTCCGAAAACTATAAAAATACAACAACAAAGTGGAAGGTAAACGATTGGACAGAATTATCGGTATGTTAATTGCCAAGCCGAGAGCTGACCTTAAGAAACTCTGGGCTAATCAATCTTTTGTACCTACCATATAAATCGCCAGGAACTAATGGCATCATTCATATTAGGTTGGGGGAAATATACAGGAAACTGTAATTTCGAGAGACTGTAGGAGATGAATTCTATATTTATGAATGCATAAATTTAATGCGGGGCTCGGTAATATCAGGAGAGTGTATGTATAGAGCAATTCAATAAGAAGACTCGTAAACTTATTAATGATCAATAACTAGTAAACTGTAGACTCTGAAGCCAATTATACCATACTATACTCCAAATTAAACTGGAAGATAAATATACAGCAGCGCATCAAAAAGGCGTCCGTTACATTTTATAGTTTCAAGATATTCTTTGAAAAAACAAATGGAAAAATCGTGCATTGAAAAAATTCCTCTATTGTAAAACTTACCCTTGCCCATGAAATTGATGTGGTGGGAAGTCTAACAAAAATACAGAGAGAGTCGCCCTTCTAGTTAACAACGGCGAGCGTACCCTTATTCGTCAGTGTGTAAAAAACAACGTGCTTGGTTATTGAAAAATTTAGACGTTTCTCCTTCAGAAAAAAAAGTATATTTCGCATTGACACATTGTACATATGCTCAATTTCCTTAAATGCTACATGCGCTTCTTTCTTTCAAAATTTGGATTCATTTTTAATTTTTGTGTTTTCAAATGACGTCTACTCTGATGAGTAATCGCTTTATATTGAAGAGCTTTTCAAGTAAATTCCCTTTAAGTATACGCTCGCCGGTTAACAACACAGTACGTAACCACCTGTATCAATGTGGAGTCCGTCAGAATACATGTATACGTACAAAGCCTGCTTTGAGAAGTTGACTAAAAGAGTTAGGCTGCTGCGTAAACGAAAATCAGGCTGACAGCACGATACTGATGATCTGTCCTGAAGTCTGTATATGAAACATCACACTTAATACTATTTTTTAAATTAATTTAAAAATGGGATTCTCAGGTAGCATTCCTAGTAGAGAGGAATATGATGATAATCGCATGACAACTCGGATGTAGGATAGCATGCCCTTTGCGGCTTCGAATAGAAGTTAATTCTCACAGTTCTCCACGCCACAGAATCATATCCTAACGCGATACATGCCCTAAAAATCATCGCAGCAGTAGGCCTTATGCCATGGATGGCAATTACACGGAACGCTAGAAAATTTTTCCGGCACGCTAAGAAATTCAAAAAATTAAGTAAAATAGTTTCTGCTTTTTAAAAAAAAAATGGACCCAATAATTTTTATCAACGGCTTTGAATTTAGATCTACATTTTTGTCATCTAGTTGCCTTTGCATTATTTTGTACATATTCTTTAAGAGTTTTTAGTTTGACTCACTGACTTATAACAATAGAGCGATTTGCTATTTCATGTGGTAGCTCCAACTCTGCCATAGGGCGAAAGAGAAAACTGTAAAACTTGTGCCATTCTTTCCTATAGGAAAATGGCAATTGGCCATTGTTATAAGTCAGTGGTTTGACTAGTGCAGTTCAATAAAATTTGTGTTTAACTTTAAATAAAATTTATTTTTTTGATGAATTAAAATGGTACAAAAAAAAAACAAAAACTACAAGATATTCGAAGTTTTGTACCCTCTTGAACTGCTGATTACGGCTTTGTTAAATATGGAGATAAAAGTCGGTGCGGCCTGTGCTCTGAAATTATTGTGTGTCGAACGACTTCTATTAAGCGACATTTTGAAACGAATCATAAAGAAATTGCCGAAAAACATATTGACGAAAGAATAGAACTAATTTCTCAACGGTTAAATATAGCTGAAAGTCAATCGAATTTATTATCAAAATTTGTAAAAACCAACAGCAATATTACGGAAGCTAGTTTTGAAATTTCTTATTTGATTACTAAGCAATCAAAAACATTTTCTGATGGAGAGTTTATAAAAAGAGTTATGCTAAAATCGGCCGACAGTTTGTTTCAAGATTTTAATTATAAAGAAAAGATTATTCAAAGAATTCGAGAAGTGCAGCTAAGCAGAAATACTGTTAAAGATTGAATTTTAAAAATAAGTGCTAATATTTCTGATCAACTTTACAACGACGTTAATAGCTGTGACTACATTTCAATATGCCTCGATGAATCAACTGATATTAACTCATCTGCCCGATTAGCAATTATTGCACGTTATCCGAAAGATAATGAAATGCACGAGGAACTTTTAAAATTAGCAAATATACCGGAAAGAACAAGAGGTAGTGATATTTGTGAAGTTGTAGTCAATGAATTAAACAAACTTAAAATAAATATTAAAAAAATTATTTCTGTAACGACAGATGGAGCTCCTAATATGACTGGGCCAGAGATAGGTTTTGTTAATTTATTTCAAAGCCTAGTTGGTCATCCAATAATAGGCTTTCATTGCATTATTCACCAGCAAAATTTGGAACTAGCGATTTCAAAGAAATATCAGAAAAAGTGAATAAAATCATAAATTTTATAGTTGCACGCGACATGCATAAAAGATAATTTAAAAATTTATAAATGATATGGATTGCGAATACGATACTCTCTTAATGTGCAATAGTGTACGTTGGCTAAGCCGAGCGACATTGTTAGAACGATTTGTGAATTGCTTGGAAGAAATTCGACTATTTTTACATGAATTCGACAGGGATCGTTTTAAAGAATTATATGATACAGAATGGTTAACAAAATTAATCTTTTTTACCGACATAACATTACATTTATCGCATCTGGAAAACATAATAATTTCCCAAAACTTAAAACTTTTTTGAATGAATCAACAAGTTTCAAAAAAACCAATTGGAATTTTAATTACGAATTTTCAAAAGTTCTAGAATTTATTAAAGAACAAATTTCAAACAGATTTAAAGATTTTAAAAGAATTGATATGCTAATGAAAATTGTAAATAATCCGGACTTATTCGATATACAGGATTTCGATAATAACCTCATTAATTGGATGAAATTAGAAAATTTAGAAATGCAGACTGTAGATTTGCAATCTAATTCTATTTGGTCACAAAAATTTGTGAATATGCGAAAAAATATCGAAGAATTTGAATATCATCGATTGTCACAGGATGGAGAGTCAGAATGCCGAATTGAAAACTTAATATTAGAAGTGTGGATTAGTATGCCAGAGGCATTTGCTTCTGTAAAAATATTAGCAATCGCATTGTTAACCATTTTCTCTTCCATTTATTCCTGTGAAAGTCTTTTTTCTGTACTGAATCATGTACTGTCAAAGACAAGGAACAGATTGACAGAGGAAGACTCAGCAGCTTGTATTACCTTACAATCGACAACATACCAGCCTGATAATAAAAACCTTGCAAGTAACATGAAGCAAAAAACTTCTAACAAAATGTAAGAATTTTTTATTATAATTATTATTAAAGTTTATAATTTTTTATACTATTTATTTATATTGAATTAATATCACATGAACCCAGATATTGTAATCTATTTCTTTCTTTTGTTGTTTTTTTATAATCAATAAAAAAATGTACATATAATAAATAAAAGGTACGCGGGAATAATGATTTCAAGTAAATCGTATAGGAAAAAAAGATGAACATGAAAAAATTACAACACAATTTATAGGTTACAAATCAATTTATTCTCGAGAACCGATTATTCCAAAAGTCCGTACAAAACTAAATTTTAGCTTTTTGAATAAAAGTTACTTAGGGTTTCAGCGGAAACTGTCTAGACGTACAAAGCACAAATTTGTGAAAAACAAAAGTGTATGATTACATATAGAACGAGGAAATTTTATGGAAAAACAAAAGTGTTTGGTTACATTTAGAACTTTTGTTGTGTAAAAAATGCTTTATCAGTTAAAAATGAATGGGAATAAAATTTTACAAACTGTGGGAAAAATCTTTCAAGTAAATGAAAATGAAATAAATGAAATTAATATGCAATATCTGAAATTATTGATTATGTTAGGTTGTGTGTGTAGTTGGGAACGTAACACGGGCACGCGAAAAAAATTGCTTTTTAATTTAGTTTATTTTGGCACTTTGATAAAATCCTATTTGCCATTCCTGCCTTATGCTGTCCATCTTCAGAAGGACCGGAAAAATTCCATCTGGACCCAAGGCTTTGAAGGCCGAGAAAGATGAAATTGACCATAATTCACCTGTTTGATATCAACCACCAACCATCATCGTCAATGCAGGGCCGTAATGACTTACCAATTAACTATAGGCCTTCTTCAAGCCTATAGCCTGGGAAGTCAGTCGACAAAAGAAGCCGGTTGCAAGTTTCTTCCTTCGACATCGTGGAAGAATCATCCGAAATTCTTAGTATACTTAGATTTATTGACGAGACACTCTTCAGTGTCCTGAACAGCTTAACCGGTTTGCCAATTTGGGGAGCATTATGGTCAGATTCCCAGCAAACAATTTCTCGAAGTTTTGATTTTACGAAAAATTCTCGAAGAGTAAAGAGTAGGAAAGAAATAATTTCGGAAGTAAATAAAATCCATCATTTGAAAATACTTCGCTTTGCCAGGATGAACTCGAATTTAAACTCGAACTCGACTTAAAACGATTTGCCTGATCTGATTTTTCGTTTTAACTAAATATGCTTGAAGTTTTACCCACATTCTTTCATTTCTGACTGATTCTCGTCTATAGTGGTGCTTTTTGTCAGAGGTTAAATGATATTATTTTTGTCAGCAAAAATCATGCTAATTCCGTCAAAGACAACAACAATTTCCTTTCATTTTACTTTAAGAAAATGATAAATGAAATCACTATGAAGAAATTCTATCTAAGGTGTGTAACAGATAATAATTCGTTTACCCGTTTCGATATCGATTCATTTTTCCGAAGTAAACTCGACTATATAAGGCTATACATTCAAAAAAGTTCGAGATAATTTCGATAAAACGACTCGGTATCGAATTGTTTTAAGATACCAAGCCACTTAGAACTCACAAACTTAACCACTCGCCTGACTCCTATAGTGAGAGTAGGAGGAGAAGGAGTTCTTATTGACTCCATCCTTCTTGAAGGTAAGTTTGATTGGTGTAGTATCCTCCTGTCACACAGGTGAGGCAAGAAGGTCGCGTCAACGTTTTTTGTCGCATTAACCCATGCCCTTGGAGTAGAACGCAAGCGCTGTAAAAAAAAAATTGAAAAACACACTCGACTTAGTAAGGTTTATTAATTCTTACGATTGTTTCTAGTACATATATCCCAACTAAACAATTAAATATCTTCAGGCTCAGAGTCCCGACGAGGTGGAATCACAACAACGACCACTTGAAGGTCTAAATGCAGCTAACCGTAGCACAATGCGGTGGCCGTTACTATGACCGAATATTATTTAATAATTTTTCAGTATATTTTAGGAGCAGAGTGATGCAAGATTAAAAAAGGAATCGTAATTTAGAAGTTACGACTATGGGAGAAAACGTTCTTTTGATTTTTGGTAATTGCGATGGAGTATTATAGTAGGTTTTGAAGTCTGACCTCTTTTATCATTAAAGCAATGGAGAAAATTGTGGAAAAGCATTTTAGAAATGCTCCAGAGCATCCAATAAGTCCGAATTAGTTTGCCTACCAAAAAGGAAAATTAACAGAACTATCTTTACTAAACGTGACACATGGTATAGAAAAAGCCATTGATAATAGAGAAATAGCCTTTGTTCTTTTTTGGACATTGAATGTGCATTCGACAACACCTCTGTTAAGTCAATAATGTCTGCACTGGATAGACATGGAGTGAATCCAACACACAAAAGATGTATTCAGGCAATGCTTTCCAACAGGATGGTGATATACTAGAGGTTTACACCACCAAAGGTTATCCCCAAGGGAGAGTACTGTCTCCACTGCTGTGGTCCATGATAGTTGATGACCTGTTAGTTTAACTAAGCAAGCAAGATATTGAATCGCAAGGTTATGCTGATGACCATTAACCCTTGACTCTTATGATCATTATCAAGAATGAGTATGAGCATTTGCTTTCTAGAAATCTTCAAGAAGCCCTAAGTTTTGTTCAAGACTGGTGTACTGTATACACAAGTTATTGGTCAAACCTAGACTAAAAAGCAGTATAACCTTTACCAGAAGAAGGATATTGAGGAATTTAACTAGCCCTTATGTCGAAAAATGCCAAATATCTTGGGATAATAACTCTCGATAATAAGCTCAATTGGAACAAACATATACATAGATAAGATAGTCCAGAAAAGTAAGACAACACTGATGCTGTGGAACTGTAGAAAATTGGCTGGCGTAATATGGGGACTCAGGCCAAACATAATGATTTGGCTATACAAGGAAGAGTAGTCAGATTCATTAAAGGAGCTTCGCTAAAGAAGAGCTAGAATCTTTTAAGGCTGTCTAGGAATTAACTTAGAATCATCATAGGAGTCCTAACCGGACATTGTCAACTAAACAAACACATACATGGGATAGGCATATCACCCATAATATATGCAGGTTGTGTCTTAAAGGGGATGAAATATCGAAGCAAATCTTTTGTGAATTCGAGGGCATTTCACAATGGAGATTCCAGGCTTTTGGGTCATAGTACTTCTTAAAGTCTATTGACTTTAAGGAAAGCTTATACAAAAAAATACTGCTCTTCCTAGGGGGAGTGGAATTGTTGGGTGGGCTGTAAAGAAAGCAGTGCATAATAAGCCAATGATGGCTGATGTGTAAAAGCCATTCGCCTCGTTTAGTCCTAAAAATAAATCTAAATCTAGTAGGTTTTGACCAAAATGATTGAGTGTTTTTCTTTATTTTTTTTTCTATGCAAGGAATAGAAGGAACAGAATACTGATCACGTGGTATAAGAATATTCAGAACAGAAAATAATAAAAATTTGACAATTGTGCACAAGGCGAAACGTAATAACACCTGGGGCTGGATTCCGCAACTGTGAAGAATTTACAAGTGTACACGATTTGAAAAACTCACGTGAGCGCAAGTGTACACTTTTGAATTTCAAGCGATTCCGTAAGGATCTGTGTACACTTAAGTGCTGAATGAAAATTTTCTGTGCTGAATGTTGTTTGAGTGAGAAAATAGTCTGTTTGAAGAAGTTAAATTTAGTTATAAGAAATGAGTTACATGAATTCACTAGTATTAAGGCGACTACGTCTTAGAGAATGGTAAAATAAATAACATAACAAATAATTTTGAAAATACCGTTTGACAAAAACTCACAGGTACCTATTCAAAATTCACGACCAAAATGACCATGAGAAAATATTAATTAAAGTGTACACAATTTTGACAGAAAAACTCATTTCCACTTTTGCGGAATCGGAACAAAGCGGTGTACACAAAATTTTGTGTACACGCGAAAACTCATAGTTGCGGAATCCAGCCCCTGGAGACCATCTTATATAATTTTCAGGTCCTGAAAATAAAATATCCCGTTTTAATTACAAAATTAAATCAATTTTTCGTACCTCTGCTGTTGCTGGTTTCTATTTTCTTGCAGTGATGACACCGGGCTAGACTATCTTGTTTTATGAAAAACCTAGGGCTACCCCGAGTTTAGACTAAAAATTTCTAGGGGTAATGCTTTGACATTTGTCACTTGAGAACTGTCACTTGCAAGTTGTTGCTGATTGGGGAAAATAAATTACTTCTTGAGCAAAAATAAACAAAAAAATTAGAAGAAAAGAAATAGATAAATAGTTAGAGCACATTTTATTTGTCTCCACCCATTTTATAAATACCTTTTTACAATTAATTATACTCAAGAGAACTGTCAGAGAAATGTCACTAGGTTTACCTGGAGTGTGCTACAAGACATAGCTACAGTTGACTACAGCTACATAAAATTCATGCAAACATGTGATATTTTAAAATATGGTGGCAGGTACACTCAAGTTTTGCATACCTTTCAGATTATTTTAGGTGGATTCACCGATGATTGGCAGTTAAGCTTCCAACATGATGTTCATTTGCATTAATTTTTTTAACTAGAATATATTTCCAAACAATTTTTCAATCTGGGCCCAGAATATAAGAAAACTTATACAATTCTGACATTGAAATGACATTTGTGATCTTGATACAAAATCCTTAAAAGGATTCATACAATTTTTTTTTGATACCTCCTGTTTCAAATGTTTGCACATTCGAAATATGGAAAGTGGGCTTACATTCCGCGACTGACAAAATAAAGAAAAATATCGGCATGAAAATAACTATTCCTACCCAATCTAATAAATAACAATAATACAGAAAGCATATTCTTCGCTCTCTTAATGGACTTGATTTTTACCTTTTATCAAACAAAATATTTTTGTTTTTCTTATAAATTCAAAATAAAAACAAATCCGCGGAACTGAGAATTGATTTTTGCGACTACAATGACATGATTTACGAAAAATGCGTGAATCAGAAACTAAATTTATCTTGAAAAGAATCTATTATTATTGAGTCCTCTTGTCAATATCATTTATTTGATATAACTGCACTATGGGTAAGTTTTCAATGAAAATAACTGTGTCGTGTTTACTTAATTATTTAATCAGGAAACAGAAACTATTATGCTGTTCAATGTTGTACAACATTTTTAATTTGAGTTTTTTTTTTTTTTTTTTTGAAAAACACCTTCCTATTTCATTACGTATTCATACAGACATACATATTACGTACATACTAGATATTTTTCAATCTTTCTAATTTTGGAAACAATTTTAGAATGTTAGATTTTATGAATACTGCAGTGTTACGCCTCTTATAGTATATGTAAGCTTAATTACTACTTATTTTTTATACATATTTCAAATATATCTATAATACATATGTATGTATATGAATATAATACGCATGACGAATATATTACTGGTATTTTATAATGCATAATAAATGCAAACCTGAATGAATAGTGGACAGCATATAGATATTTATTTACATACATATGCATTACCGCGAGTGCAATTATCATTTAAAGGTTGTAATGAAAATATGTTTTCGTAAAAAGTAAAAACAAAAAATCGCACCTTCCAAGTTCCAGTCAAACTTGATTGTAAGATGGGATGGGAAATGAGTCTTGCGTAATTTAAGAGAAATTATTCAATGAAAGACTTCTTTATTCTGACGTCAATTGTATAGTTTTTGATAATGGTATGGATGGGCCGCATAACTGAAAGCGTGATTTCACATTTTATTTTAAAATTATTTCCGTATCAATATTTTCATTACTCATCAAGAAGATGATTCAATGTTTAATGTGATATTAAAAAAAAAAAAGAAAAAAAGCTCAGATTAATTAATAGGCTTTTAGACTCGACTTCTATCTATCTGTTTTGTAAAAGTATCATCTTATCGAGCAAAAACGACCAAAAAGAAGGGAAATAATAAGAAGGCCTTGTTTGTCACGAACAATAGAACTAAGAATTTCTTAAAATATTCATTTGCGACTTATTTGATAGCGATATGTCTGGATTTTTTTTTGTGTGTTTTTGCTATTTAAGAGGAATTATTTTATAGAGTTATGCAAAGTCAAGTTTTCGTATGGTTTTAGTGGAAATATAAAATGTTAAAAGCAAAAAAGAAACTTATTTACCTGCTGCATCCTATTGTTTAGACTTATATCAAAAGTCTATTCATAATCAACAATTTCTAAGTATCGAAGGCATCGATGTATCGTTATATGAATACGAGTCTTGCAATTCTCTCTTCTCTAGAGTTAGTGACAGAATTCTACAATTACCCAAACAAATTTCGCGTTTTTTTCTTGGGGGATTTCAATCTTCCATATCTTTCTTGGTATTTAGATGGGAACTGAAAATTATATGGCGCCTTCTGATGAATTTTCTGATCAACAATATATCTCTGTGCCACCTAAACCAATTTAATAATGTCAAAAATATTAATGATAGGATTCTTGATTTAGTATGGACAGATATCGCTTAGAATATCATTTACACATCATCGTCCCTATGCCCACTTTCACGGATATACCTTCATCATCCTCTATTAGACATTTTTTTGAATATTTCTTTGTCTCAGCCTTCTCATAATGAATTTATAAAGGAAAGGAATTTTATATTGGGAGATTACACTTACTTGAGTAACTATCTCAAAATGGTAGATTTTAACTTTTCCTTAGTTATTTCATTTGATCCTATACAGTCTTTTGAGAAATTTTATGAAATAGCTAACACCGGTATTCGATTAATTAAAAAGAAAACCAGACATTTTCCGACCTGGTATAGTCACCAGCTTATTAAAGTTCTTCAAATTAAAGAAATATATCGTCGTACATATAAGATTCACCAGCATCCGGAACACTATAAAACTTTCTCATATCTAAGGAAATTATCTAAAATGTTACTTAGTCAATGTTTTAAGAAATTTATGGATGCAACTGAATTTTCTGGGCCTTTAATAAACATATCAGAAACTCGAATCCTTCTCACAAAGAGATTGTCTTCAAAGAAATTACCTCGTACTGAGTAATTTTTCTCGGTATATTCTAGCAAGGAATGTAATTTTGATTTAACAAATTTTCAAACTTACAGTAAATTCGTTAACATTAATTTAAGTTTCATTTCTTCTGATAATGTACTTGATATATTGGATTGGATAATTGCAACAAAAATTCAGGACCTGATGGTATTCCTAACCTCTTTCACAATCGGTGTTATGCTAGCCTAGAGAGCCCGTTAAGTACTTTATTTAATTTATCAATATTCAGAAAGAGTTATCCACCAAAATTAAAACATGGGTTACGCCAATTCTTAAAGCAGGCGATCCTAGATTAGTTACTAACTATCGTCCAATATATTAAGAGAAAGAGAGAGTATGGTTGTCTTCAACGGCTCTCAATTTAGTTATTTTGAGCAAACGTCTGGTCCGTTAATGTTTCTAATTATTATCAATGATTTACCAACTGAGATTACTTCGGACACTTTATTGTACGCTGACGACACTAAAATTCTTAGAAATCCATGATTGTGAGAGCCTGCAAGAATATATTACAAAACTTGAAAACTTGTGTGAAAACAATCATTTTGAACTTAACATAGACAAATAAATGTAAGAGCATAACTTTAACAACTTTTCTTTTTATCACTAGTCAAAGAAATAAAAGATTCGAGTTTTACTTTTGATGAGAAACTTCTTTTCGCTCCCCATTTGGCCCTTGTTATTGCTAGCCCGATTTAAAATCTTATCTTTAGAAGATCGTCATGTTTATCTTAATACCGTATTTTTGTATAAAATTTTAAATGCCGATGTACACTGTCCTGACTTGCTTTCCAGAATTGATATTAATATGCTCTCAAGGTACGCAGTATACTCCTGTTAGATTGCTCTTTTCTAGAACAAACCTACGGGAAAGCTCACCACTTTATCGAATTCAGAAGTTATACAATCTCAATTTCAGTAAAATTGATATTTTCAGTTCTGGCCCTCTGACGTTTAAAAGATTAATTTTGAATCAGATTCATCACTGATCATAAAGTTAAAATTTACTTATTTTGATTTGCTTGCTTTTATGCTTTTTTTATTTTCATTTTTTTTGCTTTGCCTTTTTATTTTTATATTTTTTTGTTATCTTTATTTTTTTTGTATCTTTTAAGCTTTTATTTTTGATTTACAATATTATTTTTGAATTTATATTTTCTTAGTATTTAATTACTTTAGTAGTCCTTTATTATTATTTTTTTCTTTCTGTAATGTATAATTTCACTTTTTATTCTCTATTTACATATTATTTTTAATTTTCTTTTTACTTCTTTGTTTTTATTTTGTACTTTTGATATCTGACTAATTTTTTAGGTAGTACATTAGTATATTTTGTCTATAAATTTAAAAAAATAAATAAATAGTCAAAGGAAAGTTAAAACAGTAAGAAAAATAGGATATTATTAGCCATCACAGTGAGTTTCAGCCATTTGCAGCTATTGAAAAAAAAAGTAAAGCAATATAGGAGCATAATAAGGCAGCCGTTCTCTGTCTCTAATGAAAAGAAGGAACATTCGATGTGGGCCCTGATGAGCTGGCAAAGGTAGATCCATCGTACATCTGGTATCCCAAGGTCCGTGATTTTACGGGCCACGCCTCTAGAGCATGTGTCAACGCGCTGTGGGAAGGATCTAGTCCGACGTGCCGCGAGCTGACTGTTCACTTAGGTAAATCGATTACGGCTCTTGTTATTTTCCCGCAAACTTTTGATTCCCAAATCGATTCGTTAAATTCGAATTCTAAAATACATGCAATGGGAATAGGTCCCATTTGTCTTGCTTGGGAAACAAGAGATCCAATGAAAGAGAGTCAGAGAAATGGCTTCTGCACAGACACTTCACTGTTTAAGACAAATGAAAAATTAGTAAAGTTGCGAAAAAAAAAACATCAAGGAATAGCGTTTGAAAAAAACTTAAATCTGTACAAAAAAGGAAGCCCTTCCAATAAGGTCAAATAGATTACTTAGCACGCAACATTAGAGCTATAGGTAAGATGTAAGAAAATACATAAAAAAACTATAGGGGCTTTCGCAGTAGCTGCTATGCCTAAGCTGGTAATTCCAACGTTTGGGGCTTCTTGAACGTTTGGGCTTCTTGCTTCTCTGTCAAACGCTGGCAACTTGAAAAGAAAGTGGAATAAAATCCACTCTTTTATGCTATTTTATCTATTAGAAATACCCCATAATTACAAATGACTCTTATCTGGTAATTCCGTGCAACTGGCAACTGGAAATGCCACGAATTTAACAATTCAACTATTTATTACTCACTTATTATTTGAAATTTACTTTTGCTTTATGATTCGTTTAATTACCACTTAAAATGAAATTAGAAGAAAGTACTTCCCAGATAGGCGAAAGAGAAACGCCTTTGCGCGCTATGCTTGATTTTCTCTTGGTGCCGTTATATAACAAGTCCTACCAATATGCGAATTAGTCTCTAACATAAAACTTACAAATATTTTTAAATAATTGCTGACAGTTCGGATCTTTGCGTGCCGAAATAAGCTATAACTTGTCACCATAAGGCTATTTAGAATGTCCCAAAGTGAGAAATTGACCACCCAATTGTGGTCAATAGTCATAGATGAATTCCCTGACGACAAGGTAACCAGGGACATTTTGCGGAAAATTTTATAGTATACCATGGTGTTACCAAACCCAAAATAACATCAATTCGATATGCAGCTGGTACTTAATTGAGAGAAGTATTCGTTCGTACTTTTAAAATTACAAAATTAAACTTTATGCTTAACGGTAGATACATCGATTGTATATTACAAATTGGTAAAATTAGTTTAAATACCTATAGATTAAACTATTTAAGAAAGTTTTGGCTTATCGTTTGCATTATGGATTCGCGTTCTCGAAAAAGCAATACAGAAAATGGTTTAGTTCGTGATAAAACATTATAATGTATTGTCCAAAAAAGTAATAGATTTTTTATTGATCGATTAGCTAAAAACCGATCAACTAAACAAAGGTCTCGATGAAACAAGGAAAAACATGTATGACTGATGGCAACTAAATCCTAAAAGTTTGAGTGCGGCGGTTTAAGGATATTTTCTTCATTTTTTATGAATCACCCTATAACTTCTGAACAATACACCTTATTATGATATAAAATTTATTAAATGTATAACAGTTGCGGCTTGCTAATATTTAATCATAATATTTCTCTTTCACTGTTCCGTTTCGAAGTTAGGACTCCACAAAAATCAAAATCTGAAAATTTTAATTGTTTTAATTGGTTTATTTTTTTCAATTTAACACTGCTATTTAAAACAAAAAAACATTATCAACATCAATTTATCATATTGGGTTTAAGAATCCTAAAGCGATCACTTTAAATTATGTAACCAAAATGAAACCTTTCTTGAGTCTTTTCCAATTTTCTTCGTCCAAATTCAATGAAAACTCCAAGAATCTATAATTTTCTTCCGTGTGAATGGTGGTGATGACGTAGTTTGTGCAAAAAATAGCAGATAAACAAAAAAATAAAGAGCTTTTTCAAATCATTTACTTCTAAATGGATAGGGAGAGAGAAAAACCCAAGTTATAACAAAGATCCAATGATTACGTATTTCAGGCGTGTCCATCCCGCGTCCTAGGACGGCTTTGAATCTGGCCCAACAAAACTCATATAAGTTGGTACTTAAAACTTTCTCAATTAATTTTATAAAACATTCTTTTTATACAGGGTGTCCCAGGCTAATATGACTATATTTTGCCAATTATTCCTCTCGCCCAAACAATATGGCGGTGGCGGGGGGGGGGGGGGGAATGTCACCCTTCTGCGTTACAAGGTGAATTAATGAAATTTAAATTACTTAAAATTGTTAACTAAGTATGTATATTCTACGCTCTTTATTCATCGATGGGCTGAAATATTTCTCACACCTTTTCAGAAATCTAAGATATTTCAATGCTTATTTGGCAACAGAGAAGATGTAAATATTAATGTCAAGAATGCATAAAGACGGTGTATTGTCAAGAAGTGCTCCATCAAAAGAAATGGTAGTGAAAAGTTATGATCTTGCTTCAAAGAAATGTGACAGCTTTGGAACTTAGATGACTTGAACTCGATGCGATTCGGTTTGCTCCAAGCGCGGATATTATCATGGTGGTTATTCAAGGATCTAATCATTCAATCTGGTTTGATAGATGTGGCGAAAGCAAGGTTACTGTCATGAGAAAAAAAGGGATAGCATTGAAAGCAAGGGAAATCAGATCAATAATGAAAATTGAGAAGAAAAATGGAGAGAAAACAGAGCCCTGCGGCACCCCGGCATTTACTGGCTGAGATTCAGATGTAACGCTTCTACTATAATTCGTATTAAGCGACCAGATAAAATACTTTACATCCATAATAATAGAGGACAAGAGAGGCCAAGTCCTTTAAGTTTGACTAAAAAGGCTGAATGCAAGACACTATCAAAAGCCTTTGAAATATCTAGGGCAACGATTTTGGACTCACCGAAATTGTGAAGATTACGGCTTCAACGTTCCATAAGAAAAGTCAGAAAAAGAAAAGCCAAATTGCCGATCGTAGATGGTTTGATTAGTTTCTAGATACTTCATTAATTCGGAGCTAATGATAGATTCAAAAACCTTTGAAATAATCGAAGTGATTGCAATTGGTCGATAATTTGAGGGATCGCTACCCTTTCCTCTCTTGGGAATAGGCTGAACGTGAGCTAGTTTTCAAGCAATTGGACTTTTTCCTGTCGAATAAGGCAAGTAGAATAGTTTTCGCAGAGCTTTAGCCAAGAATGAGGCATGGTTTTTATTTAACGGTGGCATCATGACACAGCTATAGATACGTTGATCTTCTTAACGACCATATCTCTCGTACGGTTGTGTTTTGGCTCTTGTACACATCGACAAGGGAGATGTGAAGTGGGTTGGAAAGGAGAATTTGAAGTGAATCTAACAGTCAAAATATTAGTTTTATTCAGGGAGTTAACAATCACTTCATTATAAAGTAGTGTGACCTTTACTGTCTTTGCGTCTTGCCAAGATTCTAACATTCTGATCGAAAAGAAATTTTTCTCTTTGGATAGTGTTTCAGTTCTGGACATGGATACAATTGATAGGTGTGAAAAGCAGACTATTTCGCTTTTATTGCTTAGTTGCACTTATCGTTATACCAAGAGCGATATTGCTGTTGTTAAGAACTGCTGTGTAAATACTGAATGTATTTACGCATGCAAAAACTAAGAATTGTACTAAATTCAAATGTGCATTCATCAACATCCCTTGAAGAAAATCACACCAACCAATCAAATTCTCCAGGATACTGGTTGAGACTTTCCCAATCTGCAGATTTATTTTGTTTTTATTTACCGTTTGGACTAAGTATTCTATAAAAACTATTATTGCATTTTACGAATTAATTAATAAGAAAAAAATTATTTAAAAATTAATCTCTTGCTTTAAATGTAATAATACTCACTACAACAAGGCATTATGACTTGTTCGCCGTTGTGTAATTTCACTGAATTTCTCCAATCACGAGTTATAATTGTTTCTCTAAGTTTTTGTTTCGCCACACCACGGCGGTAATATTACAAAAAGCCGTCTTTACATCGAAGGCTTATCAAAGACTCTTTGGCAGCTGTTTTCAATTAAAACAAACCTTCCATCGTGTTTACATAAATAGACTCTGTCGTGCTTGAAACACCTGAAGAAAAGCGACGCTCAGGTACAGGTATCCGCGCTTCCTGTTTACTCTGTATGCTTCAACAACCACGACCTAAATTGGAGCGCGGGCCAAGGTGCGAGCTTGGGTCTACGTTCCTAAATGTATCAAATTGAACGCTTTCAGAAATTGTTACGTTTTTTACAAAAGGTGCAGTAGAATAGATTTACTTTTCAGTGAATCATTTTGTTAGGAAAACTGAAATTTTTTTCAGTGGTCTTCAGAGGGAGGGGGGGGGCCCTTCCGCGCCCCCTAGCTGGATCCGCCCTTTACCGAGGGACTGTATGTGTGTGTGTTAATTTCAAAAGATAAGTTATTATTTTCAGAAGTTATTATTTATTTAGATATGTACATAATGATTTCTGCACATACATAGTTACATTACATTACATTTAAGCACAAACTATTCAAATACTGGTCCAGTTTTTTTTTTTGTCTTGTAGCATAACCATGTAACCTTGTAGTATAACAAGCAATAGCATAATTCACTGCTTTTGAAACTTTCGCAAATCGTTCTGAATCGTCCATCAAAGCTTCGTTGCTCATTTCCGTTGAATAAATTAACTAAATATTGAACAAATTAACGAAATCCTCTTCTTCCAGATTTAGGTTAAGTTCTGTGTTCGACTAGTTCGCTAATAATATTGTCAACTTCTTCAATTTCTTCAGTTCGCATACTATCCACAGTCAATTTTGGGATGAGCTTTTTCCATACGTTAGTCATCGTAGACATTGAAAGTTCACTCCAGGCATCACCAATATTTTTAACGGCTTTATAAATATTATATTCTTTTCAAAATTGGGTTAACAATTTGCCGTTCTCTTCAATAGTAGCTCTTACTGCTTGCTTAAATGTCTTCCGTAGTTATGCTTTATAAAGGTATGAATTACACCTTGATCTATTGGTTGTATAATGGAGGTTGTATTTGGAGGAAGGAACATTATTTTTACATTTTTTTTACCATGGCGGATGACCTGGTGCATTATCAAATAACAATAAAATCTTAAATGTTCGTTTGCTTAAAAAAAATCGCGCAAGTATAAATTCACCTAAGTCGAAATCACGTAAGTTAAGGATTTACTATTCCCTATGTCAGTAGTATCCAGAGGCTTGAATAACGGCACCAATGAGTTGCCGTAGGAATCTGTGGCAGAAAGTGGACGGGCGTCAGTACACGCAATATGGGCGTCAGTACACGCAATAAGGGCGTCAGTGGACGCAATATGAATGTGTGGTACCGCAACGTCGCCATAGGTACATATATGGGTCATTCCATATCAAATAGGTGACATGTGACCATCACCAATTTTTTTTTTAATTTTAGATACTTGGAGGGTTTGTGAAAAGTTAAATACGAATTAAAAATTTCCCCTATACATTTTGTATTTCGCAAGTTATAGCATTTTTGAATTTCGAAAAAATGCTTCCTGGTCTTCTTTAGAAATTCATACATATTTTCCTATTTATGCAAGTTTAAAACAATGTTAGGATTTCAAGCTATCTAAGAAAAATGGCATCTCCAAAATATATAGGAAAAGGGATATCAAGGACAAGGATTATATCCGATATCCTTGAATATCCTCGAAGACGTACTTTTAATTTTATTCGTTTTTTTTTCTACCTTATATTAGCCACTAAAACATATCAAGGTTTCAACTTGAGATTTTAACGGGATTAGAGGTTCAAAAATAATGAAAGCCTCATCAATCATACATTTGTCCATAATAAATTCTTAGTTTCTTGAAAATTTTATAAAAGTTAGTAAGTAATTATCTGTGAAAGTGGTGCGAGTTAAAAAAAAACTTTTACGTAACTTGCATTCAGTCCTCGCGGCATGTCCAAAACAATCTTTTCGAATCAGATTTAGGCGTTAAAGCTGATCGATATATTGACTGCAGGTTTTATCGAAAGTACTTGAATTTATTAAATAGATATATATGGCAAGATTTCGATCCAGTAGACGGAAAACTCGCCAAACGTGCCACAATTCCGTCTGATTGAAGACTTTCGGGTATAATATTGAAAAAAAAAAAAAAAAAATGTGTGTAGGTACTACTAAAAACTTAAACCACAATAAAAACAAGAAAAAAATATAAGATCAATTCTTACAATGCCCTACATGAACGCCCGTATGTAATTTCGTATATTCACCCGTGCACGTTTAATTGTTAACATGATTTTTCGCATCGATTTCTAGAACGATTCGTCGTGCAGTAAAAATAATTATAACGTATTTCATAGGATTTTATATACTAAAAAATTTGTCAGTACAATAAAAATGTCACAGTATGCGTAAAAATCTTCAATATTTGTATGGCAATACCAAGAAAGGAGTGTCCGTTTTAGTCCTAACCAGTACAAAGGAGTTACCCGATTTGTCTCATTTTGGAATTTAAATCTAGATTCTTTTTAAAAAGCCCGTATGCAAGATTTCAGCTATGTAAATAAGTTCTCGATTTATAGGACAGACGGACATGCAAAAATCAAAATAACTTTTAATATTATGTATGGGTGTCCAATCCATTTTGCTCCACCACCATTTCTATGCGTTCCAAACGGAATGATAAACTTAATATACCCAATCGATTCCATCTAGGGTATAAAAATACATCACTTGGAATTTTGTTCAAATTTCATTCCGCAAAAGTTACTAAACGTTAATTAACGAAATTCAATCATGATAAACGTGCTTAAGAATTATTCAATAATTAATAGACTAACAGCCTGTCGTGTCGAAAACAAGTTCACTTGGTGCTAATTTGATTGAAAAATGTAAAAATAAATTTAATAATATTTAAGAATATTTCAAACTTAAAAAGAAATATGTGCACAAACGGAGCGGCCTAATAAATCAATTTTTCTCTAAAGCAATAGTTTATGTATATTACACATGTAAGTTAAAAGTTGAAGAAAACTATTTTGCGATGTGCCACTTGCTACTTGATCGGAATTTCCAGAGCACTCATCTATGTACATATGCAATGACTAATTCACATTCTACTAATATGTCTAGGGGGTTTTGTCTAACTAAACTAAACTAATTGAAATTTAAGTTGAATCTAACTTTTTCTCAGTAAAGCTTTTCTCAATAATTTCTTTTTCCAATCGATTTACAACTTTTCTCATAATTTTATATTCACTCTTGATTTTTCAGTGGAAGTGAGAAAATTTCAATTACATGGAAAACAGGCACTAGGAATTTGGGATATTTAATTTAATAAGAAATTGGAAAATATTTAATTCAGCTGGAATCAGAAACGGGCTCTAAAACGAAACCAAGTAGGTAACAATGGTGAAGATAGTTGTTTTGTGTTATGATACATATGACATCATCAATTACGGAATTATGCGTAACCATCATGACTTGTTTTGGAACGTGTTCACCATGTGATTTGTTTTAAGACGGCAAACACAAAAATATGAAAATTACTTCTTATCTTCTTAACATCGACCATTTCAATTTACATAATATTTTTAATTTCAACTATTCATTAAGATAATTTACAGTTTTTTATAGATTTTATTGATTGTTTGGATGTCTACCCAACGTAGACCACAATATTGGTTTATTGTCGTAAGGTAAGTATGTATAGAATTCTTTATTTTCGAGTAACCACTGATTTAGAAGCAAGAGGATTCAATACATAAATTTTATAAGGAATTTTTAAGAAAAAAAAAGGTAAATAAAATGAAACACGTAAAAAAATTCTGAGACCAAGATCAGGGGTGGCCAAGACGTCGATCGCATAGAGGTTTTTGGTAGTTTTTGGAGTAATAACCAATAAAAATCAATTAACGAAAAATTAGAAAAAATTGCCATTTTCAAATAATTATGTCGCCTCACGTGGCGTGAGTAAACGGATAACCCCCCGCCGACTTGGCGCCATGTCTTCGCCTAGATTAACCATCTCACTCTCTCTCTTTATTTTCCGCACTAATAAAATACGCGCGTTTGTACTCTCAGTCATTACCCGGGTAGCCATGTAATGTCGTCATCACAAAATAATGTCGAAAATTTGTCACAAAAAAGAGGAAATTACTGTGAAATCGAAATGTCACACAATAGTTTGACAAAAATTTGACAAGAAAAAATGAACAAAGTGTGACAAAATTCCGTTGTATGATGACTAATTTTGCTAGAATAACGTGCGAATGATTGTGTGGGTAATTAATCGATGAGAAAAGTATTCAAAGCGCCGCCGTTCGTCGTTTAATTAATCGACTATTTTACATCAGCATTTATAAGAAAATAAATTTCTCTGGCAAAAATATAGGTAAATTGATATTATTAATTCCTCTATAATTCCAGTTCAATTGTTTTTACTTTCCCTGTTTTCAGATATCGTCAAAGTATCCACAATAACGATATTGCAGAGGACGCTGCACTAATAAGAAAAAGTTTAAAATTTTCAGAAATAAATACATTTTTTCACAAATTTGTGTATTTATTACAGTTTGATAAAATGACGACATTTAGGGGAGAGGGGGCTAAAATGATCCCTTCGGGTTGAAATGATCCCTCTATTTTTAGGTTCGTTTTTTGTGCAACATAAATGTAATATTGGCAACTGAACGCAGCGGTTAACCATAGACAATGTTCGGAAACACGATTCAGTTCGAATCCGACAAGTGACAAGTGAACTTGGGTTTTTTACATTCATGATATAAGGTAAGGTATTTTGATTATTGTGTACTTTTTCAAACGACGTGAATGACCGATCTTTATCTTATCGCATTTTATTTAGGAAGAGTTGATTTGTGGTATTCGTTTTCAGTTAATATGTGCAACTAAATTTATAATTAACAAAAGGTGATTCATGTCACTTTGGGGTGAAACGATCCCGCTTTGAGAAGGGGATCATTTTACCCCTTAGTTTTTGAAAAAAATGTTTTAAATCATAATTTTGATTTTTTAATACCTTTTACTCCTTTCTTACAGAATGCCACGAACATATAAATGTTTTATCTTGAAATTATAATGTCAGAATATCATTTTTAAGTTGTTTGTAGAAGGGATCATTTTACCCTCAACTTGCGGATAAAATGATCCCCAAAAAAGTGGTGTAATGTCAAGAGAAATGACTCTTTTAGGAGCTTATCTTATTAAAAATAAAATTAAAATTTTTTTTACCATTTTCAAGTTGTTTTTTCTTAGAGGGATCATTTTACCCCCCTCTCCCCTAAATGTCACAAATATAAATGGTTCAATTGTCAGAGAATTTATTAAATTACTGTGATAAACTTAAATATTGTTTATGTGACATATTATGTGACAATTGGCGTCAACCCTGATCACAGTTTCGAATTATATTTGTCACATAATTTGTTCGAAAAATGACAAAAATTTGTCGTAGTTTTGTCGCTTATATGTGATATCTGGCTACCCGGGTAGCCAGTAACCCAAATATCCAAAATATGTGACAACATTTCTGTCACATAATTGTTATCTATAATGTGATTAGCAATATTGCTTCAACTAAATGTCACAAATTTTAGACATTCCTCTGACAGCCTTTTTTGGTCACTATTTAGTGTAAACAGTGCCACAAGAATTGGTGGTCACAAATTATACTAGAAAGAGAATGACATTTTGTCGACATGAAAATGTTGCTGTCAGATTATCGCCATTTTGGATACTTTGGATATTTTGTAGTGAACGCGAAAGTTGTTGTTAGTTGTTTTCGTTGTGTTTTTGGTGTTTGTATTTAAAAAAAGATAAAATTAAATTAATAAAAAAACTATATTAAGCAGGCAATATAAATATAAAATAAATAATGCAAAAATTGTTAAAAACTTATGGGGCAGAGAAGAAATACCGTCAGCGTCTAGTGATTGTTTATGTTTAGAGAACTTTAATAAAAAATTTGAAAACATAATTTTGTACAAACATTTTACAATAAATATGTAGCTTTTGAACTGAAATAAGATTTTAATTTGGATCCCCCAAACAAAATAAAAACTGAAATAAATGCCACCAAAATCACACAAATTAACGACAAAAATAACACATTTCTTGGTTAAAAATGTCAAAAAATTGTGATCAATTTTTGTGAAGATTTTGTCAAAAAATATTGAAACAAATTATGACAAAAGTACCCACAAAATATGACAAATTTGTTGTAATGAATGTGACATTTGTTAGACGAAATGTGTAAATCCTGAACACATTTCCTGGACATTTTTGTCACATGGTTCTGTCGACAAATGACATGTGTTTGTCGATAATTTGTCGTAAAAATTTCACAAATGGCTACATGGGAAGCTAGTATTCAGTTTTGAGGATTGATTTGTTGCGTGGTGATAATAAATAGCGACTAAAATGAACGGGAAAGGTTGGTCGAGTGCGCAAAAAGGCAAGATTTACTACTATCAAAGTGCGTGGGAGAGGAGTTCTTTAGCAATATGTTCAAGGATAAAAGTGTTTGTCTTATTTGTAACTCAGGTGCAGTGCCGGATGTAGGAAATTTTTGGGGGGGGGGGGGCAAGAAGATGGATATATCATATGTATATGATAGATGACCTATTATATACTGCATACCTACCCTGGAACTAGAGCCAGAATTGTTAAAAACAATTTGAATTTGAAACAATAATGATTGTTAAATAAAAGGATTTTGAAATTCAAACAACAAAAATAAAAAAAATAAAACGAAAGTAAAAAATCGTACCATTAGAAATGCAGTTTATTTTATTAATACAAACAATACAAATTAAATTTTTTTATTATGTTCAAGATTAGTTTAGTTACTAAAATTGGAGACGATTTAAAAAAAAAACTCTGGGTAGAAATTCTGGTTTACTTTCGTTCAGGTTGAAAGGATTTTGTCGATTTTTTAGCCAGATTCAAAGGCCTTAACTCTGGCTTAAATTTAGCTGCCATAAAAATATTTTTCTGGCAACTCTACTCTCTTATATTCTGTCTACGTTTGAAATAGGATCGGTGAATGATGGGGAACGTAAGGTTGCTAGCCACCTTAGTACATTTGTACAATATTTGAATTCATTTCTTATATGATACGAAGATACAATTCGAGAATTTAGCAGAATTTTTAGTTTAATTAGCTTACAGAGGCTTTCAGTAAATTGATTGGCTGTATAAGTATAAGCACAATTCAAAGTTTGATGTCAGCAAAGCAGCTTTTAGATTCCGAAAAGAAGACTGAAGTGTGAAATATGGTTTGAAAAATTTTTCCAATTTTTGTAATTAGATTTTTTCCTTGTTTAGATATGAGTTCAGAAGTCCGTCGTATTACTGCCCCCTTAAAACCAGCGCCAGGGACAAGTGCTGCGCATGCCTCTCTCCCATAGTTCCGGCTCTGCTCAGGTGTAGCACTACCAAAAAAAGCAAATGTCGAAAGGCATTTTAGAACTATATGTTTTTACTATGCTATATTTTCAGCACCAAGAATCTCGGAAAATACAATACCTATCGATGAAATTATAGAAGACCGTTCATGTCGAAATAAATGATAATCTTAGACGAAAGTCGTCAATTTATCTGATACTATGAGAAGCAAAAAACTTAATATTTGTATGACACACATGTATGTTCTCTGTTCAGGCAATGAGTCATATCACCCATAAGCGAAGGAATCCGAGTCATCGGGTCTCCAGAAGATGGCTCTATACAACATATGAACGGGACAAGCTAAAAGCGCACCTGATAGAAAGAGATAAAGATAAAGGGTAAATTTTACATAATATATAAATATGTGGGTCATCAATTCAAATAGAAGAAGAAGAATTATTCTCAAATTCACTGACATGTATAATATGGACTGACTATGTTCATAGAAATGCACTGCAAAAAGTGGGCTAACTTCTATATAGCGTTCTCTTTCGGTGTAAGCACCAAGTACCAACTGAGAGAGAACTGGAAACAACAAAAAAATAAGTGGGTCCGACGAAATAAATATATTTAAAATAAATTATTTAGGGCTATTAATGATAAAATTATTTTACTAAAGGCAATATATTCATTAGATATGCAGCAGATATTCGAAAGGTTTTATTATAATCGCTTTTCAAGCTGCGCGCTAATTTTTTTCAACTTCCCGCCAATTACATATTTTTTCAATGTTGGCACTGGGGTAAGAACTTTTTTTGACATGAGCAATTGAGCCCACAAGAAATGGAAAGTTAAGCAGTCCATATTATATATGTCAGTGCTCAAATTGTAAAAATCATAATAGTCGAAAGCAGTGTATAATAGAAGATTCTTGATCACTTTTCACGGAAAAATATCGAAATAGTTTATAGCTTACCTATTGTTATGGAAAAATCTGAATTGTGGTGTCATTGGCATATTTTAAATCTTTTTTTGCTACAAATAAATTCCCGCGCATATTATATCGTGCATTTATTCATATTCCTCTTTTATTTTTGTGGTGCCATTCCATTTAAGCCCACAAATTTAGCGATTTTATCACTCTTGATTTAAAGGTGAAAAAACTACATTACATGTGTTGCGCCCACTGCCATAATTTTGTTTTATTTTTTATGTCCATAAGTTTTATTGTTGACAAAAGTGATCAAGAGATCAGATGATCAGTCGTCGTAAAAAAGTTTTTGAAAGCATGATTTAATTTTTTTTCCTCTTCAACGAAAATACTCTCTCTTAATGGAACTTCGAGAAATCATCTGTATTTCATGTAATTCCTCGAGGGTACATTACATAGGGTCGAATGGTAGTTCTTTACCGAGTTTTAGAGAAAAATATTAGTTTACTATATTATCATCTCTTTGATATGGCCTCTGCTTCTATTTGCTTTAATGCGACAGGTTTTATCGGTAACCCCAGATTGTCAACTAATTTTTTATGGATCTGTGAGAAACTTAACTTATCCATCACCTCCACCAACCTCCGGTATTGTAAAATACAGCAAAAATATATTTCTAATCAAAGATAAATTATGTTACAATAAACGGTAGTATTGAAGAAAGTGGTAATACCCAACTAAACAAAAAATAGGCAGCTAATATTTTGTAGTCATTAAATGCCCACCTTAAATTTTGTAGAGCACACCACATCCAGAGTACCAAAAGTAATATATTCAATATCAAAATGTGGTTTGATGCGTAAGCCTTTTAGAAAGAATCTTTATCTATCAGATAGCCACAACCAGAAAACCAGAAAAGGTTATCGATAAATTAGCATTTACATATGATCGGAGCTACTGACATACATTTATAATGTGGATTCGGTCTAACAAATATTCCTATAGAAGAAATGGAACAAATTTAAAAATAATCTCTTTTTATACGCTTTTATTATATTTCACTTGTCTGTTTATCTGCAAATTTAGTAATCGATTTTTCGAAAAAAATTTTCGACTAGCTACAGCTCTGAAACTTTTAGCATTTTTGTATTCCCGATTTCAATTGATTCCAACAAGATTTTCTTAATATTTTGAGAAATATAATTAATTTTAATATTTCCTAAGAGAAGAAAAAAAAACATGACGAAAAAAAACTGTTTTAAAAAATAAAATATAATTTAAAAATTTAGGTTCAAATTGTTTTAAATGAATAATGAAATGATGCTATTGAAAAATCGATTACAAATTTCATATGAGAAGCAATTTTTAAAAAGCATGTTCTCAAACTTTTTACTTCTTAATAAAATAGAATTAAAAATAAAAATGATTTTTTGTTGTTCAATATTTCCTGGTTTTGTTTTAATTGTGGAGTAGAAAATCTGTTTTGTTTCTGACATTGTACAAATAAAAGAGAAATATTACACCGCGAAAAAAATATATAAAAAAATACTAGCCCCATCTCCCTTTAGAGTGGCGTAACTGATGTTAAAGAGTAGCGCGAACAAAAATGCATGGAAAATAATAGCTGTGTTCTTTTGTGTCCGCAGAACAGGACAGAACAAAAGATACACAAAAGAACGCCTCATACATTTTCATAGAAGATTTATAAATGAAGCGAACAGAACAAATAGTTCGCTTCAATCCACAGAACAATTTGTTCTCTCCAGTATATGGGAGTTCTAGGACAAGGTACACAAAAGAACACAGCTAATGAAAACTGTGCCAGAAATTGAAACCAAATTTATTACATCATAAAAATATATTTCTTCAATAAGATGCGAGAATACATTTAGTCTTATTAAGAAATAAATTAAAATAATGGTTGGATCTGAGTCCTGAAATGAGGGATTCACAATAAAATTTCATATTATTTAATATCACAATTCAATCCTCATAAGCTCTGCAACCTTTTTGTAATAATTAAAATAGTTGAAAGTAGGGCCGGCTGTGGGTTTTGCGGGGCCTCGGGAAAATATTATAAGCGGGGCCCCTTCCTAAAAAGGAAGAAATAATACATGAACATAATTTTATCATCAATTTATTTAATGAAATATTTATTTCTTCAATATATTCAATAATATACATACATAAACATAATATTTTTTATTCTTATTTCGTACAAAGTTTTTTTACTGCTAATTCCTCGATAATATCATTAAAATTTTTCTGTTTTGTTATCTCATGCTCTATTGACAACATAGCCACCCCCTCTAACCTATCTTGTTGCATGGTTGATCTTAGATAATTTTTAATTAAATTTAATTTGGAAAAACTGCGTTCGGCGGAAGCTACTGAAACAGGCGTTGTTAGCATAATTCTCAATGCTATATATGTATTGGGATATATATCGTCTATATTATCTTTGCAAATTTGTTTCAGGCAATCTAATGGAGTTGTATTCTCTTGAATAATTTGTGACAACAATTTTAACTCATGAAATAAATTGTAACCATCAATATAAGCATTTTCGCCATCTTGAAGAAATAGATGAAGATCGTTGCAATATTTTTTTAACTCATCATCGTTTTTATTTTTTTTAAAATTCCAATGTTGTGTAAAAAACCAAATACATCATTATAACGAGTATACTATTGAAATCTTTCATCGAGAGCAAAAATAGCACAATCTACAACTTTTAAAAAATAGTCCACGTTAAATAACTGTTTTGCATTGTTTCCAATGTCGTCACTGTTTTCATATGTATACATTTTTGGTTTTTTGGAAATACGTTTCGTTTTAAATTCTGGTGATATATTTACACTACTACAATTATTGCATCTTCAAACCCAGAATTTCTGTAACTTTTAAAAAAGTTTAAAAGTTGTTTTAGGTGCTCTAAAACTACAGAAATTTGTATTCCATGTTTTTGAGAAATTTTGCTTGTAATATTGACTTTATTTAGTATTTCATACCAAATCACCAAACTCATTACAAATTCAAATGACATAATGTGTTTAATTATTGACAAAACTTCTACTTTTAAAACACTGGCAACGGCAGTAGATACTTCTTCTACTTTTTCCTTTCATGTTGGTACCGTTATCATAAGATTGACCTCGGCAATTTGACAACAATAAATTCTGTTTCGAAAATTCATTCTTAATAGACTCGGTTAAACCGTTACCAGTTGTATTGTTGACAACTATGAAATCGACAATTTCAACATTTTCATCTTTTCTATTTACGATACGAATTATAACAGAAATTTGTTCCAAGTGACTAATATCAGGGGTACAGTCTAGAATGACGGAATAATACTTAGCTCGTTTAATTTTGTTTATTATAGTTTTCTTTACTTTCGAAGCAAGAGCACAAATAATTTCGTTTTGAAATATATGGTTGAGGAAAAGCTTACGATTATTTTTATTGATAAAATTGTTTATATGTTCATTTAAAACTGCATCAAATTTAGCCAGTAATTCTATCAACCCGAGAAAATTGCCGTTTTGGGGTTCATAAAGTTTATCTGAATTTCCACGAAAAGCCAGATTTCTATTTGTTAAGAAAAGAATTATTTCTACTATTCTTTCTAAACATTTTTGACATTAGGTTAACTTTGGCACAGCGACATTACATTGATTACTCAGCGCAGAATTTTTGTTTGGTCATTTGGTTAAGATAAATTTTTTAAAATAATTTTGTTAAGAAAGGTATGAAAATTTTATTACAGTTCGGAAGATAAGAAAGCAAGCTTAAGATTATCAGAACTCCATTTTTCTGTATGAATAGTAGTTTAGGGCGGAGGAGCTATTCAAATCAAACTTTTGTCAGTTTTACATAAGAACACTGCAAATATTTTAGAATGTAAGGACTCCGTTGGGCCTCACATGTGGTAGGGACGGAGTTTGTTTCATGGCTTGTGAAGTATTCTCGAGGGCTTTGGCACAGGGTATAAAACACATTCGTTTGCATTTGTAACACGTACAAATTTAATCAAAAACAACCTTAACAAGCGAGATGTTAATGCAGGAAAAGACCTGCGTTAACATCCGAAAACTTGTCCTAGCTACTAATAGTTGTTAGAAATATGAAAGCGCGGGGCCCCTTTAAGCGCGGGGCCTCGGGAAAAATCCCTGAAGTCCCTACCTCTAAGCCGGCCCTGGTTGAAAGAGAAAATTTTACTTTTTTTTACAAAAAAAAAAAAAAAACAAATATCATGTCTCAACATGCATACGTCCAAGCGACAGCTGGACCAAATGAAACTCAGAACAGAATTGAGAATAATAAAGCCCGGTATGCTAGAGCCAAGGAATTTTTGTTCCTATACAAAAACTATGTAAAAAAAAGTCATGGAATGCTCAAGGAATTTTTTTCTTTGCCAATTCCTTGGAGCAGTATGCTAGAGAAAAGTAATTCGAAAAGAAAAACCCTACTTCTCGATTGACAAAAAGAGGTCGTTGTTTTTCGAAAAATCAATTGATGTCAATATTTCTTGAAGAAATAAGTACTAATATACTTATTTCTGTAAGGAATTTTGACGTTAGTGGAATAATTGAAAAATTGATGGAAGGAACGGCGATTTTGCAAGAGGTGAATCAATTTTAAAATGACAAATGGATGAATAAAAATTGTTCATTTTTCATTGGGAACTATCCATTTCTTCACTTTCTTTATTATTTCTTTATTGTAAGAAATATCACATAATTGACAAATCCAAATTGTCAAAAATTCCTTAACCTAATGTCAATTTTACTTTAAGAAATAAGTGCAAAAATTCCTTGCCGAATTCCTTGGCTCTAGCATACCGCACTTAGCTTCTCCAACCGCAGCCTCAGCTTCAACTTTGACAGATCTGGATTAGGTTATCTAGCACCCAATGGCAAAGTTGGTGAAGCCGGCCAAGTTGAGGTTGAACTCGAGTAGGTCTATTTTCGTGCAACTTTGATTGCTTTGACAACTAATTTCTGTTATCGGGAAAAAGCGTACGGGAAATTTTTTGAAAAAAAAATTTGGAAACATATTTAACGTGATAAGTTGTTTCTACTGTAGTAAACAATTTGCATTTTCAAGCCAACAGCCCAATTAACTGCTATCATACAGAAGTTGCCAAAGCTCACATTGTGAATTATAAAATTGGCAGAGAGGCTGAGGTTTTTAAACTTGTACTGAGGTTGAGGTTGGAAAAGTTAGCACCGTCTCTCCCGCTCAATTACCTCGTAGAAGACCATTTGTATTGTTTTAATGCTTTATATTATTACTTATTTCTTCTTTAGCAGAAATTGCAAGCTATAAAATTAAAATGTGAAAACAACCATACCTGTCATCGCATGAATCGCAGTGATTACAAAAATATTCGTGCACCACAACCACAGCTTTATTTTGCACATTACACACTTTAAAAACGATAAATGCAACGTTAAATGAATTGCAGAGAGAACTTAAAAACTCTTATTTCTGCACAAATGATCAAATGCCTACATTTGACGGCTTTAAAAACAAGTCCATATATTGGTACTAAATTTTTAGGGCTGAGCGAAATACAAAAAAAAACCTGATAATTGTCATTCAGGTTTTCTTGGATTTGTCAATACAGTTAATTTTTCTAAATTCTTTGAAAGGAGGAAAACCTTAAATGGAGAGACACATGTTAATAAAATCTACTTTTCCTAGGTTTCGGGAAAGCCGTTGAGGCTAAATACGCATTGAAGATCTTTTTTAGTGAATGCCTGATAAACACTCCTACCCCTTCCGTATATATCAAAGCATATATCCCCTAAAAGCCTTCATAGTTGAGGTCTAATGTTCGCATAACGTGTGCTGTATGACAGTAGGTAGTTAAAGCACTGTCCCGAAATATACCTTGAGGCACAGTGGGCAACCGTTGTATTAATGCTTTACTGCGACTCTATCGTAGCGGACTGTTTATCCCGACATACTTGCTGAAGCAAGAATTCATCAAGCACTAGAATGTAGTCATGTCTAAAAAGCTGAATTTGATGTAGCTGAGACTCTGGCCTCTTTACTAGAAAAATAGACACCGGTCATCGACAGACAGTAACAAAGATACCTGTCCTCCAGCCCCGTTACTGGCTCAGAAATCACGCAGACTCAGCTTGGTGACCACACCCCCAAGGATTTTGTTTCTAAAATCAAAAGAAGAGAGCCAACGAAAAGCCTGTACTGTTTCCATAAATAAAGAGAGACATTTTGCCAAGTGTGTCACGATTTATCACCTTCATTAAGTCGGCGTAGTTGATAGACCGTACTAGTGGAACCTTAGACCCAGTGTGGAGCACGTCGAGGCAATCCACTGTTGAGGCCATAAAAATTAAACTCCTACCTGGGACGTTCCTTGGAATATGGTGCCACACCCAGCCTTATGTCGTAGTTAGGCAATGCTAGGCCCTTGAACTAGCTCTTGATATTATAATGTCGTGGACTAATGCAAAAAGAACTAATGAATCGCGATTTAATTCATTTCAAGCAATTTAAACCAGTTAAAAATGTATTTCTAATGCCATCAATGAAATTGTGAAAAAAAGATAAAATGAAAACTTATTTAAGATAATAAAATATAATAAATTGCAAAGCAAAGCAATGGTTGCATTCTAATCTTTTTCAAAATTGATTATCTCTTCACAAATAAAACCCTACACAGTAAAAAATATGCACAATTGTTGCCACAAAGCTTAGGTATTTTCCTTAACATGTGGCAAATATTCCGTAAATTTTAGAGAATATTTCCTACATTTTAGGCAAAAATACCTAATATCATATTGAAAAATCAATAAGACTTCTCGTAGAAAAAATGTTATCAATTTAAAAAATTGATAAAAAAAAAAAAGATTATTGCTAAACTGCAACTACGACTGATGAAAGTGCAAAGGGTATTTCGTATCAGCAAAAGCTTAATACTCTTCAGTGAGGTCAACTTGGCTTTTTGCAGGCATATGCGGCAAGCAGTGGAGTAGCTAGAGCTTTTGCTGCCTGGGGCGGTTCTGAATTTGCCGCCCTTTCTAACATAATCAAAATCAAGAGTGGTTATTAACAATTATTGAACATAAATAAATAAATGAGTAAAATCATTTATTTATTTTGTTTTAACAGATTGTACACATAATGATAAAACGTATGTTGATTTATATATTTCTTATTCTTACTTTTTTATTACAATAATCTTAAATGACATTATCAAAACTTATATTATCTGTTAGTTCTCTTTCTATTGACAGTATCGCTAGATTTCGTAATCTTAAATCATTCATTGTGGAACGAAGATAATTTTTAATTAATTTTAATTTGGAAAAGTTCCGTTCATAACTAGCGACATTGATGGCTATTGTTAAAAAAGTTCTTAGTAATATTACTGTGTTGGGAACAGAGTTTTCCAAACCCATTTTTTTGGATAAATATTAAAAGTTCAAGAGACCTTCCCCGTTTTTCCAACCTTTTGCTTGCTCTTGTACATCAGGTAGGGACATAAAATTCTGGATCCTTATCATTTCAATATGAAATTGTTCCTCGTCAATGTTAACTTGACATTCAAAATTTCCATTTAAAAGATTAGATGGTAAAGGGTTTTCCAATAAGAGGTGTTATTTTAATTAGCCCGCTATTTCGGTAGATGCCACTTTTGGAGCTGTTATTTTTTGACATTTGACAAGTAGAAACCACGCCATTAATAAAAATGGAACGATACACGATTCAACAACGCATTGAAATTATTAAAATTCACTATAAAAATGGTGAAAATGTGGCAGAGACGGTTCGTAAAATTCGAACATTTTTGGGTCGTCGTGAAGCACCTTGTCGGACCGCAATACAGAAATTGGTAGAAAAATTCGAGCTGTCGGGACAAGTTAGTGATGGGAAGAATAAAACCCGTGCACGTCGCTCAAGAACAGCCGAGAATATTGCTGCTGTAGCCGAAAGTGCTGAAGAAAACCCAGGTTTGTCCATTCCTCGTCGTTCTTTGGAATTAGGCATTCCACAAACGTCATTACACCGTATTTTGCATAAAGATTTGGGTCTTAAGGCTCATAAAGTTCAGTTAACACAAGAACTTAAGCCGGCCGATCATCAACAACGTCGACTCTTTGCTGATTGGGTCCTTGAAATGAATGAAAATGATCCGGAATTCCATCGAAAACTCATCTTGAGTGATGAGGCCCATTTCCACCTCGATGGCCTCGTTAACAAGCAAAATTGTCGCATCTGGGGCTCGGAAAACGCAAGAGTTATTGTTGAAAAGCCTTTTTATCCTCAACGTGTGACTGTTTGGTGCGGTTTATGATCCCGCGGGGTCATTGGACCTTACTTTTTCGAAAATGAGGCTAAAAATTTATTTTATTTTGTGTGCGAGGTGGGACATTTAGATTTGATGCAAGTTCGTCTAAAAGTCTTTTCGTCTGCTTTAGTTTGCTAGCATGCTCGGTTCCGATGCTAGCATACGTGGGTGAGGCGTTGACTACTCGCATCATTCGATTGTGCCAATGAATAAGTCTGGATCTAACCACTGGCACTTCCTCGGGTTGCTTACAATGCTCTACTAGGGTTCGTAGATCTGGGATAATTGCTTTGCATGTTGAAGTCTCCCTTTCGGGATTCTTCTTTGCCAGATTATGTGGAGATAGAGGCTTTAGGTTTGGGGAAAGTAATTCCTCCTGGAGGATGTTTTGTAACGATTCAAAAGCCTCCCCAGTACTTAAGGTCTTCGCATCAATATTTCGCAAGGAGAACTCGACATCAAGCTCATCCTTAGCTAAGTGCAAGGGGTTCATTTTATCGTAGGTATTACAACCCAATAGCGCGAAATAGTCTCCAACCACCTGGTAATACTAAAAATAATAGACTCCGATTGTTGCGAAAGGAACGTCGGTTACAGGTTCGACGAAACTATAGGTTCGCAATAATTTATTATGAAATACGTTATTATAAAATTGCGATCTAAACTATTTAGACTAATTAATCCTAATTTACGCTATAGTTCCCAAATCTAATCTTTACTTTAAAGCATCACACCGGGGAGAGAGAGAGATCTTCGCCAGGTTCAGAGGCGCAGGGCAGGAGATATTGCGATCGAGTGGAAGTTTTTTATCCAGTTTCGGAAGCGATCTAAGGCAAGGCGATATGTAATTGCTGCTCCGTTAGCAAATCAACAGTCAACAGTCACCGCATCTCCTCTTGTGTTCCAACGAGTTTCTACACTCCGGTTAAGGCCTGAATTACAATTACGACTGATTGCGACTTGATTTTCAATCGAAGTCGACGCTGAGGTGAAATTTGTAATTAAATTAAAGCTTCAACTGCGAACAAACCCAGACGTGGCAACTACTGTGATTGAACTTAAGTTGATTGGAGCCGACACCAACTTTGTACTTTGAGCAAAGTTTAGTTTCAGTCGCAGTCGAAGTCGAAATTGCAATTGTATTTTGCCACATGCATTTACAATTTTGACAAAGTCGCAGTCGACAGTTCAGTCGTAATTGTAATTCAGGCCTAACACCTTGACTAGTGACAGAAACTATCAAATTTTGCAAGCAAATTTTGCAAAAACAAAAAATAAAGAATTTTTTTAAAAATATCAAATTTTGCAAAGCTTGATGATTTTTTTTTTTTCAGAATTTGACTGAAAATAAATCCAGTCGACCACCAAAGTAAATGAAAAATCTGTCGAAATATTTTCTGTAAATTCCTAAGAAGAAATGAATGTTTATTGCTCATCTCATTGCTCATGAAATTGCAACACAGAGGTGGACTAGTCATTTAAAAAATTTACGAAATTCAATAATAAAATTAATTTAAATTACCCATGCAGTCAAAATGACTGCTTTTGGGCAATATTGGTACAACACATACATACATCAGAAGCAAAGAGGGGGGAGGTAAATACAACTATAAACAAATGCATTTATGTTATATATACAAAGTCTCCAAATTCTAAGAAATTGTATCGTTATAGACATCATTTGTTTTCTAAAAGAAATTAAAAAGCAATCTACACAGTAAAAAATTTGCACAATTTTTGCCACAAAGCTCACGTATTTTTCCCTAAACTGTAGGGAATAATCCCTAAAATGTAGGGGAATGTTCCCCAAAATTTTAGGGAATATTGCATAAATTTTAAGGGAATATTCCCTACATTTTAGGGAAAAATATCTTAGCTTTGTTGCAACAATAGTGCATTTTTTACAGTGTAATGTTTAGAAAATCTCTTCGTACTTCCTAACTTGTTCTTAAGTTAACTTTACTTCAACCACCACGTATTGGCGATGTCCATGATCGATGGGGGTTCTGCTTACGATAACAACAATGGTGCTAAAGAAATTATAAACAATTGATGTTTCTTTACATACGTAATTAACCTAAAAAATCTGAACGTCGCGTCGATAAGGACTTATAATAAATGATTCTGTGGATTACAACATTATTATGTCATAATTAATTTTTATTTCTAAATAATTTAGACAGAAATAGAAAAAATGCCGCCCCAAGATATGTGCCGCCCGGGGCAGACCCCCCCCCCCCTAGATACGCTACTACCGCAAGAAAGAACCTGCCGTACTGAAGAATATTAAGTTCTTGCTGATACGAAATGCCTTTTGTACCTTCAAAAATACCTAAGCTTTGTGGCAACAATTTCTGCATTTTTTACAGTGTAGTAAAAGCCATCTAATTCGACAATTTGTCGGGCAATTAGCACATGCACAAATTTTCCTATAGTAACACAGCGGAGCTCCAGATTTATATTATATTCCAAATCTAGCACATTTTTCCTCATTATAGCTATAATGAAGGAGGAAACACTTCATTATCATCTGATTTTCGATTCATTAGGTCGTGTTTAGGGTATAATGTGCCCTCATCAGACTGTGATTACTCATATCTCTCGTCAATGGTGGAATTGGGTGCGATATCGTTGGGAGAGGAAGATGTTTGGAGAAGCCTTTCTACTTTAGAAATTAATTATTCCCTCGGGACTGATATGATATCTACTGGACTTCTGGAAATGTGTGCTTCTTCACTCGTTTCTCCTTTAACGTTTATCTGCAATTCATCTCTGTCTTCTGGATATTTTATTGATAAATCGAAAATTTCTTTTATTACACCTGTTTTCCAAAGTAGCTCAAAACATATGATAGACAATTATCGCCCTTTTGAAAACTTCACCCAATACCTAAGTTGTTAGAGTCTTTAGTTACTGAAAAAATTTACGACACTAAAAAGGTGACCAACATGATTTTGTTAAGGGAAAATCTACTAATACTAATTAAAAATTTTTTCTAATAAGGTAATCAATGCTATTGAGTCAGGTAAACAGGTTGATGTGATCTATACGGATTTCACGAAAGCCTTTGATAAGATTAATCATACAATTTTGATTAATAAACTTAGATCACTTGGCTTCCACTCTTCCTTGTTGAGATGGCTTGCTTCATATGTACTTAGTTGGGAGTATACAGTTCGGGAAAATTGGTAACTGTAAGTGTCAGGCCATTCATGTGAGGTCTGGCGTACCACAAGGAAGCCATTTGAGTCTTATTCTGTTTATTCTTTTCATCAATGATATCATCTCCTGTTTCTAATTTGCTAATTTTGCAATATCAGAAAGCGCACACGAGTGAGTAATTCAAGGGAAGAAAGAACCAACTCGCGAATAAAGGCCGGAACACAATGTGGCGCGGTAGCTCGTAGCTGGCGCGGTAGCTGGTGCTGTAGCTTGCACTGGCTAACAAAGGTTACAATGATGCAGCTTGTAGCCAATGGTACGGACGATGAAATACCTCATTATTTACTTTTACTTTGATCTATGGAATTTGAAAATATTATTTAATATGGAAGAATTACAAGAAATGGCCTTTTTAGAATGTGTAGTGCAATTGTGCTTTTTCACTTATAAATATTTAAAGACAAAAAACGCAGAAAGTGGTGGGTTAGACCTCTGTATCAACAGAGGATGAGTTCAGGATTCTACGAAAAAACATTTAAATATATTAAAGGAGAATGATGACAAACTTTTCAATAACAAGTAAAAAAGCTAGAATTGGTCTAAGACCAATTCTTATGATACCCTAGATGAATGCCCGTATTAAATTTCGTATGGTCACCGATCTATTCAAGGTTTGTCGCATAGAAAAAATGATTATAACCAATTTTATAGGATTTCGTATTCTGCACAAGTTTTTAGTACAATAAAAATGTCTTGGACTGATCGTTTTCAAAGTATACGTAAAAAACCTAAATTTTTATATAGCAACACCAAGGAGTTGCCCGATTTAGTCCATTTTTGATATTTTATTTACTAATGTAGTAAAAACATCATGTACGAAATTTCAGCTCTCTACGTCAACGCGTTCTCAGGCAGTGTCCAAATATATAGCGGAAAACGAAATTTTTATATGGCAACCCCACGAAGGAGTTGCCCGATTCGTCTCATTTTCGAACTTAATTTTACTTTTTTTTTTAAAGTCCGTGTACAAAATTTCATCTCTTTAAGTATACGCGTTCTCGAGTTATCGTGCGCACAGACGGACGGACGGACGGACGGACGGACATGCAAAAATCAAAATAACTTTTAATATTATGAATGGGTGTCCAATCCATTTTGCTCTACCATCATTATTTCGAGGTGTTACAAACGGAATGACAAACTTAGTATACCCTATAGATTTCATCTAGGGTATAAAAATATAAATTTCCAACGACTGTCAGATTTGGCGCGCGCCAAAAATTAAAATTTGGCAAAAATGAACTACAGCGCCAGCGCCAGCTACACATTGGAACGCCATCATAGACTTTCCGTGTTTTCAAATTTTGACAGGTCTGGCTACCGCGCCAGCTACGAGCTACCGCGCCACATTGTGTTCCGGCCTTAAATATTTTAAAATTGATTATCAACGTTTTCTACATATTGACAATTTGACACGAGTTGGAAATGAGCAATGAGAAATTTCGTGTGCCCTTTCTTCCCTTGAATTACTCATTCGTGAGAAATGAGCAGTGAGTATTTCGTGTGCGCACGCGAGTGTGCGTTTTCTGATATTGAATTACTCACTCATGTGCGTGAGTAGAATATGCGTAAGAAAATCTCACACGACTCATGAGTATGTGCGCTTTGATCGCACACAATTTATTGCGTGTACGCACGTGAGTGTGCGGTTCCGTACTCTGGTTACATCTAAAGCTTTTCACTTTTTCACTTGCTGGGATTTTTAAAGAGGCAAACAGGTAAATTTAAAGATTCCTTAACATTAAAATCTTTGTATTTTTCATTAGTACGGTCCGTTTTAGAATATGGATGCCTATTCAAATAAGTAATTTAAAACGTATTGAGCGGATTCAAAGAAAATTTACACGTTTTGCTGTGTCTAAACTAAATTGGGATCTTACGTTGGACTATAAATCAAGTTGTCTATAATTAAATTTGCATTCCTTACAATCTAGAAGAGTCATAAGTTCAATAATGTTGGTCCATGATGTACTTAGTTGTAGGATTTCATGTCCAGAACTGCTGCCTTCAATTTCCTTCTATGTGCCTCAAAGAAATATTCGTCCTAGACGTTTATTGGTTGTACATTTTCATAGATCGAACTTTGGATATCGTGAACCTATCACGCATTTCTAATTTCAACAAGGTTGATTCATTACAATATTTTAAGATATCTAGAGAGAGATTTAAGAAAATTATTTTGGAATTTTTCCGCTTAAGCTTTATAGATTTGTAATATAGTTTAGTGTTCTAAATAACTTTTGATTTGGTTTGTTTTGATGAAATCAGATTATATACATATTTATAATTGTATAAGTTCTTGTAATCTGTAGGATTTATTCCGTAGATTGAAATAAATTGAAAATACGATCAGAGCAATGAAAGAACTGGGAGGAAAACTAAAGTTGCTAGACTGCAACAAATAGATTCTCGTAGGTACCAACTATACAAAAATCTTGTACGTCATGAAAAATTCTCGCGTACTAGGTTTATCACGATATTAATGGATGAAGGCGTCCAAATTAAAACTGGAGGCAATTTAATAAAATAAAATAAATAAATAAAAATTGAGGATAACTTTCAAAAAGTTATATTTGAAGCAATATTTAATACAATTTTTTATTCAAATTTTGTATAGTCTTGTCTAAGGGGTAAAATGAAAGATATTTAGATATTTTAATACAAAATCCAGATCTAGGATTATCTGGGTTCGAGTCAAAATTTTGATCAAAGTTTTCATTATCAGGTTGTACTGCAGTAGTAGATTTATTCAGCTATAGTAGAGCCAACATGGTGCGACTTATAATTTGGGTGGTAGGTTTGAAAACCCAAAGCAGCAATATTTTGACAGCGGCTTGACACATTCAGCTGAATAAAGGCCTAACTGCAATGTGCTTAAGCCAGCATATGTACCTAACCTTTAAAAATTTCACGAATGCTCCTTTATTCATGATTTGCATTTTAATAGTATTTGCACAAACTCTCAAATTTACTTATGCGAAGACAGAAGTTGATGAAAGGAATTAAAACTTAACGAATGGCTTCTTATTGCGGGTTGCTATTATGAAGAGTACTTTTCATGAGTGTTTGAATATGCTAGCATGTGTACATTGTACTTAGCTCTTTACACGGGGGCTATACGCGTCTGTAGAACTGACGGTAAGTACTGACTTGGTCTGTTAATTTTATTGACTACAAACGCGTTGCGTTAGATCAACTGACTAGTCAGTTCATAATGATAATGTCGTCAAATGGTCTTCTGTGCATTTCTAATTATTTCTTCCTTATTCCGCAGTTTTTCTCTAAAAAATGAAAATTACAATGTATATTAAACTTTTTTCAGTCATTTCTCACTCAAAAGAGGGAAGATTCGAAATATTTTCAGTTTCGGCCATTTTTACTTTATGTTTGAAAATTTATTTACTAGTAATAACTGAATAGTCAGTAAAAAAGACTAGTCAGTGTGGCTTACCCGAGCCAGTGTCAGTTCTACTGACTCGTGTAACTCTCTAGTTAGTTATCTACTCACCGGTCTCATTGCAATGATGCCAAATTAGGGATTTTATCCCTAGATATAGGGTTAATTTTCGGTTTTAGGGATTTATGGATGAAAGTTTCAAAAGTGATAGAAGTTTCTATAAATTTATTGCTCCAAGCTAAAGAGAAGCTCTGCAAATTTAAGAAACACTAGCACAGAACGAGAATCATTGGAGTGGACTATAAATTTTCATGTCAATGTCACGTACCTACATTTGCTTTCAATAGCAACCTCCACAATGCCACAATTGATAATGAGCTATAAGAAATAATCAGGACAAGAGAAAAACGATGGAGGGAAGTCCTCACAAGAGTTTTGGATATCATCAGGCTACTTGCGAAGAAGAACTTAGCTTTCAGAGGAAAGATGAGAACAGGTCTAGCGGAAGCCAAAGAAACCTTTTGAAATTTGGGAAGTTGATGGCCAAGTTCGATCCGGTTTTATGAGATGATGTTCTGCGTTCGATTTGGGACAAACAACATATTTGTCCTCCCCAGAAATCCAAAAGAAGTACATCAAACTTCTGGGTGACCGCATCCGCCAGCAGATAATCACTCAAGTGAAAAAAAAACCAGTACTTCTCCATAATACTAGACAGCATTCCGATTCCTCACGTAAAAACCAAACATCCCAGGTCCTTCGATACATCATGCTGGAAGAATCATCCGGTTCAGTTCATGAGTCATTTATTGATTTCATCGACACTAAAAGAAAGGTAGATATGGTAGGCGATCAGAAATAACCTCTCGTAAAGTTCTATTTTTCCGCATTTTCCATGCATTTTGTAAATTCATTGAAATTAATTTCATTCTACTATAGACGAGAAATTGCCCACCTACTAAAACTATTGTCGCAGAAGACATAACAAAAAATGATAATGGCCAAAGTTATCACAATGCTGCTGTGATGTTTATCCGAAAGCAAGTTTGTTGCTTGCACAAGCATTTCTCTCAACCTTGATGACCTTCATGCAGCGCAAGTTGAAGTCCACTTCATCACTTTCTTCGCGACACTTGATCGACAGTTCGCGTTCTTTCTTCTTCAACTCACCGTTGGAATATTTGGATGAACACATTGAATGTGGGCTTTGGAGCCTCTTTATGCTTTTAGCATAGCCTATGTCAAAATACAGATTTAGTTAATTAAAATTTTTCACGCCAGTTCCTGTGTTGAAATTTGTATGGCACGGTAAAAAATGGAGCACCATTTTCACAACTCCCCTTAGGTCCTAAAAGCCCTTGCTACGCCACTGACCTCCACTGTACTCTTCTGTTGTAATTATAGTGAAAATTTCCAGTTTGGAAAAATGCATAGTTCAGATTATACGCTTTCAGATTTTTTTTTTAATGATTTTATGGCTAATAAAGCTCTTTATTTCTAGTGTTTCAAGCTCAGTACGACAGCAAGATACAGAAACGAAAATTTAGAAATGATTTTGCGAAAAGCTTTGTGATCAAAAACTCAAAGGTTTTTAATATTTTTATTGTGCCTTTTATTTTTTATAAAAATCCATTTAAAGATTGGACTGCAAAAGAGAAAAATGATTTCACATGTTTTGGTTTGTCAGGTCATTTTTCAGCAAATTTGTGGTAAGAGCGAATTGCAGAGACATACTGTTACTAAAAAGCATCAGATATCTATTGGTGGAATTCAGAATGTTAAACCAATATCAGAGTACTTTTTTTTTACGCAGGATAATGTACCATTTTCAATTGTTGATAATTTATTAGCCTGATCAAAGGAAATATTCCCTGATTCTCGTAAAAGATATGCAGCTTGGTCAGACGAAGACTACACAATAAAAAATTTGCACAATTGTTGGCACAAAGCTTAGATGTTATTCCCTAAAATGTAGGGAATATTCCCTTAATTGTAGGGATTATTCCTCCGAACTCTAAGGAATATTCCCTAAATTGTAGGGAATATTTCCTACATTTTAGGGAAATATACTTAAGCTTTGTGCAACAATTTGTGCATTTTTTACAGTGTACCAACAATAACAAAAACAACTTCAATTTGCTCCAGGAAAATGTTCACTTTGATTTTTAATTAAATAATATTACTAATTAGTTTTATACAGGAAAGAATTTCGCATTAAATTTTTATGCTTTTCTGTTACTGTAAAATTATTACAAGAATTATTACTATTTTAAATTTATTGTCTTTACATCAGTTAAACAGAAAATATACGCTCCGATTAAGCATTTGATTGGGGTAGACTTAAACGAAATCTGGATAAGTTCCGGATATTTTTGAATTTGTATTCCCCCCTAGCAAAGCCTTTACATACTATACAAAAAGTTCCAAAATTGTAAAATGTCCATATTTTCTAAGTTTTGCCGTTGTACTGCGTCATACTCACAGGAGATTTTTTATTTTATCTTTGAAGATGTATTCTTTGTTACTTTTAAATAATATATAAATAAATAAAATTTATTTATAAAAACACAAAATAATACTGTGTTTCTTTGTTTTTTTAGAGTTAAGCCAATTATTTAGGGAATTCTAGGGATTTTCTCTATCGAAACTTAGGGATTTTCCAAAGCGTCTGGTTGGCATCATTGCCTTATTGATGCGATCAAAATACGTTTTGCTTATTTTTCTTAAATTATCGTTTACTGCTTTCTTCCCAGTATTGCAATAGAGTGAAAATTCTGTTTGAAAAATATTTGGCGCCGAATTTTCGAAATTCTCGTACTTTCGCGTACGAGAATTCATTTTCCCTCGTACATCGTACCTGAGTAGAACTTTGCGCGCATTTACAAAAAAAAAAAACTTCAGCAAGGAGACCATTAAAGCTAAATATGTTCTTCTTTAAGCCCGGTATGCTAGAGCCAAGGAATTTTTGTTCCTATAGAAAAACTATGTAAAAAAAAGTCATGGAATGCTCAAGGAATTTTTTTCTTTGCCGATTCCTTGGACCAGTAGGTTAGAGAAAAGTAATTCGAACAAAAATCTCGGCTTCTCGAATGACAAAAAGAGGTCGTTTATTTTGGAAAATTCCATTTATGTCAATATTACTTGAAGAAATAAGTACCGATGTCGTATGTGGAATAATTGAAAAATTGAAGGAAGGAACGTTGATTTTGCAAGAAGTGAATCAATTTTAAACTGACAAATGGAGGAATAAAAATTGTTTTACGTTTATCTTCATTTTTCATTCGAAATTATCAATTTCATCACTTTGTTTATTAATTCTTTATTGTCTGAGATACCACACAATTATCAAATCCAAACTGTCAAAAATTTCTTGATCTAATGGGAACTTTTCTTCAAGAAATAAGTGGAAAAATTCCTTGATCGAATTCCTTGGCTCTAGCATACCGCACTTAAGGCTGAATAAATTTACAAGCCTTTTTATTTTCCACAGTTTTTGAAACCTTCGGCAAAATTTTTGAAAAAGATTTTGGGTTTTTTTAAAAAATCAAAAATTTCCAAAAACCGTGTTTTTTTTCTCCCATCCCTTAACACTTTTTCATGTACACAGCAATTTTTATTATTTTTCGTACATAGGTTTTCCAAACAAATTTGTAAATGCTACCGCAGCTGTTTTTCCAAATTTGTTAATATTTTTCATGTTTTATACTAATTACTTTCATAACATTAAAATTGCGACCCCCGTAACATGAATAAAATTTATTGCTACACGTAATGAAGGTTGACGTGATTCTATTCAATGGCCCAAAAACTGGATTAATCCCGTATTTTATAATAATCAATTTGTAAATCTTTATCATGATATCATGTCATTCCGTTTGTAACACCTCGAAATAATGATGGTAGAGCAAAATGGATTGGATACGCACGCATAATATTAAAAGTTATTTTGATTTTTGCATGTCCGTCCGTCTGTCCGTCTGTTTGTCCGTCTGTTCGTCTGTCCGTCTGTCCGTCTGTACGCACGATAACTCAAGAACGCGTATACCTAGAGAGCTGAAATTTTGTACACAGACTTTAATAAAAAATTAAAATTAAGTTCGAAAATGAGACAAATCGGGCAACTCCTTCGTGGGGTTGCCATACAAAACTTTCGTTTTCCTCTGTATATTTGGACACTGCCTGAGAACGCATCGATATAGATAGCTGAAATTTGGTACATGGTGTTTTCATTGTACTAGCAAATAAAATTTCAAAAATGGACTAAATCGGGCAGCTCTTTCTTGGTGTTGCCATATAAAAATTTAGGTTTTGTTTTTTACGTATACTGTGAAAATGATCAGTCCAAGACATTTTTATTGTACTAAAAACTTCTGCAGAATACGAAATCCTATAAAATTGGTTATAATCATTTTTTCTGTCCGACAAACCGTTCTAGAAATATATGCGAAAAACCACTTCAAAAATCAAACTTGCACAGAAGGGTGACAATACGAAATTTCATACGGGCATTCATCTAGGGTATCATAAGAATTGGGCTTAGACCAATTCTAACTTTTTTACTTGTTTTAATTCTCAAAAGCTTTTCGTGGTGACAACAGGAAATACTCGGTTTTGTATATATGTGCCGTGCATAGTAGTTTGAATAGTTTTTAGGCATTATTGGTAGGCATTGCTAATGTGATTAGAACGAAAGCTCACGCTACTACTACATAATCAAAATTTTGGAAGCTCGGAATTGAGAGCTTTATTTTCTGCCATTCAGCCATAAAAACCGTGGTGTCCATTCATTACCATCGGATCCTCGTCTCACAGGATAGAACTGATTGTTAGTCCATAATTTGGAGAAGATCGAAACAGTGAAGTGACATTTATTTATTACACACATTTCCAATGAAGTGAATGAAGTAGACAGAGAAAGCTGTCATTTCATTTTTAATTTCATACCAACGTCCGGCTAGGATTTATGAGCTAATTAATTGTGAATATGAGACTGAGCAATTAGCTTAGTATAGTGGAGCACCTTGCTTAGGGCTTCACTTCTTTTTAATGCAACCATTAAAGATGGAAACATCTGTAATTGAGAAAAATGCTTTAAATGGATTACAACATGACTACTGGTCCTAAATTATATATTTCTAGTACCATCACAGATTTTATTTTATTGAATTTCTGACTACGGGACTTTACTACGTGCTTGCTACAGCGGTGATACCTATGTACGTAACATTGTTCAACTAATAAAACACTTTATTTTAGCAGTTAGCCAAGGATCACTCTTAATTCTAATTATAGCACATACTCATCACCTTTCCTACAAATTTACATACATACATACGTGTACGTAGGTATATTACTATGTCTCCATAAAATCAAAGCTCTACCTCTTTTTCGTATTATTTTTTATGGAATTTTCGACAAAATGACCTATTAATCGCAATCTTCGATGGAAGACGCTGGATAGCGGAAGCAGAAAGAACAATTTATTCTGATTTAGATTTTAGACTGCTTCCCAAGTGAACAAATTTCTAGCTATGTATGTACAGGTTGCAAAGCAGCAAGACAAATTAATTACTCATTAATAATATGTATGTAGGATGTAGCTGGGATTTACGAAATGCTCATGCTATCTAATATTAAAATGAATAACATAAATCATAAAATTAAAACCGTTAGGTGTTGAATTGACGTCTTCATCAGCTCATCATCATTCAGTGAATTTTATTTTGCCGACTTCCGGCGTCATCATAAATAAATTCATTTGTGACTAGTCCCAGGTGTTTCATAAGTTCTACGGCCTTTGCAGCTTGTACGAAAAAAAAAAAAAAACAAACAACAGGTGATAAAATAATTATGTATGCTATATTCTGGGTTTAGCAATATTAATCATGTTAAAAATATTTATCTGTTGTGAATTTTATTAAAAAAAAAAAAAGAAAAAAAAAAACAATCTTTTATCGCGTAAGCTCATCTTAAATCAAGAAGAGCAGTTTTTTACACAAACCGAACTGGTGGTACTGGAACTGGAGCCATTTATAACATAATAAAATACCGCGAGACACTAGAATCAAGACCTACAAAAATCGTTCAAGATCATTGTCATGGTCAGTGAGTGACTCAAGATACAAGGTGGCTTTCTCCATTGATGAAGTTAATCTGATAAAGTTGACGAAAGCGTTGACCGCATTTAGTTTGTGGCTTAAATTTTATCCGCTACATTTTGTTAGAACTGGTTTTCGCATCACATATAATTTCCCTGTATAAATTCGTGTGCTACAAATTATTAGATAATAACTAGGTGATAATAAATATATATATTTTTTATTGAATACATAATGTGATCTTTTACGGAGGACATATTAAACATTTTTTGAACTCATAAGATATACTCGTATATGTATGTTAAAACTGTTAATGTAATAAAGTTGTTTTTGTACGGTTACCTGCATCTTTAACTTTTTCTATTTTTTATATTAATTATTAAGCTAAGCTCAGGGGATACCCTGTGATACAAAGTACAGCTTTTCCGGAAGAAAAACGGGAAAGGAATTAGGAAATATGAGGTGAGTGGCGGAGGTGCCGATGTATGATACTCTTAAACCTTCACAGATTATTTACCGAAAGAAAGACAGACGATGGTAAAATTGTTCAACATTCACATAGTTCGGGATAAAAAAACTTCACGTAATTTTACTGTACGGCCGAAAGAAATTTTAATCATCATCTACAAAGGATCAGGCTAGATATTTCATCGAAACATTGACTATGCATGTAGCGATAATTGAGCGAAAGGCATTAAGTATTGTGGCGGCACTCGAGCGAGACGATAAGATAAGTTATTACCATGAAGCTAGGGCTCTGTGATCAGTCCCGGCCTAGATATGGAAATAGGGAATAGGTCTGATGTATCACTTGTAGAGCAGCGCTAGATTCGATGGGTTGAAATGTTTCTTACACCTGTTCAGAAATCAGTGAAAACAGTGCTCCATCAAAAGAAACGGGAGTGGAAAATTATGAACTAGTTTTAAGGACATGAGAGCGCTTTGGGACTTAGATGCATTGAATTCGCTCGACGCGATTCATTATGCCTCAAGCGCGGATATTATCAAGGTATTTAATCAAAGATTTAATCATGGAAGCTCGTTTGACAGATATGGCACTCCTTCTGCAGTCCGCAAGAGTGTCAAAGGAGTAAGCGAAATCAAGTGTACTGTCATCGACAAAGCTACGGATGGGATTGTAAGTAAGGGAAAGCAGATCATTCATGTAAATTAAAAAGAGTGATGGAGAAATAACGGAGCCCTGGGGCATACTGCCATTTATAGTTTGTTTCTGATGAACGCCATCTAGTACAATCCGTATTAGTTGCCCAGATAAAAAACTTTCAATCCATAATAGAAGAGGAGACCACGTGCTTTAAGTTTGGCTAAAAGGGCTGGATGCTTGATAGTCGAAAGCTTTCCAAATACCCCCCCCCCCTCCCCTAAATATTTTCATTCTCCTTAAATTTACGCTTGAAAATTTTTCGTGTTTCAAAGAAAGTGTAGTCACTTAAATTCGCATCAGTCCTTTCAAGAAAATCGCAAGATCATACTTGGACACTTATTCCAAAGAGTACCTTCCCTTCCCTTCCTTCGCTTTTAACGATATCCAACATAATAAGATTTATGGTGAAATGCTTCAGTTATCGGGACTTATGGTCCAGTCGGAGGACAAAAGGTAGATGTACTTACCTGAGTTAAGAGTGTATATGTCATAGACACTTGATTTGATGTAACCCAGCACTTCACGAAAAGTCTAGCCACTTCATTAAATGTAAGCAGATAGTGTAACAGTTTGCACTTAATGAGTTTTTACACGATTTGTCTGAAATTTTTAGCCACTTCATGAAATGCTACAATCCTTTACGCCTATAGTATTTATAATAACCACCGACATAACCGAATGCTAGGAGAGGGCGACGCGCCGTGAAGGGGGAGGTCACGCCCAGACCTGCGAGACAACCATACACACACGCACAACATGCAACTCGAATACACAGACACATACGCACACACAAACTGGCGGTTGGTATTACACTATCGGCGTAAAGGCTTGTAGCAGTTCATGAAGTGGCTAAAAATTTCAGACACTCCGTGTAAAAACTCATTAAGAGCAAACTGTTACATTATCTGCCTACATTTCATTAAGTGGCTAGACTTTTATTGAAGTGCTGAGTTACATCAAGTGTCTAGGACATATATACAATATAAGTAAAACGCAAAGAAATTCTCTGTAAATGTAAGTCAATTCCCACAATTTTTTGCGATACATAATGCAACTTTTGTAATATCTCTAGTAAGTCTCCTATCAAAGCGCACGGCCATTTCAAAAATCACAATACCACTGTCCCAAATTTGCCTAATGAAAACATATACATTCCATCAGATTATTTCTCAATGAACATACGGTCCTCCAAATTTTTATAGTAATCAATTTCCCTCCTAGATGTTTGTACTTAGGATTAACTACTGTAAAACTAAAACGTAAAGTAAATTGTGCAATTTTTATCAAAGACTTATTATCATTTAAAATAAGCTACTCAAAGGTTATATTACACACTAATTAATGTGCTCCATAATGGTACCTTGCTCCTTACATATAACCAATTATGTACAAGGATAAACTCTTTTATTACTTGCTACAACTCCTTTTTATATAATAAATAAACTCCTGACTAAATAACTTTGTGCCTGAGAGTGCCATTCGTGACGAACGAGTTGTAGGGTAGTAAACATGGATGGATTTACATGGGTTGTTTTTGATTTAGAATGAGTGAATGGGGAGCTTTGCGATGGGATAAAATTTTCCTACGGGGGGGGGGGGTTGTCCAATTTGGGCCATGTGTGATATGAGTCGAGAGTCGAGATTCGAAAGTGGAAAGAGCGTATAGCATTTATGACTAAAAAGTAGAAAATAAAATATGTTACAAAAACTTTTAAAATGAATAGCTTTTGTAAATAAAATACACTAAAAAGTAAAAAATATTTTTTTTTCTCAGTGATATACACAAGAAAAGTTTCATTGCAAAATAAGAAATGCTAGAACTCAGATTAAATCATAAAAATTTGGGTATGACATGCAGTTAGAGAATTGTGATTATAGTTATGGACGCCCAAACTTTTAAGGTTTAATCTGAGTTCTAGCATTTTTTACTTTTTATTGCAATTCATTTACAAAAGTTATTTATTTTAAAATTTTTTTAATATATTTTGCTCTCTCGTTATACCCTACCTAGATGATCATTGGATATATATATACTAAGTTTGTCATTCCGTTTGTAACACATGGTAATGATGGTAGAACAAAATAGATAATATTAAAAGTTAATATGATTTTTCCATGTCCGTCTGTCAGTGCGTCCGTCTGCCTGTCCTCACGATAACTCGATAACGCGTGTACTTAGATAGCTTAAATTTAGCACACTGTTTAACAAAAAAAAAAAAAAAAACAAATTCTTTTTGAAAATAGGACAAATCAGGTAATTCCTTCGTGGGGTTGCCATACAAAAATATCGGTTTTCATTATATATTTGGACAATGTCGGAGAACGTATCAAAGTAGACAGCTGAATTTTGTATGCCATGTTTTCATAGAAATAGAAAATATAGTTTCCAAAATGGTCTAAATCGGGCAAGAAATTTAGATTTTTTAAGGAAAACTGTAAAAACGATCAGTCCTAGACGGTTTTATTGTACTGAAAAGTTCTTCAGAATATGAAATCCTATGAAATTAGTTGGAACCATTTTATAGAAATTAATACGAAAAACCACGTCAAAAATTAAACTTGCACAGATGTGTGACCATTTAAAAATTCAATTTATCAGCACGCTTATTTGTTAAATTGATTTATATTGAATTATACATATTTTTAACTGAATTTAGGTTATTACATCTGTGAGATTTTTGAGATAAAACGTTCATTCTTATACGGGCAAAAAAAAATTTTTTTTTTTTTTGTAATATCTTTATGGTACCATTTGAATAAATTCTATACCCCACCAAATAACTACTACAATTTTATTTTGTATGTTTTTATTATATTTTCGGGGTCGCGCTACCCGCTTATTAAATTTATGTTTTTAATGCAAAACCCGGTTTTCATAATCAAATCCAGGTTTTCTTTTATAAGTCAACTTATCTATTTTTAAAATTAACAAAAACAAAAAAAACTTCGACTAAAAATCGTAAAAAAGTGTGCAAAGTAGGAAACTTTGATCATAAGGTAAATAAATTGGTACGGTATGTCTGTTTTCGTGAGATACTGCTTACCAAATCTCATATCTTCGTCGTTAGGTTGTGGTACAAACTTTTTCATGCGCTCGTTATGAAATGTCAGAAATATGAAAAATTTTGCTGCATGGTAGCGACCCCTAAAGCTAACTAGACTTAAAAAAAAATATATAAATTCATGTAGGTATATGTATACACATTTTCAGAAAAGAGAACTAAATAATAGGCTGCCCCGATATAATTTTAAGAGTTCGAATAAATAAATACATAAAATAAGTTCACTACTTGTCACGCAGAATTGTCACGCAGAAGCTTCAATCCCATAACTAGGTCGAGTCCTGATAATTGATATCTGCCCTCTTTTACATCTTTTTTACATTTTTTGATTGCCGCTATAAGGTTAAATGCCGTGAAAGGTTTTCCCTATCTTGATTGATTTTCCACTTTGTGAGAATTGCAAAAACTATTTAGCTACCGCCGATCGTGATACAAACCTTGATACCCTGTGTTGTACTACTTCTGCGCCCTACCTACTGGGATACCCTCTTCTTGATTTCTTGATCGAATATCTGATTAAGTTAATTTTTCATTCATGGAGAAGTCTCGATCCACATAAATTTATATGATCATTTATCGGAATAATAAGACAATATTCAGCATCCCAAATTAAATAACTTATTACTCACGCTGTAAAATTTCAAAATTTAGTTTATTTCTTAATTCTGCTGGATTTTAATATGTTGCACCTGGTCTTTTAGGAACATAATTTCTTTCGACAAAAGATCATTAAATATCACTTTATTGCACCTGACAAATGTAAACTCGCAGTTCTTACTTGACATTATCACCGACCCACATTTTGAAAGCGTACGCCTACAGTTCTTATGTGATCTTTATTTTCTCAGATACTCTTGTTCATAAATCAAAAAGTATTTATTGACAAAAAAATTATTGATCAAGTTAAAGAGTTAAAGGGTTCAAGTAATCTATTAACATTATAGCCATTGATGACAAACACCGACATGATGTATTGAGTATATCTATCCAGATACAAGAAAGTTAAAAATTCTTATTCAACAAGCGTATAAGCCAACGATCGTTATTTCATTCTACCTATGCAATCTTTACCTTCACAAAATTTTATTACATATGTCAGCAATTGCATGGAGGTGTAGGTGAAAGTACGGTCGGTGACATTGCCTACTGATAAAATTTATACTTGGTCTTATTATTATTTTTTTGTATGAATTCATTTTGATATAAATTCTTTTGCTTTGTTTTATTTTATCGTAATAGTTTTGTCATCATATATATTTGTAATCATCAATGTTGTATATAAATCGGAGTTATAGAAAAAAAAATATTTTTGATTATCAGATCATGATTAGAAGAGTTTCCTTTATTACCGTCAATTTTAAATATTTTCAATATCAATATATGATCAACACAAAATCACAAGTATTTTTGTGTATTCTCTACTTCAAGAGTAGCTCTCAAGTAGCGGCTGTAATTGCTGTGTTCTTTTGTGTCCACAGAACAGGGCAGAACAAAAGATACACAAAAGAACGCCTCATAAATTTTCATACAATATTTAACAGTACAAATAGTTCGCTTTAATCGGCAGAACAATTTGTTCTCTCCAGTATATGGGACTTCTAAAACAAGGTACAATTACACCGTATTTTATATGAAAAAACGCATCCGCGTAAAACCCTATCTAGGCAGTACACTGTGTGCCAAATTACAATACCTCGACTGTCCTAAACACCTCATTCCACCGAACTTTCAAAAACTGGCATTGCTTGTTTTCTCCAGTTCCTTCATGAAACTTCGGTGGAGCATCAAGCAGTAGTATCTCATTTTGCACTCTCTTCTCGAAAGTATTTCCTTATGGGGGTTACCAAAAAAAAAAAAAAACATCTTGACGATTTCTGTTCTCAAAAGCACAGTGGAACATAAACGCAGAAAAGTATGCAATTTGAAAATTGAAACAAATCACTATATGTACATGCAAAGCTATATGATGCTGTGGTATTCGTGTGCATTGTACTCCAAAGCATTTCGGGCATCTGCGCAGCAGTAGGATTGCATAAGCATTCCGAAATTTTAGATTTGCTGTCGGATTTTTCATAGAAGTTTTTTTTGAACTTATTAAACGTTTTGCGTGAGAAGCAGGCAAGGGGCGAACGAAATGTGTGAGCTTTGTGCTGTTCGTCAGACACTTTTCCTTGTAATTTGTCTGGCATCATTTATTGCTTGGGCAAATTTTATTTGACTGAAACCGCTCATCAAAGAAAACTCTTCCGAGAACTCTGAGCAATGTTCACACTATGTCAGTTTTACCATTTTATTAACTAGATAACCAAAGAACTACTTTTAAGAGTTAGATTTGACTTACCAACAACCATTTTCGCCTTTCTACAGCTTCACTAAAACTCATTAGGGATTAAGATCCATACAAAAAAATAAAAAATATTGGGACTGCATTATTTGAGATATTCAAGAATAACCGAAATATCCATTATCCTTGAAAGCAAATTGTATTTCATGGAGATACGATGATAAAGCTACAACTACTAAGCTTTCGCTTTTGACATTTTTGTCCCACATTTTTCAAATTTCAAAAGACCTTATCTCGATCATAAATGGATCGCAACAAAAACTTGCTATTTTCAATATTGCCAACCTTCCTGTAAAATTTCACCAATATACAAAAAAAAAAAATTACACAAAGTTGGCCGATTTTCTGTGTAACTGCTTATAAGATTATATATTTCATATACACAAATTTACATACCTTGCAATATTCAGTTTTCTCCTCTTTATTCCATAATATTATTGGACCGCCAAAATAATTTCTCTAATGCAGAAAATGGGGTCATACACATTCCGAGCTTGCACACTACAACTCGCCACAGAGCTTTCAAAACAAGTAAATACCTTCCGAAAACACATAATTCCATCTGACGGTAATGAAATAAATTAAAAATGCCAAATTGTATGCAAAATGTATAAAAACAAGAAATTTTTGTCATTACCCTGGTTAACATTATTGACTTTATTTCCTCTATCATTAAACAAAACAATTTGAGTTTTTCAAAATAAATAGAAAAAGGTTCGATCTTTGTTACAAATTGAACTTTATTTCCAATAATATCATAATTGTGATAGTTATTCGTCTCTGAAAATAGCAACTTTCAAACCAAAATATATTAGTAACTAAAACTTTTTTACTGGTTTTCTCTCTGTCACTTCCTCTTCCACTTCAAGATCTTCCATACTCAAGTGCAAATTTATCTACTTGATGTACTATTATTACGTTATTATGTACCAAACTTTGCAAATTTCATGAATTTGAGAATTTTCTAAAGCTAATTAATTACATACATATAAAACCCCGAAACCTTTATTTTTTACAAGTCATTATCTAAGTTTTTGCTTTTTCTCAAACTATGTGGAATTTTGAATATGATAAAAAGCACAGATTTGACGCAAGCTCGTATTAACTTTTCGTATTTTTTAAGATTCCAGTAATAACCCCCTTTATGCGTTGTATTACAGAACTATTTACTACTAGTTTAAAACAAAGCTGTCTAAAGCTTTAGCAGATGAGCTTATTATACTGCACTGCGCTACGGTCACTGATTTTCCATTATGGCTGATTTACATTACTCGAACATTGCTAGAAAACAGAGTCAGTAATTTCCCCTTATCTGAAAATACTTTAGAATGATAAGGACAAAAGATAATCCAGCAAAATTTTACTGAGTTAAATGTCAAATTCCCCGACTAAGGGGAAATTTTAACTGCCATAATTAGTCATAAAAATTTCTAGTCAGAAGTATGTTTTATGGCAGTAAATTTTGCTATTATGGCAGCAAACTCATACATATAACTACAAGCGGGTACGAATATAATTGTTTACACGCACACAAATTAAAAATATTTGAAGAAAGTCACAGCACATCAGCTGGAATGTGTATTAAAATTTTTTTAAATTTTTTTAAAAAAATTTAAAATGTTTTTTTTACAATTATTTTAAAAAATTGTTAAACATTTTTTTAAAAATTCTTTTATAAAGTTATTATAAATTTTTTTAAAAAAATTTTAAATATGGAATGTATCAAAATTTTGAAGGGAATATTTTGTATTCTCTATTGAGTGGGAAATAATGCTTTGACTGTCGATCACCTCTTCCTTTTTTTCTAACAGTGCAAAGTAATAAGACCCTCTCACTCACTTTCTCAGTAAAATCGCATGTTTGAGTAATGTAAATCAGCCATTAGTGGATTTCAATATTTGACGCCAGCGCAAAGGCACGACAGACATCTTTAGGCGCTCTTGTGTTGTAGTCAAACTCACAGATAGTTTTTGATAAACCCAACCAGACATTTTGGAGTCAAAAATAGCGATGATGGAGGGAGAAAGAGAGAAAAAGTTAGAGAGATGGAATTCCTTAACATGAGGAGTCTAAGCTCAGACTTATTTCAAACTTTCTACAGAGGGTCCACTTCACTCAAAAAATACAAATATAAACAAAAACATTTTACGGATACTTATATTTTCTGAGATGTTTAACTTTAAAATTCCCGTACTTCTTCTTCTTAACAATAGCACCAAGAAGGTGGGTATTTCTTTACACCTTCCGAACATTCGAGTTGATTGATTGATTGAAACCGAAGTTTGGGACTCCTTAATGGGGCCCCCGGACGTAGAACAAGTCAAGGTCCATTGTTCACCCTCCAGACCCACGAGCGATAGCTCATAGGTCCCAACCGGACGCTCTATAAATTTCAGTATTGGCCCCCAGCCCACCTTGCCGGCATCGTGTAACTCATCCAGGAGGTGTGAGCCAAGAATTCTGTAACGTATTTCTGAGAGTGCCGCTCAGTGACATAGAAAGTGGGTCACTGTTTCGGACTCCTCTCCGCAACATCTGCATGTAGGATCATCAACAAGTCTCATTCTGTGAAGGTGACCCCTGAGAAAAGAGTTCCCAGCATTCGAGTTACCAGCATTGGGGTTTTTTTATTATTAACAACTGATGTGTAGAGAGGAGCATTTAGTTAGAATAGAATAGAAATACATTTATTAAAGAACCACAGCTTATTCTACGTTACAACGTTAGGTACATCGAGTAGGAAGTAGATAATTTTAGAAGATAGAAATATATGGTGGCTATCCACGAAAAAAGCGGAGAACATCTGTCATCTTTTTATACCCTAGATGAAATCTATAGGGCATACTAAGTTTGTCATTCCATCGAAATAATTATGGTAAGGCAAAATGGATTGAATACAAACGCATAATATTAAAAGTTATATCGATTTTTGCATGTCCGTGTGTCTGTCCATCTGTCTGTCTGCCCGCACGATAACTCGAGAACGTATTTACTTAGAGAACTGAAATATTGCACACGGGCTTTTTAAAATAAATGTAAATTGAAGTTCGAAAATGCGACAAATCCGGTAACTCCTTGAAGGAGTTGCCATACAAGAGTTTCGATTTTCACTATATATTTCAACACTCCCTGAGAACGTGTCGATTTAGAGAGCTGAAATTTGATACGTGGTGTTTTCATAGCAATAGAAAAAAAATTTCAAAAATGGACTAAAGAGGGCAACCACTTCTTAGTGTTACCACATTAAAATTTAGGTTTTTTACGTATAGTGTGAAACCGGTCAATCCTAGTGAAATCCTATGAAATTGGCTACAATCATCTAGAAATACATATATGCGAAAAATCACTTCGAAAATCAAACTTGCATTGTATTTAATATAAAAAGTAATTTTACAATTGTGTTGTGACCAACCTTAAAACTCCTTCCAAGTTTTCGTCTGTAAAGCCTAGTATTGTGTTCATTTCGCGGATAAATTTTTTATGGAAATTTAGCGGTGAAATTTAGTTGCGAAATATTTAGCCAAATCGCTGAAGAAAGTGGTATTGTGCTTTATCAGCTAAAAGTTTGTTTAGTTTCGACAAGTAGATGGCAGTAATTTCCAAAAACCTATATTTAGCATCAGATTTATCCGCTCAATAACTTTTTTCCGCGCTAAAATTTTGACGTTTGAAGTTGAATGAAATTGGAATACAAGAGTGGCAGTGTATTTTTATTATTTTTTTTTTGGCAAAAAATTCCGTTTTCAGTTAGACAATTCTCTTGAGAAGAAATTAAAATAGTAAGTATAAATATAATTTTTCTTACTATTTCGAGATTGGATAATTTCAATGGCAATCTAAACGAACACGAAATAACATCACAAATGCACGACAGCTGATTGCCAAAGCAGCCACCTATAGTTCAAAACAACGAACAATTTTAGCCATAAAAAAGGTCCCTGTTCGATTGCTGCTAAATATTTATCCGCTAAATGAACACAATACCGGGCATAATACGCGATCTCAATTTGCTTTTGTTGAGGCTCATTATTGTAAAGGTTTGTTCGCAAGTATTTATTGAACCAAACAAAGATGCGTAACATGCAGCATTTTCATACAAATTTGGGTGATTTTTCTTATTCACCCAACATTGATAAAAATTTAAATTTAATTCCTCCTTATCATTTTTGCATTAACCCTTGTGTGCACACGAGAAAAATCTTCGCAATGGGCACACCCATGGTACCTGGGTACCTGATACATTTTCTTTGGAAAAGTTATTATTATTGCGGTCACATAATTTTTTTTTCATATCTATTGATTTTAAACTTGTTTCTTGCTAATAATAAACAGGTATATGTGTTTATAATCCAAAAAGGCAAATATATTGTTAATTGTTTCTGTCTTTTATGGAGGACAGATAAAGGATGAGTAGGATTCTATGACCTGTAAGAAAGTCACTGTATTTCGTGTCTTTTTCATTCTGAGGAATGGGCTACGAACAGCCGCAAAACCGCAGTCGTCATATTCAGATAATAAAATGCCGTGAATGTGTTTTTGTTGTGTTAGTCTGGCGTAATACGTGAAAAAGTTTAAATTTTACCTGGAAATTTCCTTCTACAGTACATCATAATTGTGGAAATTCCTATTTACTCTTTTACCTCTTCCATATAAAACTGATTTTCATACCTACTGCATGAAGAACACTCATTTGAAAGAGCCCTTTAGAACATCTAGCTAACCTCTTATTTACTATGCCTCCCACCTCAAGCAGGGAATATACTATATATAGTGTAATACTGGACTACGCACAACATAATATTTTCAGAGTTCGACGTATAAGAATCTAGGAAATTTAATTGTGAATAAATCTTTGAATTGTTGTTTTAATTTTCGGTAAGTATTTTTGTTTTTAACTTATGGAGTTATCTTAGCGCACAAAATAAAATTCTAATTATTTTTCACAGTGCAAAATGGATATTTCAAAGGCTACATTCAATGCAATGTCGTACGAAGAACAGCAAGAGTACATTAGAAATGCCTTGAAAGATGCTAAAGAAGACGAAGTTGGAGAAACTTCAACGGCTTTTCGTGAACTTGATAGTGATGAGACAAGTGATGAAGACTGGCTTCCTCCCTCGACCATGATCCGAGATCGCAATCCTGAAGAATCAGATATTGACGATGTATACTCAAATGATGTACGAATTGAATGCAGTGAGGAAACCGATGAAGATGATGAAATATATACTGAATCCGGAGAGGAAGCTGCAGATGACGTTGCCAATTTTTTGTATGGTAAAGATAAAACTAGATGGAAGTGCAGTCCTCCCCAAAATGTCAGAATTCCGAGGCATAATATCCTCCGTCATAGACATGGTCCAGCCCGATCAAATCAAACATTATCAATACGTGATACTTTCAAGTGTTTTCTTGACAGTAACATGTGTGATATAATTATTCGGGAAACAAATCGCAAAGCCAGATCTGTCCATGCTGCTCAAAATGTTGGAAATCCTGAAAATCAAAAATCTTGGAAAGAATTGACGGTAGAAGAATTTGACGCGTACTTGGGAGTATTAATTACGGCTGGAGTTCATCATTCGAACAGTGAACACACAAGGGAGCTGTGGAAGTCCGATGCGTATCCAATCTACAGAGCAGCCATGGGTATAAATCGGTTCAAAGCTATTTCCAGATTTATTCGCTTCGACAATCCGTACTCGAGGCCAGAACGAATAAAGGACGATAAAGCAGCCGCAATTTCGGATTTATTTATAATGTTGAACGCCAATTTGGCTTCTCAATACGTACCCACTGACTGCATAACAATTGATGAACAGTTGTTTCCATTCCGGGGTCGCACTAAGTTTACACAATATATGCCGTCCAAACCTTCAAAATATGGCATAAAAATTTGGTGGGCTTGTGATGCCAAAAACTCATTTCCATTGCAAGGCCAAATCTATACAGGAAAGACGGGTGCGACACGTGAAATGAATCAAGGAGAACGTGTGGTGAGAGATTTGTGTTTGCGGTACAAGGGTACTGGTCGAAACATTGTTACTGACAATTTCTTCACATCTCTCCCACTCGCACGTTTTCTAATGGCATGGGATTTATCTTTAGTGGGTACACTGAAGAAAAACAAAAGTTATATTCCACCGCAGATGCTGCCATCTAAAACACGTGAAGTACATTCCACCATTTTTGGATTTAATGACAACATAACTATATGTTCCTACGTTCCAAAAAAAAACAAAGCGGTCGTTATGTTGTCCACGCTGCACCGCACTGATGAAGTATCAGGTGTACTCAAAAAACCTGAAGTCATAGCATACTACAATAGGACGAAAGGTGGAGTGGATACAATGGACAAGATGCTGGCCGCTTATTCTACTAAACGAAGAACCCTGCGGTGGCCATTAGCTTTCTTCTACAATATGCTGGATGTTGCAGCGCTGGCTGCATACATTGTCTTTATGGAAAATAATCCAGGATGTAACAAACCAACTGATTCCCGCCGATCTTTTTTGAAAGATTTGGGGAAGCAACTGGCATTGCCGGCTATCAACATGCGCTCAGAGACACCAAATGTGTATCGAAATTTCAGCACGAGAAATGGGATCGAGAGTGTTCTGGGTCATCCTATAAACATCCCAATTTCGACAACAACAGGAGCGGTAATTCCTGCACGGGATGCTTCAGGCCGTCTGGCAGTAGTTGGCAACTGCCATGTATGCATGTCGTCACTAAAAAAGAGGTATCGCAAATCGCGAAAGTCTTGCATAATATGCAACCGTCCAATTTGCAACGTCCATGCAGTAACATTGAGTAAATGTAGCGGATGCAACTGAAAAGTAATTTTTGCCAAATATTTTAGTAAAATTATCAATAGACTAATAGATATTTTATAATTACAGATCTATCACCACCAAGTCAATCGAGTCCCAAATTAATCTTAGATTCATAATTATGTGCGATATATCAATAAATACAATATTTACAAAATAATTTCATTTTGTTTTTAGTAAATCTTGCCCTAGTTATGTACAATTTTCGCTCAACACGTGCTATTTGATACCAAATATTTATAAAGGTACCCGGGTACCATGGGTGTGCCTTTGAGGAGAAAATTTATTACTAGCAATTTTCGTCCACCTGACTTTACATTTTTAGTAGGAAAACGGGTTAATTGTCTTAGAATTACATGATTTAGGATTAACTAGAAGATCAACTTAGAAAAATTATTTTTTCATAATGAATTCGCAGAAGAAAGTTCAAATAGTTACCCGGGTACCTGGGTGTGCCCACAAGGGTTAACATTTCGCATGACTGCAGGTCTATTAATTCCACTTGTAGATTTAAGCTAGCTTCTTGCAGGCTAATTGAAGAAGGATTCGAAAATAGTTTGAAATCAAATTTATATTTTTTTAAATCTTCGAATCTGTTGGCGAAAGTTTTTATTAAGCAATTTGGGAAATGAAAACATTGTCCATTCCATTTAAAAAGTGGGTGTGAAGTAACTTCAATTTCACTTCAAAAGTTTCCAGATTATAAGCCATATCTGCTATAAATTGATTTTTTCCTTGAAGCTTCAAATTTAGTAAGTTTAAATGGGTAGTTATGTCCACCAGGAAAACTAATTCACTAAGCCATTTTTCATCTTGAAGTTCTGGAACATTTCTTTCCATCTCAGTCATAAATATTTCTATTTCTGGCAGTAGATCGAGAAATCTATTGAGGCAATTTCCTTTGCTCGGCCAACTAACTTCACAGTAATATGTATATAAGGTCCTGGTATTCAGCTTCTACCTCCTGAAAAAATGATTTAGATTGGCGGTGATTCACTGCTATTTTCTTAATGAAATTAACTGTTGAAATTACGGTTTTCATTATGTGTTCCATTCGAAGATCTTTTCCGCATAGGTTCTATTGGTGGATTATGCAATGAAATTTCAATAATTTATATTTTCGCCCTTCAAGATCTTTTTGAATCAATGATATCATACCGTTGTGGACATCTATCATGCACCATCAGTAGTAATTCCCGCCAATTTATCAAAATTTAAGTTAGCAGCTTTGCATGCATCCATCATATTCATCTTCAAATCATTTCCTGTTGCATGCCCCTTCAACGACTTCATGGCCAATATTCGCTCAATCACTTCAAAATTGTTACTTATTCCCAAAAAAAAAAAAAAGAAAAAAAAATAATAATGAAGAAATGTCGGTAGAATTCATCTGCAGCAAGAGAAAAATATAAACGTTTTTTCGATTTTTCCTTAAACTGTGTACGAATTTCATCTGCTAGGTCAGATACTCTTCGCTCTATTGTCGTTATGTTCTATGAAAGATTTTCGATCTTTTTCGTAAAATCGGAAAACATTTTTTCTGATGCAGTCATTAAGCATTTTTTTATAAACTCGCCTTCAATAAATGGACAAGATAATTTGATAATCATAAGTGCAATATTATAGCCAGTTTCCAGGGAAACCTTAGAATCTTTGTTAATTTTTCTGAAACCACTTTGCTATGTGACTAATTCTCGTTTGAGAGAATCGAGTTTTTCCCTGAATTTTATGATATTCATGGTCATGATTGGTCTCATAATGGCGTTTTACATTAAATTCTTTCATACAAGAGATAGTTTTTTTGATAAATTAAACATAAAACGCAACTATTTTGCTCAATAACAAAATATTTGTCCGACCACGCACTGTTGAATTTTCCATTTTCCGACTCCAGTTTTTTTTATGGGTGCTGCCATTTATTGAATTATTAAAAATTACAACAAAAGCAAATACGGAATTCAAACTAATCTTGAAATAAAAGGTAGATAATTTACAATTTCTTGTATCCGAACACGAAATGGAAATTTACTTTGGTAATCTTACAAATTTTCACTCAAAAACAAAAGAATTTTATCAAATTTTAATAAACGATTTTGTAAAATTAATTTTCAAGCGCGCAACTAGGAAGGAACCGTAACCCCCGAAATATAGAATGGCTTGTATATCTCGTGGGTTACGGTTCTGCTTATTTCTTTTTCTTTTAAGAGAGAGCGGCCGACATTACACACATTTTGCATTGTCTTAGTACAGGAGTTTTTCTTATAAAAATTGCTTGGATTTGGTTCAAACACCATAATTTCCATAAATTGGCCCTATATGTAATTTTTTTTAAACATCATTCGAAAGAAAACATATTGTGTTGTAATTTGTTATAATATTATTTTTCTGTGGGAGCGATAGTTTTAGGCTCAAGGGATGATCTCAAGATACCGAAACGATACTCCATTACTCATGTTTTTATGTAACCTGTGTCCTATGGGAATGGCCTTATTACCCAGACAGACTGTAGCCATAACTTTAAATTCAGTTATTTCAAGGAAATGAAGAGGTGACAGACTAAGGACGAAAATTATTTCCGCAATATAAGTAAAGATCATGGCAGAGTTCAATAATTTAATTAAATGCTATCAAGAGAATTTGCGAGTATTTACTGTAGTTGCAAAGCATTTTGAGTAGAAGAAAATTTTTGTTGTTGAAAGAGACCAAAAGAGAAGTAAGCGACCAAGAAACTTCTTTTATGATCAGCTGATGGCTGTCACTTCTTACTTTATTGGTAAAACTTTTCACTTTCCAATAAATTCTGTTCATTTTAATGACGGTAGGTGGCACTTATACTGCAATTTCTGCAATTTCCATTTGAAAACGAAGCGAAATGTTGCAAATGGGTCCTTGATGGACTTCATTTGTGTAACACACTGCACATCTGACTTCATTTAATTAAAAATTAAGTCATTATGGAGACAGTCTGTCTAGGGTATAAAAAACTGCAGCAACTCGATGGCGATAAGCGATAAGCTTAGTGTACGAGAATTTTACATGTCATGCGAAATTTTTGTAAAGATGTATCCTCAAAATTTCTACCGTTCTATAAATATATGTGAAAAACCAATTTAAAAATCAGGCTTACATGGGTACCATACGCCATTTTATATGGGCATCATAGAGGGTATAATAAGAATTGGTCTTAGACCAATTCTAGTTTTTTTCCTTGTTTTCTTTATTTTTGTCAGTAGCTGTTAAATTAATAGCATAATAAATCATCCAATAAATAAAAGAAATATCTATCAACCTCCCCCCCCCCCCAATATAAAAAATAACATAAAGGGGGAGGCTTATGTTATTTTTGATATTTATCACATAAATAAATCATCTTGAAAGTGAAAGTATAAATAGTGTTGTTGCGATCGATTCCAGAGACTTTCCAAGAGGCACATTGGTTGCAAAAGAATTTCTATGAGTGTTGCTGCCCAGGAATTAATTCCTTTAGATAAGCAGCTTTTTCAATAATGTTGTCAAGAATTTAATAAATTTTAACTGATAATTACAGTCTACTCATTTTTATTTTTATTGAAAAATTGAGAAAATGTAGACATATAAAGATTACAGTGCCATCTAGCTGTCATAAATGATTTAATTGGAGCGAACATAACAAATGGGGCATACAAATAAAAAATTTACAACTGGATTTCTAGGGTTTATGGACAGTCCGTTATTATTATTTCAAAAATTAAATATAAGGAAGAAAACTTAAAGAAAAACTCCGTTTTTATAGTACAAAAACCGCTGGTAACAAACAGGAACTGACAAAAAGGTATATATAGTACATACATAAATAAATAACATCAAAACATATATACGAATAAGATATCTTTGCAGATTACAACCATTAAATAAATAACTAACAAGGAAGCGGCATATCGAGTGAATACAGTGTACGTGAATATGCCACTCATTTGACAATTGGGACGTTTTGGAAAGTAAACATTTTAGAGTTCTGGGAGTTTAGCGACTTTTTCAAGTTTATTATTAGTAATAAACATTATAAATTTGAAATATTTGAAGGTGGATAATTTCTCGTCTACAGCAGACTGAAATTTATTGAAAATAATTTCATAAAAATGTCTAAAACGCATTAACAATGCATAAAAATCCAACTTTTTGACGCAACAATCAGAGAGTTCTCATCAGTATGGTTATCTCTAGAAGGTCGATGATAGGGATCACACAATGGCCCATATAAATACTTTTTATCAAATTTGAAATAGCGTTGTTTCTAAAGCTTTATATGTATATTTTCATTAAATTTGAGTGTTTGGTAAAATTATTGTGCACGAATACATTTAAAATTTCGCACTAATACATTTAAAATCTCTGTCAGCGAGCGGTTTAAGCTTTCACTAGATATGCCGCTTCCTTGTTAGTTATTTATTCAATTATTATAACGTTGGGAAAAGTATAAATTGTTTCAGAAGTCATACAATTCTGTTATTATATCTGTTCCTGCAAGCCATTCCCAGATGTACCATATAAGCCTATTATACATATGAATAAGAACTTAATTAGCTGTTTTAATTATTATTATTTATATTATAGTAATATTATTATGTGAATCAATTTTTTTTTTACCTGGAACATTCGCTATCATTGGTATTGTGTACTTCTTGAGTACAGCTCTGTAAGGAAAATGAGTCTTAAATATAAATCATATAAACAACATTGTAATTTTGTCAATTTACTTTGGTCCGTATTTTTTAATACTACTTTCCGTTTAAGTCGTCTAGACTGCTCTTCTTTTGCTACTTTACAAGCGTTCTTGTTGCAAAGATATTGTAGCTTTGTTAATTTCAAGTTTTTCGAAGGTAGAGCTGACTTCGATAAGATTTTGAACTCTCCTATGCAATGAAAATTGTATTACCTTTGATTACTTTAACTTTAGAGAATGTTATATTTTAGTCGCTCTCTGTAAAATGCTCACTGCAAATGCGAAATATCTGGGACGACTTCTTTCCTACAAATCCACTCAGATTTAAGTTTTTCATTATTACGAAACTGATTGTTTTTATCGAATTTATTTGTTAGAGCACTGTGGTACACAGCAATTCATGACCATTTTTAAATTTGAATTTAACTAATTAAATTGGAATCACAAACAAATAAATCTCGTTCAAGGCAAGCAGGTATCAGATAAACAAGTCACTATCATCCAAAAAACTCAGTGGTTACGTCGCCTACTTTTCAATATTGGATAGTAGTTATTGTACTCTTCAATCGACAGAATAAGATGGTCTCTCTCTACACTATATACTAAATATATGGTCATATGGATGTTCTACTAGAACAAAGTATATAAAGGAACGCAACTGATACTTCGACTTCCATTTGACAAAAGCAGTGTTACAGCAACCTTTCATGATAGGTAGTTTCTGTTTCTGAACATTATAAATAGCTGCTTTCTTTGGATAGAAAATCATGTATAGCAGATAAAATTCAGCGATGTATGTTAATTGAGAAGACAGGATCAACGTAGAAATAAAAAGAGGAAAAGGAATGAAGTTGGCCACATTCTATGATGACAGGAACGTGATAATAATAACAACCTCGACTGGCAGCTCGTTTTATACGAAACCTAAGAACTATTGCAATAGGAGATCATAAACAATTAAGGATGAACCATCATCGTCAGCTATATGAATGTATTCAAACTCGCTGTGTTTTAACTTCATACATAAGCCCATTAGCTTGCTATATTTCCTATCACTTATTATACATATTATATAAATATGTATGCGTACGACGAACTAAATACTTACATATGTGATCTTTTTTTTACATAATTAAGAAAAAAGTTATGTAGGTATCAAAATGACTTCTATCTTTTCAAAGATTTCAAAATTAAACGGAAAAAAATTTATTTATGTATTATGTTCTTGAAGAATAAATTAAGTTCATCAAACAAAAGGTAATTCACCTCATAATAAGTTCTCATAAACCTGAACCTGCTCGACATCCTAGATTCCTACACCATGTAAAACATGCACGCATATCTCGATATGTAATTTCTTGCAATTTCATTATTTACATAACGCTTACTTATTTTAATTTCGAATGATAAATATTTTCAGAAATGCTATGAAGGTAATCCGAGTTCACAACTTTAAAAAGGAACTAAGTTCCAGAACCTGTTTGATTTCCGTTTTTTACAGAAAGCAATGCAAGAAAGGGAAATACTCTGTTAGTTGAGCTAAATTTATTTATTTTTTGTTTTTGTACAAATATCACGTTAATGGTTAAAGAAGTTCGACGCTAGTAACAGCTCCATTCTGAACGGAGGTACCTATAGGCAGTATATTCTTGGTCAAACAAGTGGCGCCAACAAGAAATATCTGTGTTGTTATGTTATTATGCCCTCAGACAACACAATCACGTTAAACTCTAGAATGTAACTTGTACATGTAATCAACTACTAAGCACATAAACTTTTTGCAGAAGGTCTCCTATTTTGCTTTGCCTCTTTAATTACGATAGGTATTTGGAGACGATATCTCCTACGTCAGATCACTGCACCTATGTTATTTTTAGAAAAAATCTTTCCATATATACCTATGATATAGGATGACCGGAGAATACGGCACGAAGCTAGGCTTGTGAATATTCCTTCGACGGTGTCAGTATCATGCTTTGTCTTCTTCCCGATCCGAAGTTATGTCTATAACTTATACATTTGTATACAGGTATGTAGGTACATACATACATAGGTAGGTACATAGATAAAGGTACCCAAGTGCCTTCTATTAAAATTCTGCGTTTGAAATCCCGAAGCATTAAACCCATGCTAATGACGTGCAAACGATTCAATCATTGCATTGCACTGGATTAATTATATATCGTGAGACAGGCTCCAGATATTTGCTTCTTTTGCATAAAGCGGGAAAACAAATCAAAGCAATGTATAAAGACACCTCAAACTGTCCCTACATACACGGATTATATTCATCGTTATGTAAGTAAAGTAATATTCAAGTTTGTACTGAAATCATATCACGTCGCCCTGAATCGGAGTGCAAATACGTGATGAGGCTTTGTCTATCCATCTAGAATTCCAACGTAAATTGAAAATTTTTCAGAATTATCTAGTAATTTGAAATAATTTGACCGAGGATTTAATCTACATATATACACACATTTATTGCAGTAGTGAGCGATTTAATAACTGCGAATTGAGCTTTAAAATTTTCTAAAAACAAAGAAAACAGTTTAGATTTCTACAGGCATTATATGCCAATTCTTGGAAACTCTTCTTTACTTGTAATTGAGCTAAGACAAAACCCTGGCGAAATACTCCCCAAGCCATGAAACAGAAATCTATATATGTGTGCGTGCTAATCCAATTCTCTAAAATATTTTATATTGATTTTCAAGGAAAAAAGACTAGAAATTGATTTTATATATGCCATAAAACCTAAACTACTAACGACACAGGAAAATAGTCTTCCAGTAATTTTATGTAAGTTTACATCCTTACCTTCACAAAAGCTACATTTACTATAGTTTTAATTAATAAGGGAACCTTACCACTTCACGCTCAATAACTCTAAGCTGGATTAATAGTTGCAATAATGTATGTGCGGCCGTAGTCGGCAGATTGATTCGAATTCATTGGACCAGAGAACTTTCACATATGTATGTATGCAATTATTACTCAGTTGAGAGTTTTTGTTTGGGGAATCGTGGTTATTTGGTTAAGATAATTTTTTTTTAAATAATTTTGTTAGGAAAGATATATAAATTTGATTACGGTTGGGAAGACAAGAAAGTAAGCTTAAGATTATCAGAAGACAATTTTTCTGTATGAATAGTAGTTTAGGGCGCAGGAGCTATTTAAAGCAAACTTTTGTCTACTTTAAGTATGAATACTGCAAATATTTTAGAATGCTAGGACTAAGTTAGAGCTCTCATGTAGTAGTGACGGATTCTGTTTCATAGCTTGGGAAGTATTTTTCGACGGTTTGGGTTAAGGTATATCGTAAGCATAGCCTTCGTTTCTTTTACTTTGTGCAAAAACAGTTTTTTTTAAAACGTAGGGAACATTTTCAAAGCTAAGCGGCTATGACTGCCGAGAATACTGTAATTTCCTGTACTTGCTGAAATCTTCCCCTCACTTTGACAGGACGGTATACAGATGCTGGTATCCGGATCCGAAATATATGGATCCAGATCCGAATTAACCGGATCCAAATCCGAACTATCCGGATCCAGATCCGAACTATATGAATCCGGATTCGAACTATCCGGATCTGGATCCGAACTATCTGAATCCAGACTAAGCAAAACAGAATGAAAATTTCCTCCAAATTGCATTGTTTCATTAGAAAAATGGAGCATTATATTTTTCCAATGAAGCAATGCATTTTGAATGAAAATTTTGAACCTCTGGTTCCGGATCCCGATTCGAATAGCTTATATCCGGGTACAGATAGCTCGGATTCGGTTAGCTCGGATATGGATTCGGGTCCGGAATCGAATAGTTCGGATCCGGATTTAAATAGCTCGGATGCGGATTCGACTAGCTTGGATCCGGATTCGGATACTCGGATTCGGATAGCTCGGATCCGGATTCAGATAGCTCGGATCCGGATTCAGATAGCTCGGATCCGGATTCGGATAGCTCGGATCCGGATTCAGATAGCTCGGATCCGGATTCGGATAGCTCGGATCCGGATTCAGATAGCTCGGATCCGGATTGCAGAAATCGGATAGCTTGCAGATCCGAGTATCCGGATATCCGGATTCAATTTTCAGCTCTAATGCATACTAGTTATTTTGACATTTGAGCTGTGACGTCACGATATCACAAGTTATATGAAGAATTCAGAAAAATTATTAAAATAAATTTGGTAACAGTTTTGAAAAAATGAAATAGATAATGTCATATTAAATACAAATTATAAATATACCTGACTGCTTAATAAGGAAAAGTTGTTACCTCAAAGCTGCCCTAAATAACTGGGAGAACAAACAAAAATCCCTATACTGGGAAAGGCTACAAGGACTTCGTCAGGCAAAAAAGTTTATCGACACCTCTGGAGGAAAGACAAAAGAACTATTACTCCTCAAGAAAACAGAGCTCAAAATAATTACAGAACTCTTCTCAGGCCATTGCCTCTTGAGGTATCACCTTAACAAGATGGGCTTGGCTGAGACTTCATCCTGCCGCTTTTGCCAGGATGCTCATGAAACCTCGGAGCATCTGCTCTGCAACTGCGAAGCATTGACCAGGCGGAGATTACTCCATCTCGAACATGCTTTTCCTACACCTAACTACGTACGGAACCTCAATCCCAGAAGGATACTAGACTTTATTAACAGTCTGAACCTAGAAAGGGAATAAATTCAACGGGGACTCACAATAGATCTTTTAGGTCGCGGTGATTGCGGGGCTGACGCCTACACACCCCTCTACGAATCTAATCTAATCTAAGGAAAAGTAATACTTTTTCAAGCGATCAAGTAAGAAATTACAGAAATTTCAATCCGTGCATTAAAGTGTAAATATTTTGTTTATGATTGCTGAAATTAATATATATATAAAATAAAAAAAATTAATTAATATAAAAGTGTTTTAGTACACTCGTGTGATACCATGACGCTCAAGATGGCCTACCATGGCTCATAGCACTCATACCTTGTTATTGTCAGTATACCAATACAAAGTTAGTTATTGGTAGAGTTTATGCTGTAGTTTATAGGCTCTGGCTCTCTGCTGAAATCTGTAAGTTTGACCATATTTCACCTTACCACACAACATTCCTAGGTGCTCAATACGAGATTATCTCAAGCAGAGAGGACTGATTCACTTTTCTGCGAGAATTTTTTGGGCACACAGCTTTGGAACATAATCAGAATCTCGTTTTCATAAATTAGTAATGAAAGTCTGTTATCCTATCCAAATAGCCCGTCTCTAAAATAGTCTTCCCCCTACCTATCAGAATGCGCGATCTGTCGGTTCATTTACGAATCTCATGAGGGTCCACGCTTTTAATTAATCTTTCCTATTTTCACGTTATTCTTTTGTCTTATGGAGTAGCTCACTTTTATTATTTTCTTAATTTTCATAACTTTCATTATTCTTATAATTTTCAATTTTCAATTATGTTTTATTCCGTGTATTTTAGCTATAATTTCTTAATTTTAGTCTCCTTTTTTATTATTTAATTTTTAATTTAATATAATTTTTTTTTTTTCTTAATTGTCAATTTATTTTGCCTCTGTTTTATAGCAGTATACTTTTTCTATTATTTTTATAGTTATTTCCAATTTTTGCCTAATTTTAGTAGGTTTTTGTTTTTAATTTTCAATATTTAATTTTATTTAAAATTTTTTATATTTCCTATATTTTCATTCCTTTTTATGAAATGTACCTATGTAAATATAGCTCTTGTACTAAAAGGATTGTGAAATCTTATATACGGGGTAGGAGAAGATGTGTATAAAAGAGTCGGTTTTGAATGAGTCGAACTGAGTTTTACCAAAGAACATATAACTATTAGATGTTCTTTGGTTTTACCTATTTCGAAATAATCTAGCAAAAGTTAATTTTATTCTTTATACGTCAACAATGGCCAGCGATAACTCACCGAAATTTACCAGTTGTAGCAAAAGAAGCGGAGTTAGAGCACCACATTGAATTTTTCAAGATCAGAAAGTAAACTTTTTTGTTCCATGTTATTTAACCTGTAACAAAAGCAAGTATATCTTTTTGTATATGTTAAGACTTCAAAGACATTTAGTTTACGTTAATTCAATCCAGCAAATAGCCAGAGAAGTCATAAATGCCACAATATCGGAGGGTTTGCAACCAACAAAAGCAGGATACAACAGCTTTCAGCCACAAGACGTGGCGGTTGAAGCTTGGAGTCAGGATCCAGGAAGAATGTTAAACAGATAAATTGTAAAATGCTGTCTGCTATCATAACGGACTCACCAGAAAAAATAAAATATGAGAATAAGAAAACAATAGAAAAACTAAGAAAAATCATCATAAAGCTTAATAGAAAATCCAAAAAGAAAGATGAAGCAAATTATGATTCAAAACTCCAAACTTGTTTTATTATAAAAAACAAAAAGATTTACGCAAATTGATAGAAAAATGAAACTAAGTATTGTGTGGTTTGTAAGGAAAATTATCCCAAAAGTAGGGAAGAGTAATAGTACAAATGTAAGAGTTTTGCGCTCAAAAATGTAATTAATTATTTTTCTAAGTTAGTTGGTTTTTAAGTCTGACAATTTATGAACCTACGAGGGGAGTTCAATGTATTCTCGGTATAGGTATGAAGGAAAAGGCAGAAAATTCTGAATAAATTTTATTTTTCAATATACTCCCCTAACATCTCAACACATTTATTTGTTCGTGAAAGTAACTTTTCAATTCCCTCTGAAAAATATTTTTCTTCATGGCCCGAAAAATTCAACTCTTCATCGTCCGAAAAATGCTTTCCACGAAGGTCTTTTTTAAGATTAGGGAATAGATAATAATCACTAGGGGCCAGGTCCGGACTGTAGGGTGGATGATTGATTTCTTCAAATCTGTACTCCCGCACAGCAGCCTGGGCAAGGCGCGCCTTGTGAACCGGCGCGTTGTCGTGAAGCAGCAACACACCTGCGGTTAATTTTCCACGTCTTTTTTCTTTAATTGCCTCCTTTAAATTACGCAGGGTGGTTGCGTATGATGCAGCAGTAATACTTTGACCTTTTTTTGTGTACTCGATTAGCAAGATTCCCTTAGAATCCCAAAACACCGTGGCCATGAGCTTTCCTGCGGACGGAGTGACTTTGAACTTCTTCGGCGGGTGTGATCCTTTTTTGTGCCACTGCATAGACTCTTGCTTGCTCTCAGGGTCATAGTGATGAACCCACGTTTCATCACCAGTAACAATCCGATCGAAAATACTTTGCGGATTTTCACCACAGAGGTCCAAAAACTCCTTACAACAGTCAACTCGCACTTGTTTCTGTAGCGCGGTGAGCATTCGCGGCACCCATCTTGCACTGACCTTTGACAAATTCAGGCGCTCATGAAGGATTGTGTGAATGGTACCCACGGATAGCTTAGTCATTTCTGCTAATGTTTTCACTCTTACACGGGCATCTTCAAGTACAAGTTTTTCGACAAATTTGACGTTTTCTTCAGTAGCGGCACAAATTGGCCCACCAGCGCGGGGGTCGTCTTCAATGCTCTCTCTACCCCGTTTGAATTCACTTGACCACTTCTGAATTGTAGATAATGAAGGCGCAGAATCTTGGTAAACAGCCACCATTTCTTTATGGATAATGTTTTGAGTTTTTCCTTGTTTTGTGAGGAATTTTATCACTGCACGATGCTCGATTTTTTTCATCATTGTCGAATCAGTCATCATAGTTGTCTTTTCGCAATGATATCTGGAATACTAATGGTGGCAATTAAATGAAATTTTGTATTTATACCCTCAAAGAGTGTCATTAACTAATGAGATAATTAAATTACCCTTATCATTAGTATATCACCTCGATACCGAGAATACATTGAACTCCCCTTACTTAAAAATTTGAGATATAGATCAAAGAAAAGTTAATTTGTTACCAATTGAATTATTAATACATGACTCGTTTTTTTTTTTTTAACTTTTATAGCGTTATATAGTATTTTTATGATAGGTGAAACATTTTCAAGTCTATGCAAAGACAAGTGTTGCAGATAAAGTCTTTCTTATACTCGATAGACATGCAAGTCACAAAGGATTAGAAGCTTTGAATTTTGAAAAGGAGAAGAGCATAGATATTTTATGTCTGCCCCTACACTGCAGTCTCCGGATGCAACCACTGGATGTGAGGTTTTACGGACCATTAAAATTTTATTTTCATAAAGAAATTTCAAAATCCGATATCTGTTAACCAAGCATATGGGAAGGCAGCGAAAGCAGCTTGAAATGAGAACCATGGTTTTAAAAGCACAGGTCTTTGGCCCGTAGATCCTCATATCTTTCATACTGCGGAGACAACCAATATACCTCTGAATACGAGAAGCTCTGAATTTCCTGTAACAAATCAGCCCCTTCTTCAGCCACAAAATTCAAATAACGATTGCACGAATCCTATTATATATGAAGATGTTATATAGTACTTTCAACAACGACCAATACGCTATGAGCTACTCAAGCCCTTTGGTGCTTTGATGTTTCGGCAGAAAATCGCTAGGCTGGAAAAGTCTGTCATATCCACCTAACTCTCCGGAGCTAGTACCATTCTATTTCTATCCCAGCAAATTGTTAAAAGGAAAATAAATTGAACAAGTGAAAAAGCTAGAATTGATTTACAACAATTTTTTATGATACCATAGAGACTACATGAATACTCGTATGTAATTTCATATGGTCACCACATCTGTGCAAGTTTGATTTTTGAAGTGGTTTTTCGCATTTATATCTAGAACGGTTCGTCGAACAGTAAAATTGATTATAACCAATTTTATAGGATTTCATAATCAGTACAATAAAAACGTCTAGAAGTGATCATTTTCGTAGTATACGTAAAAAAATAAATTTTTATATTTCAATATCAAGAAGGTGCTGCCCGATTTAGCCAATTTTTGAAATTGTTTTTGCTATTTTTATGAAAACACTGTGTACACATTTTCAGCGCCCTACGTTAACGCGTTCTCAGGCTGTATCCAAATATATAGTGAAAACTGAAATTTTTGTGTGGCAACCCCACGAATGAATTGCCCGATTTGTCTCATTTTCGAACTTAATATTACTTTTTTTAAAGTCCCTGTGCAAAATTTCAGCTCTCTAAGTGCACGCGTTCTGGAGTTAACGTGCGCACAGTCAGACGGACGGACAAACAGACGGACATGCAAAAATCAAAGCAACTTTTAATATTATTGGAGAAGTTTTTTCAACAAAACCGAACAGGCACTGAACTGAGTCAGAATCTGTCAGATCTACACCGAACTTAGCCCTGTCTCGAACGGGGACAAACTAAAAAAATGCAAGAAAGTAGAATATCTAAAAATGTTAGTCCTTTATGATTTTAATAAAAAAATAAACCACTTCAATAAAATAATAGTATGTGCACAAAATCTCCACACATCCACACTTTAATTACAAATTCTTCCGATTTGATATTTAAATCCGAACCGTACACAAATTTTCATAGAACAAGAAATAGTCCAGTCAATAGAGATAAAATAAGGCCTTTGCCTTACAAAAGGTTACAAAAAGTTGTAATTTTTATATATGTTACTTAGATCCGGGTCCCGATAAAAAATCCATGTTTTCACCCTTGGGGCGGGTTTCGGGCGCCCGCGCGGTCCACCATCTTGGATTAAAGGTAAAAAAATTGTTTTCTTCAAAATAATTCCTTAACGTTTGATCCTACTACAAAAATGTAGAAATATAAATTTGAAGAAGACTAAATTCCCTAAATTTTTTGTATAAACAGTTTTTTTTAAGTCTGATGTGTAACGAGTTACAGCAACGGCAATGTGAACATTCTTCTAAAAAAAATTTATACATATAGTACCATTTATACAAGGTATTTCGTCTATGGCAGCCCATAGGACAGGAGGTGATAGTAGTCATCTAGTCAAACAAAAAATTGTATGGTAAGGGGAGGCCGGCATCTCAATCGTTTTGAAGTTACAGAGTAATTAAGAAAATTTGTTAGTCTTTCACACAATGTACGGTCACTTACAGAGCTCATTATATGCAGAGCTTCACGGCCTTTCCAATGACTGCTCCACCAGCCCCGTATTCCTCCCCCTTAGGAGTTATGGTGTGTGTTTTTACTTTTTAGTGCATTTTATTTACAAAAGTTATTTATTTTAAAAGTTTTTTTAATATATTTTATTTTCTACGTTTTAGTCATAAATTCTATACACTCTAATGACTCTCGACGCTCGAAAGCCTACTTCCGACTCTCAAACCTCGAATATCGACTCTCAAATCTTTATACTCGACTCTCGAATCTGGACTCTCGTGCCTCGACTCTCGACTCATATCATAGACGGCCCAATTGCACAACCCCAAGAGTGGTAGTTACCACCCCCAACCCAAAACCCCCCAACACGTAAGAAAATTTTACCCCATCGGAAAGCTCCCCATTCACTCATCCTAAATCGAAAAAGCTCATGTAAATTAATCCACTTTTACTACCCTAAAACTCGTTCATCACGAACGGCACTCTCAGGCGCACAGGTACCAAGTTTCTTAGTCAGGGGTCTAGAAGTTGATAGAAAGTTTTTGATTATTAGACCATATTCAGTGCCTTGAGAAGAATTTTTCGAAAAACTATAATTTTATTCTCCTTTAGTCACTATTTTAAAAATTATGAAAAATTATACAATTAACATAATTAAACTTGACACGGGAGTTAACATGAAAATAAATAAATAAATAATTTAATTATAAAAAGCACTACCGGGGACATCTTAAACCGCATGCGTAGTATGTACTAAGGAGAGGTCCAGAAGAAATTGACCCATTTATTTTTATTTACAGCAAAAAACTAATGGCACACTTTTAATAAAATTTCTATATTTTGTTTCTTGGAACTTAAACTTTAAAATAAAAAAGCTATTTGTTTTTGAAAAATGTTTTAACTTTGTTATTTAAGCCGCGCATTAGATTTAGAACAGTTTATATTAGTAACATTTCTGTATGCTCTTTTCCATTTATTTCTGAAATCAACCTAATTTTTGGTAAATTTCTTTGTTTTGCTAAGCTCCTTTTTCATTAATGCCCAGTACCTCTCTACTATACGAAGTTGGGGGCAGTTTGCTGGATTGGCTTCCCTTGGCACGATATTGATCTCATTGGTTCAATACCAATCGATCGTTGCTTTTGAGTAATGACTCGCGGACAAATCTAGCTAGAAAATAACAGACCCTTCATGCTGTTGAATAAAAGGTAGAAGTCTTTTTGAAGGCACTCATTGATGTACACATTTGAATTTATTGTTCCTTTGATCAGATCGCCTGCCAAATCATGTACTTTCTGGGAAATTTTCTCTCATTCTTTTTGTTGAAAATTTTCTGGATACTCCACTCCGACTTTTTGCAATAAAATATTCGTCACCTGGTATCTGCGAAAAGTCTGCTTTACAATAAGTTTCATTATCCATAATGACAGAATCGTATTTCATCAGTTCTCATAAAATTTTCTCGCTCTTCATTTTGCTGTTTTCTCTTCTTCATCCTTCCTCAGCGGCACTTTTTGCACCTTATAGCTCCTTAATCCACAAATTTAGATTTTGATGTTCCTGCCAATGTCGCCATATATCTTTCCGAAGTTCCCGTTTTCCAAGAATGAGTACCCTTAATCGTCTGGACGGGATGGACCTAGTTTTCGCCTGACCCACATATCCTTTCTATTAAAAAGCCTCGCCTATACTAGGTTATTGTCCTTTTTACCATGGAATAACTTGTATTCAGGTCTTTTGAAATCTTTAAAAATGAAAATGTGGGATTTTCCAAATATTTGGACAAAATCATTCCACGCACTTCTTTCCCGCTTCGAGACATTTTAACTATTTCACTTCCAATACACGAATGGTTCGTATAACTCATATAAACTCGGTATTTATGGAATATTTAAAAAAAAAATTCCAGACCTGGATTATTGTAATTTTGCAGGTATAAAAATAACTTAATGGGTCCATTTTTCTGAACCATTCCTTACTAGCTCCACTAATACGCAATACCGGAGACAGACTTGCACTATGGCAATTTGCGCTAAACCATACTGAGAAACAGCAGAGTATACGCTCGGTGTACACTCAATATGTAGTACATTGAAACTCAATATGAAAATTGTGAAAAATGTACGCGGTATACGAGTTTATTCCAGTCTGACCCAAGTTATAAACCATAATCATTTAATAAACGAACCTTTTAGCACCGAATTTTATGCAATGTTGGCTGCAACTTTTTCTGTAATTTTATATTTGACACTTGTCAAGTTGAAGTGTCCATTTGTTTTTCTTTTTTTTAGTTTCCATATAGACAAGTAATTGCAAAATATTTGCTCGCATTTTCTACGTGCGCGGAACTTTCTTAAGTCAAATGACAAATTAAATGACAAGTATATAAAGTGATAAATCAAATGTAAGTTTTCTATTTTTCAGTATCGTGCCGCAAGTGTGTATATGAAATTTTATATTGCAATTGCCATAATTGCAATGTTAATACAACAATATTGAAATTGCAAGTCTGTCACCGGTAATACTTTTTAATTTCAGTTTCCGCCATTTTAATTTCACTTTTGTTTTGACAATTTACTGACTAGTCAGTACTGATAAAATTTTCAGCAAGTCTGTACTACACGACTCAGTGTCGGTGACAGCGTCAGTTCTATTGCTTTCGACAAGTTATCTCACTCCGTGATATTGTTTAAAATGGAAAAATATAAGTTTCCCTTAACATTCCTAAAATTGGACAGAGTCATATTTAGATAACAGAACATACCAAATCTATTTCCGCCATTCCATCTCTAGAGTCTTGAAATCTTCGTCCGGTGTACCTCAAGGGAGTCATTTGGGCCCATTGTTCTTTATTCTATCTATTGACGACATTGTCTCTGTTGTGAAGCACTGCAAAGTCTTGATTTTTGCTGACGATATTAAACTTTTCGCTCAGATTAAATCTTTTAACGATTGTGAACAGGTACAGGGTGACCTCCACAAATTTTACGATTGGTGCAAAAGCAACAATTTGGTACTCAATATTGACAAATGTGAGGTTATGACTTTCCACGGGAATGAGAAACTTATCACTAAAGATTATGGTTTTTCGGATTCCTTGATTCGTCGTGTTAGTTCTGTCTGTGACTTCGGTGTCAAATGTGACTAAAGATTGAATTTTGTCTCACATATAAACTTCATGGTATCAAAGAGTAGTTCTATGTTGGGCTTTATAAAACGTTGGTCTCGAGAGTTTTCGAATCCCACTTGCTTTGTGAGACCCCTTCTTGAATACGCTAACCAGGTCTGGTCTGTATTTTACGGCACACACATCGACCGTATCGAGTCTGTTCAGCGAAACTTCTTACGATTTGCTCTCAGGCACCTACCCTGGAATAATTCATTAATTCTTCTACCCTATGAGGATCGCTTGTAACTTTTAAATATGCACTCGCTTCAGAAACGTCAGCCAGCCCAGTGGATTTTGACTTTATGGAGTGTGTATGTAGCTGAAAAGATCTAATTGACATGTTATAAAATGTATCGGAATTGTTGGAACAGTTTAATAAAATAATCATTTAGCATATAACCTAGAATCATAGACATTATAGTGTATTTTCCTGTCGAGGCACAAATCCCATGAAAATTCCACCATAGCACACTAGTAGGTAGGTTAGGATCAAACCTAGAGCACAATGGACACACTGCAGATCTAAGTGAAGCAGGCTAGGCACTTCTAGCGGCACCACTCTTACCTAATCTAACCTAGGATCAAAACTGCCTAATAGTTACGTATTTTCGGTGTATTTAAAATGAATTCAGCCTGACGAAATGCAGTCGAATCCTTTTTTCTATTCAGAATCGATTTTCTTTTATATATCAATAGTTTTCTCTGTAGCACGTGCGCACGTGATATCAATGTAGAAATAAAAACTCAAACTTTTCTATGTAAGTTACCATTCTGACTACGACTCGAATTCGAACTGCAATGCGTGTGAGGATGCGACTTTACTTTATAAACACATTCAAATCATGGAGATGTTCTATACAACTGCATGTCGGAATCAGGCAGTCAAGTAGTAACAAGCTTCGCTGAATGAGATCCCTGAATACTAATCGAAATACGCACAATCATTTCTGCAAGTTACTGCAATTTTTGAGTTCATTGGCATTTGCTAACCAAGTTCTGTTTATATGAAAAGAGAAACAATTTTTGTTTACTTTCTTTTTAGTAACATTTCCTCCTTTACTTTTCTAACTATGTTACAATTGTACATAATTAAATATGTAAGAGTATGATAGATTCTACCTGGTAGGATTAGGAATCAAAATAAGCAGAAATGTTCATCTATACTAGACCTGAGATGCATATACTTAAAGATAAATTAACGTTGCTCGTAAATTATTCAAATTATTCGTAAGAAATGCACTTCTTCTAATACAATTTTATTGAAAGAAATAAAATTAGGTCGAGCGAAAAGTTCGTATCTGAAGATTTCATGGCAAAAAACTTTAGCGAAGTAATTTAAAAGAATAGTTGCCGGATATCTTAAAGAAATCTAAAAATTAGATTAGAGCTTTTGTTCTCAGCGGGTGGGGTACCTATCATAGCCGCGAATCTACACCATAGACGTAGCTCGACCCAAATTCTGCAATTTATTTTTTCCATTACAAGCAAAAATTACGAGTAAATTATGGAAAGAATCGTTCTAAATAATTTTCAATCTGTATTCTTCATTTCGATTTGAAAGCGTGGAATTTTTAAAACTCATCAAAATCGAAGTTTATAGAAAAACGAATTACATACTCGTATTGTAGAAAGTAATTAACCCATATTAGTAGGCAATAAGAATACAATAATTTAATTTAGCTTGAACGCTATTGTGACAACTTATTTTTAGTAGTGGTGGTCCTAACTTTTCATAAAGCTGGACTTTTCATGGATTTAAAAAAAAAAAAAAAAATTAGAGCATTAAATTCTAGGAAGTGGCATTAAATTAGCCCTCATTGAGTCCTAAATTTTGACGTATTCAAAACCTTTCTATCATGAAATGGCGGTCTCAGCTTAATTGACGTTCTAAAGATTGTCAATACATTATCAACATATAGGGTAACTGCACTAGTATCCGGACAGCTCCAGTATTCAGACACTTTTAATTTTATTTAATAAAAATAAGAAAAGTAGCCTTAGAGTTAGCATTAAAGCTCCGTTAGAATTTTGTTAATTTGATCTTTTTAGATGCACATCCAAAATTTGGGTAGCACACGTGTCGTTTTTGCGTGTGTTTTTGTCTGTGTATGTATTTCACGTCAGTAAGTTCAACACGTGTTTTATGTAAGGTGCAATTAGTGCATTCAACATCAGAGAAAGTGAGATAAAATTATTAATTATTGCTTTATTTAGTTTAACTGTCTTTATATTATTTGAATATTGTATTTTATTAGTATTAAATAAAAAATATGATATATTTTTTATTAAATTCATAAAAGTTTTGGATGTCCAGTAACTAAAACCGAATAAAAAAACAATTTTGTTTAGTTTCCGGACAGGCTATCCGGACACTGAAAGTATGCTTCAAAAGAAATTGTTTCCTGTTTACTCTCTAATACAATTATAAAATATGTTTTTTATAGGACAGAAAAGGTTAAACATGTTTTTCTATTAAGCCTTTAGTATTTGGACGCATTTTAAGAAATTCCATTTCTGCTGTTTGACTACTGAAATGGTAATCCAGACACTAAGACAAAAATATTTAATACGTAATCGATTAATTAAAAATAAAAGATACCTAGGTAGTAAATAATCATAATAATTTTCAAAATAATGGATGACAGTACTTATGCATACAAACCGAAAAAAAACGTATAAAACAATCCGCTAATGATGTAGAAATTACTTAAGCTATACTAAGTCGATGTCAAAGAAAATAAATTGACCATTATGAAGTGTGCTGAAAACTAATTATGGAGTGCTGTTGGCAAGTGTGGAATTTCACTTAGAGAAGATAACTTTATCAACACTGGACCAATATTTAAAAAGTATTAAATAGGACGACATATTAAATAATCCTGCCTGAATACTAAATTTGCTTAAAACGTGTTTTTTCAGTCAAGTAATTACATGCCGTGGATTAAAAAACGTTTATCAATTTTAGACCGGAGAAGAAAATGAATTTTATTTTCTGCAGTCAGAAAAATGTTCCCCAATTGTAGCCTTTTCATATTTTCGTCACTAAAGGATATTGTAAATGGCATCCCAGCGAAACTGTTTTTGGGAACAGAAAAAGGATGGGTGAGGAGCGATATCTTTTTCGAATATGTAGTTAATGGCGGAGTTAATGAGTGTTTCGAGGAGTAAGAAAATACCAAACCGCAGGTACCCTTTTCATAGACAGCTACAAGTCACACTTGACGTTAGAGCTGAGTGAAAATTACAAGGAAAAAAATATTATTTTATATGTATTGCCACTAAACACCACTCAGTCTGATTTCAGTTAGAAAAAATCGTTCGAGAATCAAGAGCCAACATATAACAAAAAGAAACTTCTTGTCTGTTGTCAACGACTGGTCCTTGTGTGTCACCGGGTTCAATTCGATGCCGTATAAAAAGACTAATGAAAAAGGAACAAAGTCTAAAAACAAGTCAATTAAGAAGAAGAAGGAGCAATATTTTAATTGAATTACAAAGTGATGTTGAAGATGACGATGGTTGGGATTCTGGCATTAGGTGGTTGGTGGTACTACCCCAAGTGCACCCAATATTTTCATTATCTTAAGAGGAGCAAGCAAAGACTTCGTGTGCTGGAAATATTAACAACAAAACTAATATGCGATAACTTTTTTGAGACTATTGTTTTTTTAGTTATCTACTTTAAAATATTTTTAAAATTACTTAAGTATTTATTTTTTTTTGTCATTATTACCAAGTTTGTGTTCATAGTAATTCTTTCAATTAATAAAATGTGTATAATTTTATGAAAAAGCTTATTTGTATTTATTTTTAACAAAAAATGTGTAATAAATTTCTTCTAAAAGGCCTATATCCGGACACTGAAACTCTAGGGTCCGAATACTAAATGTTGGTGTCCGAATACTAGCTAAAAGCAAACTTTTTTTTTCAAACCAGAAAACTATAACAAAATATTATTAAATGGCCTAAAAATACTTACTTGCTAAATGTAAACAAATAATAATAAAAAAATATATTTTATTTACATATTCTGAGTAGCAATAAAATGATTGAGCAAAAAAGTAAGATGAAACGTTAAGTGTCCGGGTACTAGTACATTTACCCTACTGCGATTTTGAGAATCGTTCTAAGTTTGTAATTATTTGTTACCATGTGTCTCAATTTACGAGGAGCTGTTCTCAGTAAATAGATTTGCTTTTGTCCTACCATTATCAAACTCTAAAGAGTATGGTCCAGATCATCATGTCTGCCGGACAATATTCCATTCGGATTGTCTTGTCACAAAAGTATTTATATTTTTCTGCTCTAATAGGAAAATGTTTAAAACTACACTTTCAATGTATGTATCTTCTACATATACATCTTAGAAATGTAAACATCTTTGGAAGTGCTTATTATTACTTTTACCGAATTAAATTCGAAAAACAGCTTTAATGATCAAACTAGCAAATCTTCACATTGTTTTAGTGATGTAGAATGTAGATTATAGGGAGGATGAGTATTGATATTTTCTCTGCAGTTGGGCCTTGAAGCCCAACAGAATAAATAATTGAATTAAAGTAATTATAGTTTTTTCATAGTTTCAATTTACAAATCTTATTTTATAACAAAAAAATAGCTCGGATTTTAATTCCTATATGTTACTATTAGGTATACTAATGATATTTTATGGTTAATTAATTGAGGTAACATTTTTTTCCTTTTAGAATCCTCTCACGAAATTTTAAAGTAAGTCGGTAAGATAACAAAAAGAAAACGATACCAACAGCAAAACAAAAAAAACAAAAAAACCAAATCATTAATTTTTTACACTGTATTTGTGGGTATGATCAAGATTTACAGTTTTTATATATTACGTATACATATGTATGTATGTAAAAATGGCGATTATTTGTATTCTTTTTTCTTTATCACTTCGTTGAACTGTGTTCCTATGTTTTGATTAAATCACACCATCTCCTTTACCAGTTTGAACATATTCTTCAAAATATCACCTCTGCAGAAGTATTTGTAGACTATATGTATAGGTACATTCTGCTAATTCTGATGCGTTCTATATACAAGCGAAAAATAAATTTACATAAATGTGATTATCATTCTCTGATGATGATAATCATTATGCAATTAAGGTAATTACAACTTACACCAGTTTGGAGTTATAAAATTGCATTTCGTGCACTAAGGCGAATTGTCGCCATCGGCCACCTTACAAAAATTAAGGTGATGGGCCGACAAGAAGCGCTTGAAAAAGAAAATTACAGTAAATAACTGTTAAGTGAAAGCAACTTATAATTTGTCCTCCAAATGCATTTTAACTGGACACTTATGTGCTTTTAAGTATTTAATGAAACGAATCAATGTTTATCTTAATTAATCCGACAAGTAAAGGTTCTTAGTATAAAAAACAAAAATGTTATAAAAAGTAAATTTATACGAAGCTAAGATGTGTGGATTTTGCATTTATCGTTCATTCTGAAGCGATTTTTATGCCCAATTTCCTTTTAATTTACCTTAATCTTTAAGTTAACAATTATTAAGAAGTGTTATTAGTTAGATGTGCTCTTTCATGCAGGATAAGCCTCTATTTTAATGATTCATTATATGGTCAGAATATGTATATTAATGAAAGAAGACAGCCATCCAGGAAATTTTAGAAGCAATGAATTTAAATAATTCCAAGAATTACTCCCGGTCAGAGTTTGGAGAAACGGAGATTTCGAATTCGAGAATCTGGTTTTTTAAGAAACCGATGAGTAGCACCAGCCATTGATACGTATATATAGTTTTGTTTTTATTTATTTAACTTATTTGTTTTATTTTATTGTCAATAAAATCAAAAAACCTTTTCCATGACTGATATCTTCAATTATTAATAAAGTATTGTAGGTAGGTACTTAACAAGTTTTAGAACAAATACTTTTCAAGTCTTAAACATATAACAAATTGCAAGAAGACACTGATTATGCAAAATTAAGAAACGGAAGAGTTTAGTGGATTAAAATTGAGAAAATTTTCATTTATTTTATCGTGGCATATACCCAATATTGGATTTTACATTGAAAACACAACAGTAAATATAACTGGTTTAGTGGTTTATAAATTTTTAACCTACATATACAACATTATAAACCACACGTTCCTTAAAAATATAAATAATACTTACTTCTAAAGATAGATCTGTAAATTTTGAAGTACAAATACCAGTACAAGTATCAAGTACCTCGTACTTTTATTTTTAATTAGAAAAAATAAGTATAAAATACTTGAAAATGACATTGTAAGTATTCTTCCAATTAAACTGTTCCAAATTGAATTACTGAGTAGTACAAGACTTGCTGGTATTGAACTTTTTAAAGAACTGTCCCAAGTAAAATCATAGGGTATTGCAAGACTACACAGTAAGCAAAATGGTGTTGTTTTCAATCCAAATCGGTGTCGAATACGGTCCCACCATCTGGATTGAAATGAAATACATATATCCATTTGGACGTTTACATTTAAAGTTAAATTTTAACTTCAAGTGGATAATATTATTGCAACCTCTGCATGTGGTGCATGACGTCATAAATATAAACAAATTAGCTAAAAAAAAGGTTAATATGGAAGTTTTTAATGTGAAAATTCTAAACAATGTTACTGGTGTTTGAAGAAAAAAACACCAAATTGATAATTTAATTAAAGTTTCTCAGTGCTAACTTAAAATACGATAATGGGCCCTATTCTGTCGGTAAAATTTTATCATTTTATGTTATGTTATGCCTTAAAATAAAATATTTCCCTAAAATCCTATTCTGTACCAGAAATTTTATTTTATTTTATGCATCGTAACATAAAATATTTCCTGTTATGGAGCATAACATAAAAGAACCTAAGCAGCACATTTTAAAGGTATTTTGACACATTTTATGAAAATGACTTGCGTCAATGAACATTCGTTGTGCGAAAATTGTTTTAATTACAAACTAAAACGTCCACCGCCATACATAAAAATTACAATTTTGTTAGAAATTGTAGAAATTCGCACCAGTGCAGTGTATGATAAAATATAAAAAGTAAATTATATTTGCCTAGGTTTCAATTTTATGCAGAAGAGATCATACGATATCTTCGCGATTCCTACGATCCATGTGAGTTGCCCAGCCTTAGGCTTCAAAAGTTCTTCCGGCTGGATAATTAATATAAACTTCTTATATTGTGATTTGTAAAGTTATTTTGCAAATGTTTCGTTTTATGAAAACAAATTCAAATACTTATAGAGTAACTATAGCCTCATACCGGAAAGACATCTATTCCGTTCACTTTGAGTTAGGAATCTAAAATTTAACGGAAAGGACGTTTTTCTGCTGCTTTGCATTTCTACGGATATGGTTCGCATCAAACTCCAGTCAGGAGTTGTCATATTTTAGAACTTTTACACCCAAAGTATCTCAAGAGCTATTAAGAAAGCAGCTGCTTTCAGAAATGATTATTTAGTGGGTGATTTGATAGAGTATCACGCAAATGTCAATTGACCAGCTGTTCAAAAAGTAATAGAAAACACAGCGGAATGTACTAAATATTTTATGTTACGTGTTCATAAAAGAATTCATAAAATAATTTTATGGAACCACGACAGAATACGAATTTTTAAAATATTTTATTTTCATTTTATGAAGAAGGGATTTTTTCGCCATAAAATAACATAAAATATTATTTTATGAAAAATTACAGAATAGGGCCCAATCTAATATTGAAAATATTCTTCACACTAGTTTGAATAAAGCTTACCTCTCTTGAAATAATTTGGCATCAGGAATGTTTGAGTATTTGTTATATAGAACCAAAGATTTTATAATACAAAGATATTGCAGGCACATTGTGTAGTTTGGCCTCAGTGAAAAAAATAATGTGGAATCTCTATTGAAAAATTATTAATACTTCGCATTGTACACGGCCTCCACTAACAATGAGCACCAGAGCCTGGACCTGATGTAGAGAAGCCCTCAATTTTATTTTAGAAATTTATTGGAAATTTTTTTTTTAAATTTGTATACAGTATTGGAGAACGACAGCAATGCCTTGCTTTAATATAAAATCAACGATGTCTCGACCTGATTTAGAGAAGGCGTAAATTTTTTCCTTGAAATTTATACTGAAAAAATTTTCCGAAGTAAATCGGAAATCACACCGGTTTTTTTTAAACTGTATACCGAGTCCATTTAAAGTACGTTTCTAACTATACTAGTTTTTTTCAAGTTTTTAAGTTTGGGCTCTGCAGTTTTAAATTCGTTGAAATTTCATCGAAATCGAATGAAAAATTACAATTTTTTCTAATATTTTATAAAATACAAACATTTCAAAAACGTTCATCTTTGATCATTAACGCAAAGATATTATACCGGCAGTGAAGAGCTTGGAAAGGCACTTTAAAATGTACTGGGCAGTCTTGTAATATGCTGTAATTATACTCGATGCATTACTTTAAATAGTACTAGCAAGTTTAGCAGTATCCAATAATTTTACTTGGAACTGAGTACCTACTTGGAAAAATGCTCACTAGATGTGTAGTGGAAGTGACATATCGAGTGAAGCCTAAAATAACTCGCGAAATGTATTAGTACGAAACTTTAAATGCGTTAGTGCGCAATCATTTTACAAAACTCTAAAATAAAAATATAATAGCGCTCTATCTATTGCAAATTCTAATATTTATTATACCCAATATAATAAAATCATAGAGTCGTTATACTAAGTTAATCATTCCGTATATAACAATAGAAAAATGATGGTAGAGGAAAATAGATTGAACGTCCAAGCATAATATTAAAAGAGGAAAAGTTTTCGTCTCTAAGACTGAAATTTATTGAAATTTTTTTATTTAGGCAATTGGTGTGACCCACATCAATGAACTTCTATGGTAGCCGATCAGAGATAACCATTCTGATCGCTGGGTCGAAAAATATTAAAATTATTTTGATTTTTGCATATCCATCTTCCCCGTCTGTCCGTCCGTTCGTCCTTCTGTCTTCACGATAACTTGAGAATGCGTAGAATGCTGAAATTTTGCACACTAAAAAAAACTAAATTTGAGTTCGAAAATGGGATAAATCGGATAACTCGTTCGTGGGATTGACACACAAAAATTTCATTATCACTTATTTTTGGACAATGCCTGAGAACGTGTCAACGTAGAGAGCATGAGTGTACATGACATTTTCATAGAAATAGTAAATATAATTTTAAAGATGGACTAAATCGGGCAACCCTTTCATTCCTAGATGTATTTATTGTATTGAAAAGTTCTTTAGAATCTAAAATCCTATGAAATTGGCTATAATCATTTTTACTGTCCGACGAATCGTTTTAGAAATATATGCGAAAACCAATTCAACAATCAAATTTGCACACGAAATTGCATACCGGCATTCATCTACTAGGGTATCATAAGAATTGATCTTAGACCAATTCTAACTTTTTTACTTGTTAATAATAATAAACTTGAAAAAGTCGCTGAACTCCCGGAACTCTGAAATGTTTATTTTCAGAAAAATCAATTATCGAGAAGAAATACATATGATACAAACATAAGTTGTCGGAGTACTAATGGATGTGAAACAAAGAATGGAAAAAATATATGCAAAATATAGGAACTGGGGTGTATTTGACCCAGGTGCAAAACATCCGTATTTCGGCGGAAAAAAGTCAGTTATGTGGTTAAAATTATCAAAAAAACTACACCACTCGATTACCGGCTTCTCCCTCTTTAATTTGATACCAAACATGACGTATTTTGGACAAGCCACATTTGGGGGTGGTATGACCCCCCATCCCGAGAAGACCCTCTCCCCGAAATTGTTCACCTATTTTTGTACTCTAGACCCTAAATCCATAGAAAAAGCCCCAATGTTCTACGACTCTCCCACACAGACTTAGCCGTCTTTCAATATTTCGATACTTCTCACGTTTTCTTTAACTCCCCAAGTATGTTAGAGAATCTCGAATGGAGAGTTAGGGAATTCTAATCGGGGAAAACGAAAATTCTCATCTCCCAATCTCTTCGAGTTACAGAATCTGGCCCCAGGAAGGGGCTCGGTATCAGGTATATTAAGGGTTTGATACAAAAGAGATTTCAAGTGGTATGAATGTTTATAAACTCCGCCATTAGATATCCTGATTCATTCAATGCAGTAAATAATACTATGAAATTGAGCACTCTGATTTTTCATCACCTGATTCTTTAGCATCAATACAAAAGATATTTCAGAAGAAATCAAGGATCAAGCCAGATGCAACCTTGGAAAAGGCTATGGATATAATCAATGAAACAAATGGTAATCCTAACAATGAGTTTCATGCTCCTGGAGAGCGTGTAGCTAATAAATTAAAACTCTACACAGCGAATCAACAGACGCACGTGAGATTTCCAGAATCATAGATTTCCTGGATTCTACTTCTGCATTCATTTTTCGCACTATTATATATAGTACATTCCCATTGGAACGAAAAAGACGGAGCACAATGGCAGCGCTTCTCTAGCCAACAGTTGGCAGCGCTTTAGAAGATTATTTGATGAGTTCCAGCAGATTGAAGTGCAACAAGGGGTGATCTCATCTAATTTTCCACGTATCTAAACTGTGGATTTTTCCACTATTGTGCGAGGTAACGAATTTCTCATTTTGAGTGTGAAGTTCATGCGGAGTGAAGTTATTTTCGTTAGGAATAAAATTAAAAATGAGATCCGCAAGCTATAGGTAAATTAAATGTTTAATTATAATTCGGTAATGAATTTTTTGTTTTTTTTTGTTTTTAGGATTCCGTTTGGCAAAGAATAAATGAATTTAAAAACAAACAAAAAATATCGTACTTTTTGTGCTGTCAAAATTTGTAGATTTCTAGATTTAAATATGTTTATAACTCTCAGGAATCACTCTTGAAGGCCTCCTATGAGATTAAGGAAGAAGCACTGCAATGATTATCCAACAAGCTCATTAAAAGACACATTCAAAAAACTTCTTCGGCCATCATTTAGAGCTCTTCTTAAGAGCAACATTGAAGCGTTTGCCTCTGCAAACATGCCTATGTTAAAAAGCAATGAACTGGGATAGGGAAAAGTAGCGCTACGAGCTTCCAGAGAAGCGCTTTAGGAGGGCTCTTAGAGCGCTCTTTTTCCCAGTGGGTTGTAAGTACCTCCCGTTTCCATACAAAGAAATCATACTAATGAATACAATCACAACCTTCTATATATTACAAGCCGTGAAGTGAAATTTTGCGTATGTGTGAAGTAGTGCTGTTTTCCCTCCATACTCTCTGACGATTATTCACTTGATTCAAGTTCAGTAGTGCTATATTATTTAATAGATGGAAAAGGAATTAAAAAAGGCAAGTAATGTTATTTAATTGTTTTGTTTAAAAATACCTAGTTAAGGTTTTGAATGAATTTTTATAAGTTTGGAGTGAATCCCGGTTTTAGTTATATATATATATGTACATATTTTAATACCTTCCGCGCGTTATATAAATTCCTGGATACGCGTACTTACAGTGAAAGTTTTATAGTGAAGTGTTAATTGTCTCAAACTGCTGATTTAATATGAATTGCCATTGCACGAAGTGATTACGTTTAATATATTTGTTCAATCGAATTCCCAGATCATTGTTCATTCAAAATCTCGTGTAACTCACTACTTCAAATTTTAATAAACAATTTTTTTAAACAGTAGGAATACAAGAGACCAAGGAGAAAATCAGTTGAAAAGAGGTGGAGTACTTTTTTATTTGAAATTAAACATTTTGGCGAGGATATTTTAAAAGTGTGAGTGAAGTCGACAGGCTTTAGAAAGTATAAATCAAAAGTGTGCAATCTACGTTGTGCAATGACCTCGCATTTACTTAACTCAATCGATATATGTGTTTATTAAGTTTGCAGTGCCTGATTTTATCGAGGCTATCCATGATATTTTGCTTACGTTTTACTATCGTTTTTGTCTTGGAAACCTATGGAATTATACCGTCACTTGATTTGACAGTGCTTTTCCTCATGTATCATATGTGAATCAAATAGTTGCTAATTCCATTTCTTTATTTTTCTCCCATTCTTTCATAAGCAAAAATACCCATTATTTTGATTCCTAATTCTAATCATATTATATATTTTTTCATGACCCTTTTATGCGAGATTGTCAAGCATCACTACTTGGATTAAAAAACTTATTACCAAACCTCTGGACTGGAAGACTGTGATAAAATAATAACCAAAGGAATACATTTAATATTTTTTTATATAAATTACCTAATTAAATTATAAGTATCTTTCTTTTTATTTTACATATTTTGAATTATATTGTTTGTTATTTGTTTATGGAGTTATATTTTATGTTAAATTTTTGTTGAATTATAGACTTTTTTATTCATAAAATAGTTTTAAAACTTGATATGAATTTTGTTCTTGAATATTATGTAAGTAAATAAAATAAAAAAAAAATGGATTTTTTACTTTGAATTAGGTATATTTGATTTTTATATGCATCTGTGTAATAAAATTATTTTTTCAAAAGGACGCCTTTAATTTCTCTTAAATATTTTGGCTCCGATTCTGATATTCACCACATATTTCGTCGACCAGCTTTTTTCCAAAAAATCATACGATTAAAAGTTATTTATTAAATCTTTTTCATTTGAAAACTCAAACAAAATAATAAGTCAATAAAAAAATTAAGACAATAATTTATTTATTTTTTTCGTTGACCTATAAAAATCCCTTGCGAAAAAACTCTACCAGTTTCCATGGTGGTCAAAATTGAAGGAGGTGATAGTACTCAGCTAGCCACACACAAAATTGTATGGCAGGGGGGGGGGCATATAAACTATTTCAAAGTTACTATTACAGTTACAGTTCAGAAGAAAGTTAGTATTTAAAAAAAACACCCTGTATTTTGAAAAAGTACAGGGAGTACGGTCACAGTTAAGAGCTTATTGTATGCAAAACTTATGACCTTTCCAACGACCGCACCCTTATCCTCCTCTTTTTTTTTTTTTAATTAGACCTCTACTTTTTTTTAAAAAAAGGTCATTAACATAACTTTTTACTAATAAAAAAAAACTGTAAACTGTAGACTCTCCTCTTAAATTTGGCCTTTTCACTCTATGTGCTATCCTTAGCCGTTAAAGAGTTATTAGCTCTTGACCTATTCTCAAAGTTATTCTCAAAAATAATTTGTTCTATTAGTGACTGAAAATAAGTCATTTTAAAATATTATCGACTAATTTAGATATGACCTGAATATGTTGTGAACTAATAACTCCTTAATGGTTGCAGATAGCACATACATAGATGTAGGCCATATTAAAGAAGAGATTTTAGAGCTTACAATTTTTATAAAAAAAAAAGTTATGTTAATGACCTTTTTGCAATAAATAAATAGAGGTCAAAGTAAAGGGTTTTCCAATAAGAGGTGTTATTTTGATATTCAAAGAAAAATGCCATTTTTTTAGATAAATGATCGGATCTTTATTTCATTATAAAGAGGAAGGTATGCCGTTAATAATGGAAAATAACATCAGCCAAATGACCACCACAACCACGCCTACAGGACCATATCCTTTTCATGAAATTTTCCATAACCAAATCGCAAAGTGGCTGCCCTATGTCCTCGATAGCCTCACGAATTCCATCTTTGATGTCTTGAATCGACGCTGGGCTGTTGGCGTAGACCTTCTCTTTCACGTGGCCCCAAAGGAAGAAGTCGCAAGGTGTTAAGTCACAAGATCTCGGTGGACAATTGTGATCACCTCTTCGAGAGATAACACGGTCCGGAAACTTTTCCCGTAAAAGATCAATGGTTTCGTTACTTGTATGGCACGTAGCGCCGTCTTGTTGAAAGTAAACGTTGTCCTGATCAATACCATCCAATTCCGGCCATAAAAAATCATTAATCTTCTGTCGATAGCGCAATCCATTCACCGTAACTGTTGCTCCAGCCTCATTTTCGAAAAAGTAAGGTCCAACGACGCCGCGGGACCATAAACCGCACCAAAAAGTCACACGTTGAGGATAGAGAGGCTTTTCCAATAACTCTTGGGTTTTCCGAGCCCCAGATGCGACAATTTTGCTTGTTGACGAAGCCATCGAGGTGGAAACGGGCCTCATCACTCAAGATGAGTTTTCGATGGAATTCCGGATCATTTTCATGCATTTCAAGGACCCAATCAGCAAAGACTCGACATTGTTGATGATCGGCCGGCTTGAGTTCTTGTGTTAACTGAACTTTATAAGCCTTAAGACCCAAATCTTTATGCAAAATACGGTGTAATGACGTTTGTGGAATGCCTAATTCCAAAGAACGACGAGGAAAGGACAAACCTGGGTTTTCTTCAACACTTTCGGCTACAGCAGCAATATTCTCGGCTGTTCTTGAGCGACGTGCATGGGTTTTATTCTTCACATCACTAACTTGTCCCGACAGCTCGAATTTTTCTACCAATTTCTGTAATGTGGTCCGACAAGGTGCTTCACGACGACCCAAAAATGTTCGAGTTTTACGAATCGTCTCTGCCACATTTTCACCATTTTTATAGTGAATTTTAATAATTTCAATGCGTTGTTGAATCGTGTATCGTTCCATTTTTATTAATGGCGTTTCTACTTGTCAAATGTCAAAAAATGACAGCTCCAAAAGTAACATCTACCGAAATAGCGGGCTAATTAAAATAACACCTCTTATTGGAAAACCCTTTAAAATAAATGGTAAGAAAATCCGAAATTTTTAGAGTAGACCCCCATAACTCCTTGGAAGAAACGAGTATGCAACTGATTGAGCAGTCGTTGAAAAGTCCATGAAGCTCTACATGCAATGAGTTCTTAACTAAGACTGTACGCCTTGTACTTTTTGAGATACAGGGTGTTTTGTGAACGACTAGCATAATTTAATAATCACCCTGTATCTCCCAAATGGTTGATGTGGACCCCCCCCCTCCCATGCCATATAATTTTTTGTTTGCCTAGGTGAGTACTATTACCCCCTGCTCTATTGACCACCATAGAGGACTTAACAAATTGGTAAAAAAATTAAAGCAATTGCTTGCGTTTCAATTACATTCACAACATAAGTTAGATTTGTAGTCGATTATTTATGTAGATTTTACTAATCTACTCAATGGAGGCAATACGCCTCAAAAAACATCCCCACGCAAAAGTTTATTTAGGTTATGTACATAATCCATTTAGGGTGTTTTCAAATTAATTGGGAATAAGAAAATTTAAATTAAATCTAAAGAATTTAAGACTTGAAAGTTTGCTGCCTTAAACCAAAGATAGTGTGCTAGAATAACAAATAATTTTTTGCTTGTTTTGTTCTAGCGGAGAATGCCAAGAAGTAGTATGCTTGAAAAAAAAAACTTTATATATAAATTTACCCGGTGATAAATTATACTCAAAGAATTTCCAGAAGAAAAACGTTTGGAAAAGATCCCATTTGAAAATAAAGAAGTAGAAAACAGAAACAAAAACAAAACCATAAATTCAGATTTCCAGTGTTTGTTGTTATGATGACTTTATAAATTTGTATGATTTTTTAGTTTTTTTTTTTTTTAATATACTTCTCGCAAATTGTTGGTTTCAGCATCATGTTCATTGGTGTTTTCTTAGGCCAGGCGCACACCAGTTGAGCAAAACTTTCCTTAAACGTACTGTATTGTTGAGCCTGTATAAGCTGGCCAAAAATGGACGCAAAGAATTAAGTATACAATACTGTAAATAAACGTTACATTCCGTATGGGTTTTTACCTTAACATTTAACGTTTTCTATTTCAAAAAGTGCAAAAAGCAAAAATATTTAACAAATGAAGACTGATTTAATTGAACGTATGTAAGTAAGTGTGCCCAAAATTACATAAACAGACACTTTAGCGACTGTTTCGGCACTTTACTTACGGCAATTTGGAATTTAAACTTAACGGGCGCTTAAAGTTTTTTTGTGTAGCCTGTTTCATTTAAAGAGCGCGTTCGCCTTACGTAAGTTACTACTTTACTTAGTTATATGTTCAATTTGGGCCAGCTTTATAGTCTATCGCACACTGATTAAGCAAATAATAAAAACGCTGTATAGCACGTTTAAGCTTGTTGGATTGTGCCTAAGCCCAAAGCAAAAGATCTTTGTTTGATGGTAAAATAATCAGCTCCAGTGTTTAGTTTAATACAAATTGTAGAATGTGGAAGTTATTTCGTGCGAATCAATTAATTATTATTATGGAAACAAATAGTTGTTAATGGAGCAGAGAACTGCCCTATTTAATTATACGTTAAAAGATTGCCACGATAAAGTTATGGGAAAAAACTAGCAAGTGAAATAAATGATCAGATTTAAACAATAGTTCGCAATGAGCTAGAGTTTAATCTTGTAAAATTCAATAAAATTGTTTTCATCAAATTTTAATTCAATTAATTTTTTTAAAGTATTTTGCATGAATTCCCACAGCAGAAAAGCTACTTCTTTATCACATGGCAATATTTTTACAATTAACTTTGCTAGAGCTCTAGGGCGCGTGCCTTGATTTCAAAACTTTTTCTCTAAGCAAGCACGTTTTTGTTTCAAGCTCTCAGTAAAAGGCTTATCTCTATAAATCCAATTGCTTTTATGATGCAGCTAAGATTATCATTAGTCATCTTAGTGAAATATTTCAGTCGGTTAAGGTCAGTGATCGATGCTCCAACAAATATTTGTTGGTTTCACGCATGGATCTATATTATGTCCTGTCTTATTTCTCACCTTCATAAGTAATATATTTTATTGTATTACACATATTTGATTTTACACCCACCCATACACCGTTCAACCTGTTTAAAGCCCTTTTATTTACAGATATGAAACTATTAGAACGCTATTTTTGGCATTTAATTTTCTCGCAATACACACAAATTTTTTTTTTTTAGTAATATAATAAAATAACGAAACCCAGTTGTTTGAAGTGTTCAACTTTGCTAGATTCTCTAGAACTATAACCAAAACTTACACAAAGGTTACATGTATCGGTAGAACTGACTATCAGTACTGCTTTCATCTATCAATTTTATTGACTACAAACGCATTGTGTTCGATCAACTGACTAGTCAGTTCATTTTACAAATATCGTCAAACGGTGCAGATATTAATTTTCTGTATGCACTGTGAAAAGTTCACAAATATAAATACAAATTTCCACTAATATCTTACCTTTTAATTGCAGTTTTAGTCAATTTAATTTTACTTTTGATAGTTTACTAACTAGTCAGTACTGACAAGATTGTAAAATTGTATATTTTATTAAAGTTTTCACTTTTTATTAGTCTTCTACCTTCAGTAGAGCTAGTTTATTTATCTGAATTAATAAGAACTGGATTTCTAAGATATTATGTTATCTAAGAACTTTTATTTTATGTTCTAATGTCTAATGCGTCCAATGTACGTGACACTGAAACAAATTACAAAGAATTTAAAAATCTAGGCTCTAATTGCTGAAACAAATTTCCCACAGTAACAGCAGCAGGGAAAAAATTATAGTGCACAATTTTCCATTGTTTGCACTGCAACGTTAGCGTTAATTCTAGATTTGCTGTTCGAATGATGCCAACTTTCCGATGTGATATAAAGCGGGTGATAACTTGGAGAAATTTAAATTAATTTTAAGTTTTTGGATGTATGGTTATGTATGTCGTTGAGATAATATGTTTTACCGGGGAACATAAATCGGGTTTGCTGCTGGAAATGTTTCAGCCATGATAATGTGTAGAACAAATGTTCCACTCTATTGAAAGTTTTTCATAAGATACATTTGTGAAATTCTAAATTCCTCCGTTTTGCCAGCACTTTAATGCAATTTGCAAATTTGAAAATTTTTTCAATGAATTTCAGTATTTTATATGAAAAATTTTCCACTTATAGGTTCACAGGTTTATTATGCTATGGCTAAAGGTATAAAATTCTGTAAAAGATTTTATATGTTCACGCCAAATTGACAATACACTTTATATGTATATTTATATATTCCGTCTACGGATTCACAGATCTTACAGACCATTAAGTAAAAAATAGTCTTATAAATATGCATGCACTAAAACTATAAATAATATATGCGTAATAAAAAAAAAACAAAAAGAATACATTTTCCTTCACCCAAAACACAATCAATATCTGCATAACAATGAAGTCTATAATGCTATGATATGAGCTAGCCTATTAACAAGATAATAATTAGGCAAAAAGGAGAATGAAAATAAACTATGACAATGCAATGCGTAATCTAGAACCATATAGAAGCTAGACATAAATAAATAATTTACGTATTACGTAAAAAATAACAATAATAATAAAGGTTGGAAATATGAATGAAAATAATAATAACAAAAGAAAATAACAAAATACAAACAACTATAACTGAAATAAAAATCGCATGATAATAACGCATGATGATAACTTTCATTGAACTTAATCATGCAACAACAAAGATTGAACTGTCGAACAGAACGAGCAATTGGACCATTGAGGCAGTAATTTGATTTATGAAGCGATTAAAAAAACAGATAGAAGAACCTCAAATTCTATAATTCAGCAGATCCTTTATAAACATGACATTACGGATCTTTCGTATTGTAGATAGCTTTTGCAAGTCAATTAATTGACATCTTACATGGTACGGGGGCAGATCGGCAGTCCAGCTAAGCTTCCTGAAAACAAACTTGGTAAATCTCCTTTGAACACCTTCGACTCTGTTACTATGAACAGCATAGTAGGGATCCCATAGAACAGAACAATACTCAAGAATAAGTCTGACCAAGGAGATACGAGTATGTAGGCTTTTAAAAGTATGTATAGGGATCGGAAAATGCCGCAGCATGATGCCTGATGCCTTGCTCACAATTAAGTCAATGTGCTGGTAGAATGCCATATCAAAATCTACTACAACACCGAGATCAGATGCGAAATTATATTTAGAAACAGGAAATCCGTTAACGAATATGTCACATAAAACCGGTAAAGCACTTTTAGATAAGGTCAAGTGCTTACGTTTACGTAAATTAAGACATAAACGATATAAACTACACCAAAGAGCGAATCTATCAACATCCAGTTTAAGTTTGGCTGCATGCAAGAGCATTACTAATCTTGATGAATATTTTTAAATCATTGGCAAACCCAAGGTATGAAGCAAAATTGAAAGTCTTAATAACATCATTCATAAAAATTATAAAAAGAATAGACCCAAATGACTGCCCTGTGGCACCCCAAGGGGTACATGAATGAAACGAGATGTCACATCATTGATCACAACCATCTGTCTACGATTTAATAGATAACAAAAAATCCATCTGAGGAATGAAAGCCGAACATACTCAGCTTTGCATGCAGCAGGCGAATGTTGGCCCTATCAAATGCTTTACTGAAGTAATGTATAGAAGACGTCAACTTAACCAGAGTACTCCATTACTTTTAGGGAAAAGTTAACAAAAGATACAAGATTAGTCTCTGGGGATCTACCTTTAATAAAACCATGTTGAAGAAGAGAAATGTGCTCCTTGAGAAGGAATGAAATTTTATTGGTTACAATACTCTGAAATAGCTTAGGAAAAACAGAGAGTTTACAGATTGGAGGTAGTTCATGACATTTATTGATAAGACGCAGCATAGAGAGTTTCCATTGACCGAGAAATACTCCTGATGAAAGAGAAATATTGAAGATGTGATACAGAGGTTGAGACAATGCCTCGCGACAGCAAAAGACAAGGACACTTGGAATACCATTCAGGATCTGAAGAAGACGATATACCAAGCTTGTTAAGGGCATCAATAATATCATCAAGCGATATATGTAATGACCCCAAATCGACAGGTGAGGGTATGTTCGTCAATAGGTCAATATCAAATGACGTAAACAGACTCAAAGTACTCAGCTCGCAAGTCGAGCCCACAGTTCCTGATCATAGCTAATAAAAGAAGAAGACTCAAAGTAGTGTGAAAAAAGTCTACAAGCATCAAAAATGTTGTCTGTTACCATACTATTATAATGGATGCATAATGGTATCCCTTCAGAGTTCCTTTTACCATTAAGAAAGGACCAAATTGTTTTGGAGTTATACTTAATGTCAGTTTCAATAGAATTCAAATATTGCCTGCATAAAAACTTGTTCAGAAATTCATTCTCCCTGGAATACCATCATTTACAGCACACGTCTCTCTATATTTCCATGATTGGTTTTCTTTTAATGTTATAACAATAGCTGTGTTCTATTGGGCTGTGTGAAGTACTCCCAAGTACTACTACCTATTCGCAACTACTCATGCTTTTGTCCGCGAGTAGATGAGCTGAGTAGTTTCGCAAAAATTTTCCGCTAGGTGGATTTGGATGCCAAGTGATTATTGAAATGTCAGAAAGATGAAATTTGAGAGAAAATGTTTATAAAAAAAAACAAATGAAATAAAATATTTAACTCATCCAGAACAGGAGATTTATTCAAATTTATATATTATCATTATGAAAATAAATACGGTAAGAACTTTTAATATAACAAATATTGAACAGTTACGAGTTTTTATCCATAAATTTTCTAGGTAGTAGGTACATACTGCTCGAGGAAAGTAGCTCAGATATAAGTCCAGTTTTTCATAATTTTCTTTTTAGTAGCCCTTAATGAAATTAATTTGAGTAATATAGTTAATAATCCTAACTATTTTCATAAGAAATTTGATATAACAGAAACATAACAGAAATTTCTGAAATTGGAGGTTATGTTTTACTCTTGTCAACACAAACTTGCGTTCCATTCGGAAAGTGCTCGCGAGCCCAATGGAACACAGGTAATGTAATGAATTTCGCAAATTGGGATTGCAAATAGTACTATTATGAGTACTATTAGTACTATGCGAGTGCACAATGATTAACAGTATTCTTGGAGAAGTTAAAGGATGCAGAATTAACAGTACTAATTAATTTGTCACTAACAAATACTAAATCTAGTAGTCTATCTATTGAATTCTTTACAGTATTAATCTGAAGAAGAGCCATTGACAGAAGTCCTTTCACCAGACAGCGTTCAATATCCTTGAGAATATTAAAAGGAACAAGTATCTTATTATCGTCGCTCCATATGGACATTGCGGTATTAAAATCACCAAGAACACAAACGTGATCGTTGTCATGAGCCCTAGTTTCCATGATCGATCCAACACTTCAAGATAGCTTCTCATAAAATTCCACATGCTAGTTTGGCAGGATGTATGAAACAAAGAAAAAAACAGTTACATCTACAGAAGATACTCGAACACAGATCTGCTCAATTTCATAAGACGAATGAAGTAATGGAATTTCACATGACACCTACACCACGGCTAAGTCTATAGATTCACTAGCATGATCTTTGCGATAAACCAAATATGAAGGATTAAAAATTTCTGATGAATGAAACGATGGGTTAAGATGGGTTAAGCGAAGTCTCAACCATATGAATGTTGAGTGGAGCTAACATAAATTCCATTAACCTTAGTCCTAAGACCGTTGACATTATGAAAAGAGGAGGATATAGAAGTGTTAGTCTTTAATGAAGTATTTAATGAAATTTTCTGAGATATAGGGCAAGTACCAATCATGGGAACATCATACTCATGAAAATATAAGCTGCGAATTAAATGGTCAGATGTACTGGTTTCTGAGCATTTAGGTTTTTTTTTTGCATATATACAAATTTTCGCACAATTATCCCACACATCATCCTTTAGGAGATCAGGAAATTCATATTCCGGGACACCCAGCTTGAATGTCAAAAATTTCAGTAAAGAGAGATCCATATCCGTTCCAGTTAAACGCTTGGAGACCAGGATGTTAGGGTCAATATGAAATTTAGAAGATATACATATATTGGATGATCTTGTCTTCAGTAGTATCATTTAGGTCAAGAAGCCACTTGAGCTTATTGATAGCAGAGATCTCACGGCTAGAACAGGTACCAATTATTACTATTAACTCTGACCCCAATCTGGTTAAGATCATTGGAGTGCGATACACGACGCCTACAATCGAAGTAATATATGGTTTAAGGCCCACAACATTGTCATCCTCCCTAGGGTCAACAGAGTTATGAATATCGACTTGTGTACTTACTACTTTAGAATTCATTGTTACTGCTACAGGTGACGGTGGCTGACACATTAACCTTTCTGCAAAAGAATCCTTAAAGCTTCTTACCAGGTTACTGATATGACTCATCATTTTTTTATCATTAGCGGACAACACATTTAATTGATTCAAAACTATTTTGATTTCCCGATCTTTAGAGTCAACTGTTTTTTTGCTTTCCACAAGATCACATAGCAGTACGTCAAACCTATCTAAAACAGTTTTTTTTTTTTTTAAATCAATGCACTCATCACACATATAAAAAATGTTATTCTTTATGAGAACACTTCTTATGGCGTAGTCAGTTTGATTGGTACATTTGGCACAAAATTCCTTGCCACATACACTGCCATATTTTACATTTAGCCCGTTCCTGACTGTTAAACTACACTTAGCACAGTTGAGTGGCATTGCGAAGAAATTTACTTAGATGCACAAAAACTAAAATAATTTAACAATGCAAATTGAACATTTCAAAAGTCCAGAAAATTCACAAGCACACAAGATTTTTCGATAATTAAAATATGAGGCTTACATACACAAATTTTATAGAGAAAAACAATTAATTAATTGTGAATGAATATGAGCGCAATATATAATATAATAATAATAATAATATAATATAAATTAACAGAATTTTCAAGCAGAACAATAGAATTATATAAAAATTGCAGCGAACACAGATGTGCAATAACTGGATATGAGACTAAAATACTACGGAATTTCCAAATTTTATAAATTAACACTTTACACATCACGGCCGTAAACCACATCGCGAATTAAATCTGTTTCGTTATTTTGTTAAGTACGGTAACGGTACATACAAAGTAAGTGTAGCCTTTGAGAAGGTAAGGTATCAAGCTTAAAATTACTGGAAGACTTGTTTCCTGTCTAAAGATTTTTAAGATTTCATTCAAATTTTTTAGGCAAAATGAGACAAATTTCTAATCTTCAATTGTTTTTGAGTAGACAATTCACTTAAAATGTAATGAAAACAACTAAATTAACACAAAATTTAAAAATTTTCCCGTCACGAGGATTAATGATCCGAGTTATGAGTATGACGATTACCGTCTCCACTTTGTTACAACCACAAAAGAGACATACTCCAACACATTCTTCGGCTTCACTAGATCGATCTTATCAGAAATCCTGTATGCTAAGGTCTGTGCAATAAGGTAATGACTCAAGATATATATTCTCATTAAAACTTTGACACATTGCAGCTGATAGCCTGTGACGTAATTCTGTGACTAATGTATACACTTAGTCTTGCCATTAATTCTGTCACACAATAAGCAAAAATTTCAGATGTGGAATTCTCTCACGGAATTCCAGTGGAAAAAAGTGACGGCATTCTCAACGAACGCCATTTGCAGCTCTACAGATGTGTTGGAGGTATACGAAAAATTATTAATGGCTTATACATATTAGGGGTGTTCTTTTGGTTCCATCTAGTGTTCTGCAAAACACAGGCGATTGCGAATTGAATTGATTTGTAGAGTGTATAGCAGTAGAAAAAGTTTTGAAAATATAGAGAAAATAATCAAGGTGCAATGACTTTAATTCTTACAAAACGCTAAACCTGTCAAACTTTGTTCCGAATTTATCAATCAATTTAACATTTTGCAAGGATTCACGTGACACGTCATGGCAGTTTGATTATTTTCTCTATACTTTCGAGACTCTTTCTACTGCTTTGCATCCTACAAATTATTGATGTTCCCTTGTTTAATTAAAAAATGCAGGAAATCTTTAGGAATTCGATACAGACATGCCACGGAAAAGTCTGGGAATTCCATGCAAAAATAACAAGGAAAAAACATAGAAATCTGATAGATTTCCACGTTCAGTTCCATCTACCAATACAATCAAAGACTTGGAATCTGGACGCAGTTCCCTTCGGCCAAAGAAGCGGAAATCTGTGCACAAATAGTACGGATTTCCAGATAAACTCGTCAAAAATGACAAGGAAAACGACCGGAATTCCATTCGAATTGCTTATTGGGTGCTTTCTCAGAAATGTACCGTTATGTCGCACTTTATAACAAATGAACTGCACGACGAAATATTTCGATCAGTTTGGTGACAATCTTTAACTAGTAATCATGGAGTGGGGCGTCAAAGAAAATCATATCCCTGTAATAGCCCTCCATATGTGTGGAAATGGAAAAAGAGCTTCTGAAATTTTAAATTAGTTCAAATCGCTCAAAATAACAAAAAGATTTATTTATTGTGCCCATGGACGATTTAATGAAACCTCAGGCGTAGATGACAAAGCAAGGACCGTCCAAAGATGTACCGTTAGAACAGTCAGTGCCATCAAAACTGTCCGAGAATGCATCCGTAGAAACCACTGCGAAAACAAAAAATTTTGTCGACGGAATTGGAAATTTTCACAAGATCGATGAGTAGACTCATTCGATATGATCTTCATATGAGGACTTATCGTCGCTCAACAGCCCACATATTGACTCCACGGTTAAAGGAAATAAGATTGGAAAGATGCAAGCGTCTCTTGTTGTGGCACGCAACAAATGGCCAAGAGAAGATCCTTTTTACCGACGAAAAATTTTTTACTGTGGATCATGTTTTTAATAAACAAAATGATAAGATTTATGCAACATCATCAGAAGAAGCTAAAAAAAATGGTTCCCAGAGTGCAACGAGACTATGATCCAGCTTCTGTAATGGTTTGGTGCGGTGTATCCTATAAATGTGTTACAATACTCCATTTTTGCGAAAAAGGAGTCAAAAGCAGTGCGGCGTTGTATCAAACCAACGTGTTAGAAGATGTTGTGAAACCTTTATCGCACACTCTCTTCGGTGGACAACATTTGGTCTTCCAGCAAGACTCTGCTGTTGCACACAAAGCTAAGAGCACACAGGACTGGCTACACAACAACATTCCTGTTCTTATTTCACAAGAAAATTGGCCATCCGGGAGCCGAGATTTAAATCGGTGGATTATACTTTATGGACAGAGTAAGAGCACAAGGCCTGTAGAACTCTTCACCGTAATTTGGACAGTCTGAAAAAATCAATGGTGAAAGAATCAAATGAAATATCGTTGGATATAGACTTGTGGCCAATACGTTTAAAAGCTTATATAAAAACAAAAGGAGGTCATGTCGTGTAAAGTTATTATTATTTCATAAACAATATCCTACTAAAATAAATTTCGTTGATAAACACATTAATCTTTTACTGTTTAGATTTCATGCTACTTTAAAGATATGACAGAACTTGTGGTACGACTAAATACAATTTTATAGGAAAGACAGAGAGAAGAGAGAGAGTATTGTATTCTCTGTACCGTACTAACCTATACATTTTCACGATATTTCGTCACTAATGCCGAAATGTGGTTCGTAATGGGAAGACCTTGTATTCTATATACCTTAGTAATGACTAAAGGACATGAAAGTGAGCAAATATTATGTACACAGTAAAAAATAATTCCCTAAAGTAAGCGGCAACAATTTGTGCCACAAATGTTAGGTATTTGTCGATAAAATTAGGGAAAGCTCCACCTTGGAAAATTTATATTAGGTTTTTATCCCAAAAATGTTGATAGATTTTTCTCCCTCAAATGTAGTGAATTTTTGTTTTTTTTTTCCCTAAAACTTAGGGAATACTCCCTAAAATGTAGTGAATATTCGCTATAATGTATGGAATTTTAAATATTTTGTTTTGTTTCTTTCCCTCAAATGTAGAGACTCTTCCCTAAAATGTAGGGAATAGGTGATAGCGCCCGACCCCTTTAAAAAACATAAGAATGAGCTAAATATCTCATTTCTTATGGCCCATACTACTACTAAGTAGTACGGAAGTTATTTTGGTGCGCTGGGCAGACTCAAACACAATATTGGAAAACAATATATGACTTGTTTTCAAAAACAATATGTGAATTATATAAACGAAAATATATTTCCATAGAAAATACAGCATAATACCTAATTTATTGAATGTTCCCTTCCTTATATAACATTTCGGGAATTTTACGCACTTTATAGGTTATGTGGTGCCAAATATCTAAATTTATTGGATGTTCCATTGATTTGGGGAAATATTTTTTTTATTTATTTTTAGGGAAAAAAGTGTCTTAAATTTAAGGAATAGTTCTATTATTTTTTACAGTGTAGCCATTTGTAACACATGGACATTGATTATTGTTTGATTTCGTTATATGCAAAAGTATTTATTGAATTTGCAAATATGGGCATAAAAAAACTAATAATTAGGAAAAAAATATCAGTGGTAAGCAGTTTGTTAGTAAATTATGTTTCGTGCCCCTTCAGTTATTTCACGGTTTTTCCTGCGTCAATGCGCCAAGCCCAAAGCAAACTAAATCCTTCAACGAAGTAAACATTAATTTAACAATGTAGATTGTAGACCAAAAATGACGGAATGAAACATACGCAAATTGATTGTTTCTCCTTTAGTTATAACCTTAGAATATAGAGAGAACATGAAGTATTAATACCTATAAAAGACATGCACATGAGCGTGGCTTTTCTTAGAGGTGTTTGAAGTAGGACAGACTATATTGGAGAAAGAGAAAAATGTATGTTCAGTTCTGTGATTTGTTTAAGTTTAAAACAGTTGAGAAGCTCGTGAGATGCTTGGCGTAGTGCAGCAAGTAAGAGAATTTTCGGTGGGAACACGAGTAAGCGCAACATTTTCTAACGTAAAAACTTTTAAATTAAAAAGGAAAGAATTTTTTCGAAATAAATGTCTGAAAATATTTCATTATTATTATTTTATATTGATTGACATGTGTTAGAATGTACAATTGCAAATTTAAATTCTTAACTAAATATTGAATAGAGTTTTTTGACCCGCATCAAAAATAGCAAAAAGCCCAATTAAAACTACATTCCTGTACTGAGCTTTTACTACAATGGCAACAGCATCTAGAACAACCAGAATTTGACTACGCTAAATTTGGCTTATCACATTTCCTGTTCTCTCTATATTCTAAGGTTATTACCTTGTTGGTCAGTGACAGTGTCCGCTCTACTGACGCGTGTAACCCCCCAGTTTTACAGCCCAGATTCCTCTCATTAATTACGGAGTGCCAATTACTGATCTCTGCCATTAAAATGTAGAATTCATTGCATCAGAATTTAAGACACTTATTCAAGTCAGATATGTTCAATAATTTGAAAGGAAACTCAATTAATTAAAAATGTATTTTACTTATAGCTCAATATTTGTTTGGAATTTAATTTAATGTAGCATAAGATCTAGCTATAAATATATAATGTTATTTTTGTATTTTTCTCCTCTTCATCTTTTGTTAAGTTAAATAATTATGATTTACATTAGATAAGCTAAGAGTCAGTTTCTTGCACAGCTATCATTTTTTTTTCTCAAATAAATTTGTACTATTTAATAAGATTTAGGGTCTTGTGGTAAGCTTAAGTTTGAAATAAATTTTAAATTGTACGATAAAATTGTGCAAAGCATTTTAAAGATAAAATTTTTTTTTTTTTGGTTTTTCGTAGGTGTCTACACAATATACTACTTTCGAATAAAGAGGTCACGTTCCTTACTACAGAAACAGCCAAATGTTTCTCATTTATCACTTTATTGTATTATAATGTAAGCCGCTTAAGGTGATTATCATATGATTCTTTTACTGCTCCAAAATAGTCCTGTTATTTCACATTTCGTGTTTTCATTGATTTAATAGAGAAAAGTCACTTTAAGTAACTTTGTAATAAAACATGAATTATTGCCGTAATAACCCAAAGTCAAAAGTCATATAAAGATCATAATAAAACCTATAGTGTTTTCATATGGTCTGCTGTTTCATTATAAGCTAAATGTTTTTTAAACCTATTCTAGAATAAGCATAGAAGCAAGTAGCGAGAAAATTTAAATCACTAAAAATACCTTAAGTGATTATGCGTTAGCAGACAATATAGTTATACCTGTATACATACATACATACATAATTATAACTGATTTTCATTATGTGTTCAGAGTGATCTTTGATTTTTCTACTAACTAAAGGCAAACAATTCGATTGAAAGCACAGAAAAATTTCTAAAAATAGTTACCCGTCCGTGTTTTTTTTTTATTTATTTTTTTTTCTAACAATTCACGACATCAATTTCAATGTGGATAAATTTTTTAATCAACGAGAATTTATATACATAAATCAAACCAAAATTAGTTGTAAAAAAATGTAACAGTTACGTCGGCAAAATGACAGGAAGACGAATACTTAAGACGACTAGTATAAGTCCCGGGAGTATGGCCTTGGAGTCGCTTTAGATTTAGTCATGCTGCTAAGTTTAGTGACCCACTGCAAACAATTTTTCAGTTAACCTGAGAATGGAAACCTGTTCTTTGTCAAAATGAAATGAACTTCTTCAAAACTTTCTAGTTCATATTTTTATTATCGATGTAGCAAAAAGTGCTTTCGTTTTTTTTTTTTTTTTGTTCTTCTAAGTTATGTATTTATAAATGATTATTACTGTCCATCAATTATAATGAAAAACTCTAAATTATACCTATAAATCTAAATACTTTAGATGATTAAGGCTATGTTCCCTTTGATTAATGGAAAAAGCCCAAAAAGCAGCTCATGTTGGTGGCGCTTTATATAAGTATAAACAAGAAAAACATACTCAAAAAATGTGTTTTTTTTTTTTTAATCATATAGACACAGAATTAAAAAGCGAGATACCCATCTATATATACATATACATCAACACAATTCCTGAAATCGGTTAAATTTCAGAGGCTTAATGTAATGCAAAATATCTGTTTAGCCACGAGTCAAAAGAATTAAGTAACAAAAATTATTATAAAACCATGATTTAAATTTTCAGGGAAAATGTTGTTTGATAATAGAATGAAGATAATATTATAAAAATTCTATAAACATTAAATTGTAGATGCTTTCTTCTGAATATTTAAACAATCTAGTGTTCATCTATAGCAAAACCCTTGAAAGTCATGAAACAGGCTCCCTCACTACCACATGAGAGCCCCAAATGAATCCTAACATTCTAAAATATTTGCAGTGTTCTTATGTAAAACTGATAAAAGTTTGATTTGAATAGGTCCTCCGCCCTAAACGACTATTTATACAGAAAAATGGTGTTGTGATAATCTTAAGCTTGCTTTCTTATCTTCCGAACCGAAATAAAATTTTTATACTTTTCCTAACAAAATTATTGAAAAAAATTTACCTCTTAACAAAATCACTATGATTCCTCAAACAAAACCTCTCAACTTAGTGAAAATAATTACATATGTTGCTGCTATGGTGATGAAATCAAATTAGTTTGACTACAGATTCGGACTCCGGCCGCATATACACTATTGCAACTATTACTTAGCTGAGTAAAATGGTAAGGTTAGGTTTTAATCAAAACTATTTTATTATGTTGTTAAGTAAGGCATATAGTAATGGTAACTTTTAGAAAGGTAAGGAGCCAAGCTTAAATTACTGGAAGACTATTTTCCTATATGGATAGTAGTTTAGGCTCTATACCATATATAAAGTCAATGTCTGGCACTTTTCCATAAGTATCAATATCCGTACCCCAGAGCAAAAGGGTATTAAGTCATAAAATGTAAATTTTACAGGAGAGCGTAAAATACAATAATTGTATTGTACCGGGTACAAAACAAGTAGAAATAATTATTATTTATTCTTGTTTTGTAGCGTGTACAAATTAGCAATTTAAACTTGATTGAATAATATCAATAATTATAATGGTCGGTTTTTGCAATTATCAAGATTTTTGAAAACTATATTTTTTTACAGAAAAAGTGGACTTAATAATTTTTTTGCTTTCAGAAAAATTTCATGACTGTGACTTAATATTTGATTCTTCTGCAGATTGCAGATTTCTACATCTTCTATTAAAATTTACACTTTGGAAATCTTGATCAAAATCTGTTTTAAAGTAGAGAACTCCAGGTGTTTCTTGTCTAACCTGCATAAATACGGTTTTCGAATTTTTTCGTTATTCTCGGTTTTGTTTTTATATTTTGTAATGGTCTTTAAAATCTCGAGTTGTAATTTTATACACTTTGAAGTTTATGATTTTGCCTGAAATCCTAGCCAACTGTAACCAATCCCATGGGGTAATAATTTGAAAATTGGGACATTTTTTAGCCTCTCGTTCTAAAACTGAGTGTATATTATCCACCTCTATGTGTGTGTGTCCACGTAGAAGAAATTTATGACCGATCTCTTTGATGTGTGGATTCAATGCAAGCAGATAAAAATAGCACATGATCATCTGTAAATTACGGTTTTGTGAGGGGCAATTGTCGGTCCAAATAACCACAGACCTTGTGCTTTGAAGTAAAGAACTTATGTATCGGACCAAGCATGAGGCCATTTCATTCCCAACCCGGCCAGCAACTGACTCATCCCACATTAGACAGTTTGTCCTTGTTTTCTGTTGCATCGTAAATTGTATAGTTAAAACATCAGAGTTTTAAACTATAAAAACTTTGGGAATTTGCTAGCTTTGGACAAGGAAGACATTTTGGAAGATCTATCATTAAAACTTTTTGTCCAGGATTATTTAAGGACATCTCTTTGTCCATTTTTTAAGATTGTATCTTTTATCTGCCTCCAATAAATGAGAGTTGTATCGTGCCTGTAAAGTTTCTCGCTCAGCGTCAGAATTTGATTGTCTTAGATTAATTAAAACCTCGTCACACATATCGCAAGTGTCTTTTGCAGGCGAAGGATAAATTAAATTCTGTATTAAAAATTTGGCTGTAAAGCCATTCCTTGCCAACATTGTCAAAAGTCACATTTCCCAAGGTACATTCCCCTTTATACATCCGGTACATTGTAGAAATATTTAAATGGCTTCCTAAATATTTTTTGCTGTTCCTCTGCGGTTATAATGTGATTCTTCACATGGAAAAGCTATGATATGTTCACGGATCCTATTCTTTATTTCATTGCTCACTTTATTAATTGACAGCTGTTTTCCTCTTTTGTCGCATTCGACAACTCCACCGGACTGACGTTTTTGCAGGGCATATCTAACAAATTATGAAGAAGATTTCTCGTCTAACAGACTGAAATTTATTGAAAATAATTTCAATAAATTTACAAAATGCATTCAAGTGCAAAAGAATGATTGAACTTTTCGACCCAGCGATCAGAGAGGTCTCATCGGTATGGTTATCTCTGGTGTGACCTCCATCATTGAACTTCTATGGTAGGCGATCAGAGATAACCATACCGATCTAAAAAATGTTTGAGAAATATCCAGCATACTCAAAAAGAACTTTCTGCAGACCTAATCGTTTTTTCCCTCTATAGTAATAAAATACTTCAAGCTACATTGGCGTTTTCCAGCTCGACTACCTATTCGTTCTCTTTTTCTTTGGACAGATAATTCTTCAAGACAACAACATAAAAACTGTCATTTTTGTTCAATGTTTGTCTCCTGCTTCCAAGATTCTCTGTGAATTTGTGTTCTCTGAGGACCTAATATCTTTTCGTTGCATTTCAAGCGGCAGTTTCTACAAGGTTCTCGTATTTTTTTCTCTTTCATAGTCCGTTTAGTTTTCAAGGATTTATATTTTTTGCCAGGCATCCTAATTTTTTTCCACACATCTCTTTCCACATATGTCAGTTTTTTACACGTTTCTTTCCTTACTTCTGTTTGTCTGTTTCTAGGGATCCTTATTTCTCCTTATCACGTCCATCATGCGTGGATTCAGAATCGCTGTCGCTATTAGAGTTAATGCTAGGGACAAAAGAGCTTGCAGAATCTTCGAATGGGTCTATTTCATCTTCGTATATATTGCTTGTAGACGGAATATAGGCGACATTGCTGGTTTATTAATCTCTTTACTAACCAAGATACCACTTGTTGAACTGATGGCTTCAGCAAAATCTGCCGTAGCAGGTGTATTTATTTGTACTTCACTTGTATTAACTGGCAAATTAGGAAAGTTATAGGATACATCCAACAAACGAAGTGAGGCGGTCTTCACGCTTCTACTTTTTACGGTTTCCATTGAATCAATTTTAGTCCGGCTATTTTCGTCATTTAACATAAGTAGATAATTCTCATCAACAACCTTGAGAACAGAAAAAATAATAATTATATTACGCTAAGCATGTTGGTTGCGCCACTGTACTAATGTATTATAAGAAACAATAATACGTAAGAGCAAGCTGAAGCATTCTGCGGGATCTATCTTCTATTTTTAGCTAGTATTGGTAGCTTTTGAATTAAAGTCACTTACAAATAAACACAAACCACTTTAGTTAAACAAAAAACGAATTTTATTTTGCAATCAATAATAGCAAGTGCATCACAACATATCAGACAGTGAACTAAACTAAGACGTGCGTTAAAAACCTGTACAAACGTGTAGAGACTTACACTGTTTCCTTGGCTCACGTTGTGATCATGGACTTAATACTTTGTCTGAATTGTATTATGTGGGACTAATACTTTTTTTTTTTACATAATATGGTTTTGCCCTAGGTGATTTATGTATTATGTTGGACCTAATACATGTGATATAAAGAAAATACTGTTTTGCTCCAGAAACAAAGTGGACTTAATACTGTTCATAAAATGCTATTTTCGTTATTTTACGTCCAATCGTGTTATGTAGTAGACCACTGAATAGAGCGCGAAATTCAAATCCAGGTGAGCCAAAAAACGGAAAAATTGAAATTTTGGACATAATACCCTTTTGCTCTGAGGTACGGAAAACGGACTCGCACGCACTCATTCAGGGATTTTCCGCCTAGGAGGTCAATAGAACAGGGGATGATAGTATTCACCTAGCCAAACAAAAGTTGTATGGCATGGGTATGGGACATATCAACCGCTTATGAGTTACAGGGTGATTAAGAAAAAAACTAGTTTTTCACAAAACACCCTGTATCATAAAAAGTACAAGTTGTAGGGTTATATTTAGGAGCTCATTGTATGCAGAACATGACCTTTACAACGACGGCTCAACAAGTTCCTTGTCCCTCTCATCACAAGAGTTATGGTTGTCTAAACTAAAAATTTCGGATTTTCTTACCCTTTTTTTACTTTGACCACTATTATTTTTGCAAAAAGGTCACTAGCATAGCTTTTTTTTTATAAAAACTGTAAATTGTAGACTCTCCTCTTTAATCTACCTTGGTGTGGGGCAGCAGGAGGTATGAAATGCCATTTGATTCCCATGGCTGCAGTTTTGTGTGCTGCTACTTCGTTTGCTTCAGTAAGTATATAAAAAAATTATATTGAAGACCTTTTTGCAAAAATAATAGAGGTCAAATTAAGAAAAAAAAGTTAGAAAATCCGAAATTTTTAGCTTAGTCAACCATAACTTGAGAGGAGAGGGGTAAGAGGCTGGTTGAGCAATTGTTGGGAAGGCCATGTAGTTCTGCATACAATGAGCTCCTAAATATAACCATACACCCTGTACTTTTTAATATACAAGGTGTCTTGTGAAAAACTAGCTTTTTTTCTTAATCACCATGTAACACCTAAACGGTTCCTTCCCTGCCATACAATTTTTTGTTTGTCTATGTGAGTACTATCAGCTCCTTCTCTTTTGACCTCCAATGCGGAAACACCCTGTATAGATTTCTGTTTCATGGTTTCGAAAGTATTTCTCGAGGTTTTTGGCTCCATGACTGATTGAAAATGATAACGAATTCAGACACCAAGTATTTTCATACTACATAACTTGGAACAATTAGAGTTATTTCCACAAATTAAGTCCAGCAGTTAGGAAGATTTTTACATTATTATTGCTACATTTGAAATTTCTTTTTAAAAAAGAAAGTTATTTAATTAGGCAAAAAAAAAAAAAACTGTTTGTACTATTGCGATTTATTTGAAATTTCAATTCTATTCTATCAAGTTTGATGACCTCAGGATTAGTTGCGTATCTAAAGTTTTGAAAAATAGTTTGATTCGAGAAAAAAAAATATTTAGAACTAATTGAAATTAAATTATGATACCAAGAGTATTTGACGAGGATGATTTGGAGATGATTAAACCATCAATCAAGATCGATTGTTCAAGATTTGGAGTATGCTTTAGGACAGCAGGCAACATTAGATTTTAAATGCATTAAATTTACAACGATTCAACCTTTCCCAATCGAGCATTTTGTCAATGTTGTGATTTAATGATTTAATCATGAGTTTCCAATCCAGTTAATTTCGTTCGAGTGTCTCCGACAGAGAATACGCAAAAGGATTAATATTAAGAAAATAATAGGAGACAGATAATAGAGCTTTGAGGGACAAGTGATATTATGAGAAGTGCGTGCAATTCAAGATTATATCACAGAGATAAGTAAGTCATTTTCAATTCAAGAAACCAAAACTGAGTCAAGGCCAAGAGCTTCGAGTTTGGCTAAAACTACAGCATACAATATACTAATGAAAAGCAACGGTTGTTGAACCAGAACGGAAATTGTATCGCTAATTAAGTGGTTATTGGTATCAAGATAGTTGGTAAGAGATAATATTATATTTTATAAACTATGAACAAATTTTTACAGCGGCTTAGCCAGGGAAGAAGCGCACCTCTTAAGTTCAGCAGACTTAGTAGTATAAGCATTTAGAAAATTTTCTTTTTGGGCAAAAAAAGTAGGTTCTGCAAAGTGTGACATGAATTAGCAGCATCGTGTCATCATTATTAATCAAGGGAGGTAGGTATTGAGGAGTAATCAATCGTTTTTCACTGTTTTAAGTTCGACCAAAAGTATTTGCTGTCGAAATAGCTAGCAAAAGATTTTCGTCTAATGCTTTGGTCAGAATCGAATGTGAATTGGTACGCACTGCATTTTATATAAATGAGTTGTTAGTAAGTTCATCTGGGCAGTAATGAACGGTCCGTGAGATATATTAGGCTGTCCTGTTAACATCTCTTAAATATTTTTTAAAGTTTTAAAGTTGCCCTTACTTAGAACGGGATTCTATCTTATGTTTGTAATCTTTTTTCTATTGCTTTTTAATTTTAAAATTTTTTTTGTTTTTAGTTATTTTAATATTTTTAATTTTCTTTTATTTTTTTATTTTATTTTAGTTTATTTATTTATTTTTATTTATTTTTTTATTTATTTTTAATATATTTTTGATTAAAAAAAAACGTCATTCTGGGATTCGAACTTACAACAGAGAGTCTTGCTTTGCTTACGTTTTGTAATTAACTTTTATCAACTCACAAACCCCTGAATAAAAAACTTTTTGTCTGTGAGCCTGAGAGTACCGTTGATAACGAAGGAGTGTTAGGGTGGTAAACGTGGATGGATTTAGATGGAGTTTTTTGATTTAGAATCAGTGGATGGGAGCTTTGCAATGGAGTAAAATTGTCTTAAGTTTTGGGGGTTTTGGGGTGGGGGTGGGAGGATATCCACCACCCTTGCGTTTGTCCAATTTGGGCCATGTGTGATATGAGTGGCGATTAGAGTTTCGAGAGTCGAGATTCGAGGACGAGATCGAAAGCCGAGATTCGAGAACGAGATCGAGAGCCGAGATTCGAGAGTCGAGATATGAGAGAGGATATTCGAGAGTTGAGAGTGGAGATTCGGTATTGGAGGTTCGAGAGTTGAGATTCGAGGTAGACAATAAAATACATTAAAAAATTTTTAAAATAAATAACTTTCGTAAATAAATTGGACTTAAAAATTAAAAATAATTTTTTTCTTTCTCAGTAATATACACAAAAAAAGTTTCGTTACAAAATAAGAAATGCTAGAGCTCAAATTAAATAAAATTGTGATTATACATAGTTATGGATGCCCAAACTTTTAAGATTTAATCTGAGGTGTAGCATTTCTTATTTTGCAACGAAACTCTTCTTGTGTATATCGCTAGCTGTGTTCTTTTGTGTCCGCAGAACAGGTCAGAACAGAAGATACACAAAAGAACGCCTCATACATTTTCATAGAAGATTTATAAATGAAGCCAACAGTACAAATAGTTCGCTTCAATCGACAGAATAATTTGTACTCTCCAGTATATGGGAGTTCTAAACAAGGTACACAAAAGAACACAGCTGCTGAGAAAGAACAAAATATTTTTTATTTTTTAAGAGGAGTCAGTACCAATATTTGCAAGTTTCATACATTTTTCAATGCGAATTTCTGGTAAACTATTTGTAACAGAATAATTATTTATATCTTAAATTAAAGGTACTGAAGAAGTCTAGTAAATAACGTCAGCAAAAATTAAAAAAAGTGTATTGGAATGGAGATATTAGCTCCCAAACTTGTGAAAAATGGTGAAAATTGAAGTCTTTTAAATCAAATACCTGTGGGTAGGTATTCTCATTTCTTTAAATTGTGACTGTTTTAGAAAGATAAAGCCTAGATCTAGCAAATCACATCGAGTTTTTTTTTAATTTTTAGTAGCGCTTTTTATAATTATCTGACTCTAATAGTACTTGTTTTTTCTCCCGACATTTCACCGACGAGAAATTGCAATATTTATTTGAAAGCTGTTTAAATACAAATCAAAATAGCATATTTAACAATTATGTGGAAAAAAATTTAGGAGAGTTAATTCCTGTTAAATATTTTCAATTTATGTGAACTGCAAATTTTCATTTTTCGTCTTAAATTGTATGATTTTGTCGGATGTTGGGTTTCTACCTTTTGCGGTAGATGTCTCTAATGTGCTCTGTGGTCTAGGTCTAGGAAAATTTTATATGAATTTTCTCACTTTCAGGACACAAACCCATGTATAGTAAATTTTATTACATACGGGTTCGCTGGTATCTAAATTGAAACTTTTGCTGAGTACTGACTCCTCTTAATGCAATTTATTTACGAAAGTTATTTATTTTAAAAGGTTTTTAATGTATATTTTAATATTTGCGTCATAAAAAAAAATAATCATGCTGGAATCTTCTTATATTTTTATTTATTGTATACTGGTAGAAGACAAATTAGATGGTATGTACAGTACTCTAAACTGCTAAGGGAGATTGCGACGAGTATTCAGGTCGGAGACCTCATTTATTGCTGTAATTCAATTAAGTAGAAAAAAAGCTCAAAATACCTAATTAACGACCCCGTGGTAGAAGAATAGCTCAGCTACAGAATACTAAGAACATTTGAACTGCTGGCGCAAGCCCTATTTCACAAATTGCAGAGATGAATTAAAGATGGACGATGTTGCCCGAAAAATTTTCAAAAATGTGAACTTACCGTATACTGTATCGAGATCCGACAGCTCGGTAGTGCTACGGTGTAAGAAGCAAAAATTAATAATAAACTTGTCGAGTGTAATTCTAATCCAAATATGTGTATGACAGTCGCTCAGGCTGTTTACTAACGAAGTCACTGGAATTGGCCCCTTCTGTTAATTTTTGAAAAAGATAGGCAAATCCGACAGTGAACTTTGTCGACTGTGCGAAGAAGAAGATGAAATCTCGAAGCGTATTCTATATGTGTGTCCAGCGCTGGCAGCTTTAAGGTTGCAAATCACTAGAGAAACACTTATTTCTCCAAATAAAATTTGAAATCTAACCCCAAGGGCAATAATCGAGCTCGTGAAAAGACTAGATTTTACCTATAACCACTTTAGGGGAGGGCACAATATATCAACTCTGGTCGCGGCTCGCGGCTCCTTCGTCACCCCTACTCTTACCCTAACCTAATGTTAGATCACCTAAACTAAATACCATAAATATGTGATTAGATTTGGGAATATATATAACTAGGAATGCAGAAAGACTTTTTCACAAAGTGAACAATTTTAAATGATGGATATTTTAAAATTCGTCTACGTAAACAAAGGCTACATTCAGTTCAGTTATCTTTCCAACTTTTCGCTAAATAAGATCTATTCAAAACAAAACCCTTTAAGGTGCATTAATTTGTAACACCAATCATCTTTTTGTATATTTAAAATCGAGAGAATCGCTAGTCACAAACGTACCAAATTTGCTAAGTTTTTATAAAATCAAAAGCTTTTTATAGTTTGCTACTACATTTCGAAAATCCATCATACCTACGTTTGTGGATTTGGCACAGAAATTTTCATTTTACATAAGAAGAAACAAATTTTCCCAACCCTGAGCGTCACACTAAGTAAATAATAAATCCAAAAGGTGTTTGTAATGGATTTATGACTTGATCCGTGGTGGATTAATGCTACAACTTCAACTCTCCGCCGGCGGGCTATTAGACTGCATTTTTAGTTGTTTTTTTTGGTGTTTGTCCTTTAGACAAAAAAAAATTTTTCTGTGTCTCCCAAGAAAGATTTCTTAAAATCAAAATAAGTTATTATATATTTATTTTTAACAATAATAGTTGTATTTACAACTAGGGCAGCGCGCCGGCGTTGCCCGGCAAAAATATAGATACCTAAATGGATGTAGGTGGAGGTCAAAAGGAATGGGGTGGTTAGAGATGCATAATATTTAAGATATCATCCCATTTCCGAACTTAAATTTCCCTTTGTTTTTAAAAAAAACAAAAAAGGCCCGTGTACAAAATTTCAGCTCTATAAGTCGACGCGTGAAGTAGTATCCAAATATATAGTGAAAAACTAAAGTTTGGTATGGCAACACCTAGAAAAAGTGGCCCGATTTGGTCCACTTTTGGATCTGTAATTGCAATTTTTACGAAAACGCCGTGTACAAAATATGAGCTCTTCACCTCGACGTCTTCTTAGGAAGCTTCCAACAAGTATATAGTGAAAATCTAAAGTTTTATATGGAAACACCCAGATTTAGTCCATTTTTGAAATATTATTTACCACTGCTATGAACCCACCAAATTTTAGCTTTGTACGCCGACGCGTTGTCAGGCAGTGCCCAAATATAGAGTTAAAAACGAAATTTTTGTTTAGCAATCCTACGAAGGAGTTGCCCGATTGGTCCCATTTCTGAACTTAAATTTCATTTTTTTTAAAAAAGGCCCGTGTACAAAATTTCAGCTGTCTAGGTCGAAGCGTGAGGCAGTGCCCAAATATATAGTGAAAAACTAAAGTTTTGTATGGCAACATCAAAAAGGGGTCGCCCGATTTGGTCCATTTTTCAACTTGTATTGGCAACTTATATGAAAAAGATAAATTTCGCTCTGCACAAGATTCTGAAAGCAGATGTAAAATGTATGAGAAATAAGAATCTTATTTTTCCCGAAAATATCAGAGAATCCAGCATATGTTTCTCCCACTTAATGTCTTCAGAGAAAAACTTATGTGAACAGAAGCACGTGCATACAAATATCATAGGATTACAGCAATAACTTTGGAACCACAATATAGGATTACAGCAACAACTTTGGTTGGAATCAACGCTCTCAATATTTCAGAAAACCCTGTTTTCACAAAAGCGCGGGAGCATTTTATGAGAGTAAAATCTGAAAATCCGCCTCTTCCCATTTATTTACGAAAATTAATCATTTGCCATTCTGTTTGTTCATAAAAGTTTTAAAGAGACGTAAAGAGTTCTGTTGTGGCGAGATTTCCGATTGTTTTACATTTAAAATGCACACGCCTAGAAAAGGAAAGAAAGAAAACTTTTATCAATAAAGACAAAAAATGTGAAAGCGCAGATTACATGCAACGAAACAGAATGGCGAATGATTCATTTTAGTAAATAAATGAGAAGAGGCGGAGTTTCATGATTTTACTCTCATAAAATGATCCCGCTCTTTTGGGAAAACAGGTTTTTCTGAAATATTGAGAAAGTTGGTTGCTGTAGTCTAATGTTGCGGTTCCAAAGTTGTTGCTGAAATCCTATGATATTTGAATGCACGTGCTTCTGTTTACATTCGTTTTGCTCTGAAGAGAAAAACTCATGCTGGATCTCTGACATTTTTGGGAAAATTAAGAATTTTATTTGATAAAAATTTTCCATCACCTGTCAGCATCTTGGCCAGAGCGAAATTTATCTTTTTCTCTTAAGAAAGTGAGGTAGTGTGACCCGAAGTACATTATTATGAATAGTTTGATAGGATTTTGAGCGATTCAATAAGATCGTATTAGGTTATCTTTGATTGGGGCCTTGCTGTTGCCTTGTATATGTAAGAGGCTTTGCAGTTCGCCGCACTGATATTTTGATTTCGCTTTGAAATTCAAATTCAACTATAGGTGTAAGGTATAAATCTACATAAATTTTTATATTATTAATACTATTAAATGAATAAGAAACTAATATAAAAGAATATTAAAATTAAATTAAGATAACAGAAGTCATAAAATCAAGACCATTGATTAAGTTTCCTCAGCTCCAGACCTGTAAAGTACTTAAGTACATTGGTACTTAGTACTAGTATCAGTACCAGTACCTGGACTTGTACTTGAAAATTTTTAAAGTATCAGTACCGGGACTTGTACTTGAAATGTTTTTAAGTACCAGTACCGGGACTTGTACTTGTACTTAAAATATTTCAAGTTCAGATACTGGTACTGTATTGGTACTTGTACTTGGAATTTTACAGGTACAGACCTGTAAAGAACTTAAGTACATTGATACTTAAGTACTAATAACAGTACCAGTACTTGGACTTGTACTTGAAAAATTTAAAGTACCAGTACCGGGAGTTGTACTTGAAATGTTCTTAAGTACTAGTACCGGGACTTGTATTTAAAATATTTCAACTCCAGGTACTGCTACTGTACTGGTACTTGTACTTGGAATTCTACAGGTCTGCTCAGCTCCAATCTCCAACTTCCGCTTAAAAGATGAAAAGATAAAGGGGTAAAGTATGGATCTACCAATACCCTGAAAGATCCGTAAGGTCATTTTAGGGTTCAGACCCCACTTTTCTCGAAAAGCCTTGGTATGAGCCAAATGCTCACATAACATTGTTGGTTTTCATTTCGAGGTGGGAATGCTAGATACGATTGCTATCTGGCATTATTTCTAAATATTAGACTTCATTGAAATATTGTAGTGTAAGTTCATTTAACCTAGGAGCTGGGCACTTTTCCTGATGAAAGGAACGACATCCGTTTTTATAGAAGTATAGCTGTGACAATTTTTCAGGCATCTGGAAACAGTGAAACATATTGAAAATATGCAGAAGAGGTTGTATTATCCAAGGCAAAAGGATTTTTACAACCTTCAGTGGGATAAAATCCAATCTAGCTGCCTTCGATTTAATAGCTCTTATGGCCGCAATAATCTCCACAATAATAGTACATCTGAAACTAAAGTCTGATCCAGGTATAGAACATTCAACAAATTGGAGATTTGATAGAGGTTGTACTATCTGAACTATTGTAGGACTACAAATAAAAGATGAACATTGTGTTACCAGGAAAACAACACATCATTAGAAGTAAAATGTCACATCGGCGAATGAAGAAATGATGAACGAAAGATTTAGCTCAAGGTTTAAACACAATTAAAAGTTACATTTTGAAATCATTTGTGGGAATACAATATATAAAAGAAAATCGTTTCTTCTGCTAATACAAATAGAACTTAAATTTTGGTTAAAGAATATGGATGACAGAACCTTTTGCCTGGCTTATGAAAAGATGATAGAAAACATCGAAAGAAGTGATCGTTAAGATTTTTAAATTCTAATGCTAACATGACAAGAAAGATCTTATTCTTTAAAAAAGGTTCAGATTGCGGAATACTTACGCAAAAATTATGTTTTTTATAATATATCAGCTACCATTTTCATTGATCCTTTTATTTCTTTTATAAGGGAATCTTTTTTCGATTCAAAAATTGCTCCCAGAATCCATTACAGAAAAACTAAATCATATTGTAAGAGTGTACTGAGTAAAAAGATTTGAGTCTTATATTTAGAACTAGAGTTGTCAGAATAACGAAGTAAAAAAATTGTGTTGATTTTTATACCTTTTTAAGCTATAGCAGTAACAGACCTGAAAAGCATCTTAGACTTTCTCGAAACACACTCCATTCCTGTAACCAATTTTATAGTTCCAACAATAGATAACGCTAGTGTCTCAAAAAAAAAAAATTAAACGGTGTTCTATCTAAACATTATAATGGAATATGTATGTCATTCTCCTCACATCTGTGCGAACACTCTTGTCAAAAGCTTCCTCGTTCTTTTGAGTTAACTAGACATATATGTATATATGTATAACATTCTTGCTCAAAATTCTAAACGGATTACTGAAATAAAAGAACTTTAAAAAAAATGGGACATAAAACGACATAAAAATCCCCGTCCAGGTCAAATCCATTAGTTTTATTTAGCGACTATCGTAAACAGATTACTTGAGCAGAAGATTTCTATCAGCCTATTTTTTGTATCAAATATTTTGAGGATCACTGATAAAACTAAAGCTTTTTCAGATAGATTAAAGAGGAAACCAAAATGTATTTATCTTCGTTTTTTTAGATACAGTAAATAAGTTGAACGTCGAATTTCTACGTTCGGAAGTAGAGTATAAAGCTATTTATTGCAAAAAGGACAACAACAAAATAATATACAGTCGAATTTAGTCTGAGCAATTTCGGACCACTAAACGAAATAATATGATGGAATCAAATTAGAAGAATAAATTAAGCCGTAGTTATTAAAATTTAAACTATATTCCATAAAGTCTGCAAGGAGTTTAACTCCAAAGATAAATACTTTATGGATTCTGAAAATATAGATGACAATGAAGTAAATTTAATGAACTATAATATAATTCGTTGTGACAGTTCTTCTAGGCACACAGGCGGTGTTTGTATATATATAAAAAAATATTTTCAATTTAAAGTATTGCAAAAAGTTGATATTAGGGAGGAATATTGGTGGTTAGCTGTTAATTTTTATATTGATAATTATTCACTTGTACTGGCCACGGTATATAACTCGCCAAGGGCATATGCAAGAGAATTCTGTAACTACTTTCAAGAATGGTTGGACAGTACAGGGGATGTTGCGACTGATTTTGTAATAGCGGGAGATTTTAATATCGATTGGCTTAATAATAGTAATACATATGAAAAAGAGTTGGAGAGAATTATTAGTTACGACAACAATTGCAAACAAATTGTGAACAAGCCTACCAGAGTTAAGCGGAACTCCAAAACGTTGCTCGACTATGTGATAACGAATTCTAATCAGGTGGATGCTGACATAAATACTGAACTGAAAATTTCTGACCACGAAACTATTGTATTGAATATAAAGGTCAAGGTTAGCAGAAGATCTAAAATAAGTATAAATCAAATATCTTATTTAAAGTAGAAAAAAAACATCTTTTATTAGAGATATTAGTAATAGTGCATTAATAAATGTATATGATCTGACTGAGACTAACGACATTGCGAACTCATATCAAGTGAACTTTTAAAAATAATAAAAGGCTACGTGAGTAATAAAATGAGTAACTACAATTTATTAGAATAATATAATAATCGATTAAGGCAACTAAAACAAGATAAAATAATAAAGCACCAAAGGGCGTTATACACTAATGATGAAAGTGAGTGGAACGAAACAGATATAAAAGGGAATTAGATAGAGCTAAAAATGAATATATATGAATATATATATATCAAGAAGTATGTATTAACTGAAAACAGAGATGCTATAAAGAGGAGTATCAACTTTAATAATGTTTGTGTGACTGATGAAAGAGTTATTGCAAATGAATTTAATAAATATTTTGTTAATAGTATTAAGGAGATTAATTTGTCCATAGACAATGTTCCCTTTGTGAATTTAGTACAAGAAAAAAAAACTCAATTTGAATTTAAATCAGTGAATCAGTGTGAAATTAGAGAAGTTCTAAAAACAATTAATCAAAAAAGGGATTTTAATTTTATAAGTGATAAAATGCTACTGGACGGATTTGAAGTACTAGGTCCAATCTTCGAGCGTCTCGTAAATTGTTCATTAAGTACTGGATGTTTTCCTAATATTTGGAAGGAGTCTCGTGTCACGCCAATCGAAAAGGTTAGAGGGTCTGATAACTGTGAAGATTATAGTATATATATATATATATATATATATATATATATATATATATATATATATATATATATAGTATTACAAAAAATAGTGCATAAACAACTTGAAAGCTATTTCGACAAAAATGATCTTTTTTTGGAGAATCAGTCAGGGTTTAGAAAGCGACACTCATGTGAAACTGCATTAAACCAAGTAATAGTGAATTGGAAAGAAGAGTTAGCTGAAAAAAATAGGGTCATTGCAATCTTCTTGGATCTAAAAAGAGCATTTGAAACCATAGATAGAAGTATATAAATACGGAAGTTGAAAAATTACGGCATTCGAAATACAGAATTGAAGTGGTTTGAATCATATTTGGAAAATAGAACACAAAGGACTTCGGTGAATAATGTATTATCTGATTCTACAATGACATCGTTTGGTGTTCCACAAGGAACTATTCTTGGACCTCTTCTGTTTATTATATATATCAACGACATAGCCAAAGTATTAAGAAATTCAAAAATTGTTCTTTTTGTGGATGATGCACTTATATATGTATGTGACAGGGAAAGATACAGAACAATGTCGGTGCGAAATACAGGAAGATTTAAAGAGACTAGAATATTGGTTTAAATCTAACAAATTAAAAGTTAATGTGCGTAAAACTAAGTGTATGATATTTAAGTATAATTTTGACCTGGATTTAAGAATGGATAATGGACAAATTGAACAAGTTGATGAAATCAAGTATTTAGGCATTATTGTTGATAAGGAACTGAAATTTTAAAAAACATATAGATTACATAGCAAAGAAAATTTCGAAGAAAATAGGGTACTTTAGAAGAATAAGAAATAGAATAGACTTACTAAGTTCAATTAATGTATATAACATACTAATTAAGTCCCACTTTGAATATTGTTCGACAGTCATGTTTATGTGCGATAATAATTCTTTTGTAAGACTACAGAGACTTCAAAATAGGGCAATGAGAGCCATCTTAAAGTGCAATAGATACACATCTATCATATTTATGTTAAATTCTTTGTGTTGGTTGAGTGTAAAGCAACGAATTATTATGAATTTATTAATTTTTATATTTAGAATTAAGTCAGGTGATATGCCGAGCTAGAGGGTTTTCCAATAAGAGGTGTTATTTTAATTAGCCCGCTATTTCGGTAGATGCCACTTTTGGAGCTGTCATTTTTTCACATTTGACAAGTAGAAACTACGTCATTAATAAAAATGGAACGATACACGATTCAACAACGCATTGAAATTATTAAAATTCACTATAAAAATGGTGAAAATGTGGCAGAGACGGTTCGTAAAACTCGAACATTTTTGGGTCGTCGTGAAGTACCTTGTCGGACCGCAATACAGAAATTGGTAGAAAAATTCGAGCTGTCGGGACAAGTTAGTAATGTGAAGAATAAAACCCGTGCACGTCGCTCAAGAACAGCCGAGAATATTGCTGCTGTAGCCGAAAGTGTTGAAGAAAACCCAGGTTTGTCCATTCCTCGTCGTTCTTTGGAATTAGGCATTCCACAAACGTCATTACACCGTATTTTGCATAAATATTTGGGTCTTAAGGCTTATAAAGTTCAGTTAACACAAGAACTCAAGCCGGCCGAACATCAACAACGTCGACTCTTTGCTGATTGGGTCCTTGAAATGCATGAAAATCATCCGGAATTCCATCGAAAACTCATCTTGAGTGATGAGGCCCATTTCCACCTCGATGGCTTCGTCAACAAGCAAAATTGTCGAATCTGGAGCTCGAAAAACCCAAGAGTTATTGTTGAAAAGCCTCTCTATCCTCTACGTGTGGCTGTTTGGTGCGGTTTATGGTCCCGCGGGGTCATTGGACCTTACTTTTTCAAAAATGAGGCTGGAGCAACAGTTACGGTGAATGGATTGCGCTATCGACAGATGGTTAATGATTTTTTATGGCCGGAATTAGATAGTATTGATCTCGACAACGTTTACTTTCAACAAGACGGCGCTAGTTTGCCATACAAGCAACGAAACCATTGATCTTTTACGGGAAAAGTTTCCGGACCGTGTTATCTCTCGAAGAGGTGATCACAATTGGCCACCGAGATCTTGTGACTTAACACCTTGCGACTTCTTCCTTTGGGGACACGTGAAAGAGAAGGTCTACGCCAACAGCTCAGCGTCCATTCAAGACCTCAAAGATGGAATTCGTGAGGCTATCGAGGACATAGGGCAGCCACTTTGCGATTTGGTTATGGAAAATTTCATGAAAAGGATATGGTCCTGTAGGCGTGGTCGTGGTGGTCATTTGGCTGATGTTATTTTCCATTATTAACGGCATACCTTCTTCTTTATAATGAAATAAAGATCCGATCATTTATCTCAAAAAATGGCATTTTTCTTTGAATATCACAATAACACCTCTTATTGGGAAAATCCTTTATTTAAGTAAATTAATGAATTATGTTGGAGACTTACAACCTTAAGGATTAAGAAATGCTAATGATTTTAGGCTGCCACTGTATAGAGATAATTCATCGCAGAATAGTTTAGTATATAAGGGCTTTCAAATATTCAATAAGTTACCTTTAGATGTAAAACTTGAGAATAATTTTAGGATATTTAAGAGAAAACTGCTTGAATTTGTTAAAATTACTTATTAAATTCGTAAACTAATGCAGAAGATAAGGAAAAGGAGGAAAGAGAGCTAGACTTATAGTATAATTATATGACTTTTGTAATGAATAGCAAAAAAATGCTAAATAAATTCACTTACTTACTTACTTTCTCAATTAAAAAAACTTCCAAATTTAAATGTATCATTGTACATCACATTTTAAGAGGTAAAAAGTAATTATTGGAATTTTATTTTTATAGTAATTGTGAATTTTGGAACTTTTTTGTTGTTGTACAGACGATGTAAAAGATCAAAGCCAGGTTTAGGTAACATTTTTTTACTATGGCTACCCTTTTTTGCTTCGAAAATATTTTTCCGAATGGCAGCACTGATTAAAGTGATGGCGTAATGCACGCAACGCATTGCGTCCATTCGTTTCTTAATATCTTTACAGGTGTATTATAGATTATTTTGTGCAGATTGGAGCTTGTTTGTTTGTAGAAATCTTGAACAGCAAAATTACTGCAATTCTTTCATAATATGTGCAAACATCAAATTTAGCTGTGAATAAAAGCGGGAACTTATTTAAAGTAATTCAAAGCAATGGATGCACTTCACAAATTAAAGCCCGAATAAAAACCAGTTAAATTTGATAATTTGTATGAAAATTCATACATGCACACATTTTCCCAATTTTTAGCTCTAGTGCCCGACCATAGCTTAAATTAGGCTCTCGAGATCTGTTAAAAGACAACTGTTCCTTTATAGAAAATAGCTGATGTAGTTTAAATATTGAAACGTAACACAGGAGGTCAGTTCCATTAAAACTAAGCATGATACAAATATAGAAAGTAACATACAGTGTGTTCGAAAAAAGCGTATCTTAAAAAAACAATAAAGATCTCTAAGTTAGTTTCATAAAATTCATAATAATATATGTTTCGATATTATCTAAATATGTTATGTATAATTGCCTGGCATCTCTTGGGACAACTTTGGCTCAATTTTTGTGAATATCTTTAATCAAACTTCTCCTATTCCCTTTAAAACCCTTCATTAGTGACCACACATTTTCAAATGATAATCCTACATCTTGACTCTGTGAAGGGCACTCCAAAGCTGTAATCCCATTTTATACCCTATATGAAATGATTAGGTATATTAAGTTTGTCATTCCGTTTGTAAGGCATCGAAATAATTATGGTATACAGCAAAGTGGTTTGGACACCACCAAATAATATTAAAAGTTATTTTGATTTTTGCATGTCCATCTGTCCGTCCGTCCGTTCTCACGATAACTCGAAAACGTTCACTTAGAGAGCTGAAATTTTTCACACGGACCTTTTAAAAAAAAAAGTTAATTTAAGTTACAAAATGGGACAAATCGGGTAACTTCTTTGTAGAGTTGCCATACAAAAATTTCGTTTAGTTACTATATATTTGGACAGTGCCTGACAACGCGTTCACGTCCAGGGTTGGAATTTTGCACACATTTTTTTTAAAAAAAATGCCAATTCAAGTTCAAAAATGGGACGAATCGGGCAACTTTTTCGTAAGGTGGCCATACAAAATATTCGTTATTCACTATATATTTGAACGTGTCATTGTAGTGAGCTGAAATTTTGTACACGATGTTTTTATAGTAATAGTAAATAAAACTTCAAAAATGCAGTAAATCGGGCAATCCGATATTGGTGTTGCAATATAAAAATTTAGGTTTCTTTACGTATACTGTATAAACGATCAGTCCTAGACATTTTTATTATACTGAAAAGTTCTTCAGAATGTGAACTCCTATGGTTTTAGTCATTTTTACTCTCCGACGAACCGTTCTAGAATTATATGCGAAAATCCACTTCAAAAATCAAACTTGTACAGATGGGTGATCATACAAAATTACATGTGGGCATTCATTTAGGGTATCATATGAAATGGTCTTAGATCAATTCTACCTTTTTTACTTCGATGTTTCAGGTCATTATCCTGTTATAGAATTGAGTCATTGTTGTTAGGTTAGGTTAGGTTAGGTAAGGGGTACTGCATATCTAGCCTCCTTCACTTAGACCTCCAGCGAGTCGATTGTGCCCCTTAACCTCATGGAATAATATTTTTAGAGTCGCTTGAAGTAGATACTGGATTTTCCGCACAGAGTGCCGCCTGATAAATTGCTGCAAGGTCTGCCAAATGCAGTGTCCTTCATCCAGACCTTGCAGCGATTTATCAGGCGGCACTATGTGCGGGAGATCCAGTAGCTACTTCAAGCGATTTCAAAAGTATTATTCCTGACTTCAGTAATCCTTCTTTGTGTAAATTGAGCATAAATTGAGCATCCAGAATTTATGTGAAAGCAATCTTAACGTACGTTGCAATTATGTACTTTCTTCCAGTAATTTAAGACAACAAAGGATGATTCGTGAAAATATAACGAAGCTCCAATCACAGTTCAAATATTTCTTAACCCCATTAGACGTGTTTTTTGTGGTTTAGGCTTTCTGTTCCTAACTTTGATGTCAGATCCTTCGCGTCAATGAAAAGTAAAATTTACCCAAGGCAGACCTGTAAAATTCCTAATATAAATGCCAGTGCCAGTACCAAGACCTGTACTTAAAATCTTTTAATTTCAAGTAGCGGTACTGGTACTTAAAACTTCTTGAAGTACAACTCCAGGTACATATAAGCTTAAGTAACTTATAAGTACCAAAGTAGGCACTTACTACAAATTCCGACATAACGCGAAGTACTTCAGTTCTATCCCTGCTCCTAATCCTCTATTATTAGAAGCCGTATTTAAATAATTTAGTCGAGGTTGTCGATATGGCTAGTATGTGGGTAGTTTTCGGTTACCTTTCCATTCTGGCGAACTCTACATTTTGAATTGGACTGATTTTTTTTAATTTTCTCCAGGATAACGTAAATTAGAATTTTTTCCGTGGTAAACAGTAAAACTAGATTGCCCTCCAGTTACAATCCTCCGGGAAGGTACGCAGGTGTTCCATGATCCTTCAAAAATTAGTTGGATGACAGCTATTGATATTTTTGAATCTGCTTGCAGCAACTCTGACAGAATATTGTGTATTCTTGCAGATTTGCCATTATAGCCGTATTATTATTTCTGATTTGAGTGGTGGTCATGTATTAATTCGCAGAGGTTTAATTTAACGTTTTCGCTATATAGTAAGATATATCTCGCATCGACATGTTGGGACATGCTAATTAAAGTTGTCTACCACTTCTTTGTATTTTTAGTCTATCGAAGCTGATTTACTTCCTGATCCGGACTTTCTTTGGACACTACAAGATTCCCAAAATTTACTGAGAGCATCTCGGATGGTCGTCTTCGAAACTTCAATTTTTATAACTAAGTCTCTTTTAGACATATTCGGACTTTCCATATGTGAACTTTGAACTTAATGGCTTGACTTTATAAGTGCACACCTTTTGATAGATGCAATCTTATCAGCCTTCGTTATTTTTTTTTTTTTTACCTGGTGGTGAGTAATGGGATGGGATAAGTGGTGGGTTTTTTTCGGAAACAGTTCTTATATACAAATTACTTCTAGACAATGTACACATATACGTACATATGTCATATTTGGAACTTTGAAGAAGACTTTTTATAGCACACGCTTCACTTACTTTTGATATATATTCGTTTTACAAATCACGGTGCCAATGTAGGTTGCTAATGGAGCTGATATCTATCTATCTGTTTTCAATTTTTTCTGGTTTTGTCTTCAGTCAGCAGGCATTGCATTTTATATATGTACCTATCTCGCCTTTCCTCCATTGATTTGAAGCTTAATATTACAAGAAGTGTGGTAGAGACTTACTACAACCCTTGTAATGCGAACTATACTTCTATCTAAATGGCAAGACTATCAGTTAATACCAAATATATTCGAGGTTTCATGTCGTATGCCTGCTTTATCTAAAACAGAAAGTAGGTGGTAGAATTCAGTGTTACACTCTTATAGAATTTTTACACCTTCTGCGAACGATTAAGGCTTTTTGTGCTTGTGTAAAATAAGGAAACTCCTCGATAATTGCTGCTTACGACCCTCTCAGTTTTATGGATGGAATTACATCTTAATACCTTAAACGTAGTATCAATTAGTTAAGAGCATTTTAGAAGGTTTGGCACAATACCTTAATCCAGGAGTGGACTAGTATAGTATATAGCACATGGCAGATATTGAATTTCCCCTGAGGCCTCCATGCTAGATTCTCAGGAAAAAAGTTTTGTTTGCGGTATCTCATCTACTTCAAGAAGGATTAAATTGAAAAGTAAACGAAATGGAAAAATACGTTCGGCATATAAAACGGAGCAAATAGTTTTTTGTTTATCAAACATAGAACTTGTAATGCGAAATTTTTTATCCCTCTCTACCGGTTTTATTCCCCGATGAACATAATCTTTTCTTTTTGATAAGTAAAGCTCGTTAACTTAACTTTAACTCTCTGTTGTCGCGTCATAATTTGAAGTAGTAGAAAAATACGTAACATTGAAAACAATTTTTATACCCTAGATGAAATCTATCGGGTATACTAAGTTTGTCATATATATAAATAGAAAGCTGAAATTTTGTACGGGAATTTTAAAAAAAACAGTAAAATTAAGTTCGAAAATGAGACAAATCGGGCAACTCTTTCATGGGGTTGCCATACAAAAATTTCATTTTCCGCTATATATTTGGACACTGCCTGAGAACGCGTTGACATAGAGAGCTGAAATAAGGTACAAAAAATGGAATAAATCAGGCAACCCTGTTTTGTTGTTGCCATATAAAAATTTAGGTTTTTAACGGATACTGTGAAAACGATCAGTCCTAGACATTTTTATTGTACTAAAAACTTCTTCAGAATACGAAATCCTATAAAATTGCTTATAATCAGTTTTTCTGTCCGACGTACCATTCTAGAAATATATGCGTAAAACCACTGCAAAAATCAAAATTGCTCAAATGGGTGACCATACGAAATTTCATACGGGCATTCATCTAGGATATCATAAGAATTTGTCTTAGACCAATTCTAGCTGTTTTACTTGTTTAAGTTAAATTTTTATCTCTTCTGGCCCGCAAAATATGGTTTTTTAAAATAAACCGAGTTCCACAACAAAATATACCTAGTGATACTCGTATCAAGTTAAACAGCTAGTGAAATTGCAAATTCCGGAAGAGGTGAATATGTTTCAGAATTGTTGTTATTATATTGTTTTTATTGTTTTTATAAATAGTTATCGGATCCTGTTTTCTGCTACAGCATTCAGCGACCCCCCCCCCCCTCCACCCCTCTCCCAGGACGACCACAAATTGATGTGGCTTGTGTACAAATTTCGGCATTGTATTCCACTTTCTTTGTTCCTTGTTGATTTCGCCATGAGTTACGATAATGTTTTTACTTCAGTACATGTGGCCAATATAACTGCATTTCCTTCCTTGTAAATTCGAGTAAATTCTGTCCTAGCTTCCCAGCAGGAAATGGAGCGCTTTAAAAGAAATTTCAAAGCGCTTACTTAGAAACTCGATGCACTTACTCTGCGTATGAAGGTTCATTTCGTTGCATTGCATGTCCGCAGAAGTAAGCGCTACAATGATGTTTCACAGAACGTGCTTCTTAAGCACTGCAAAAGAATCGCTTCCCGCTATGGCTGCATTTTTTCTAAAGCTTTTGTGAAAGCTCTTTTGTTTTTCATACCGTATACTTTAGCCTGAGACAACTTATGTGGAATTCTTTTCAACGAGTTTTACACCGGTGTAGTGCAGCTTTACGTGTTTTTGTTTTTGTAATACAACAATAAAAACACGTAAAGCTGCACTGCACCGATGTAGAACTCGTTGAAAAGAATTCGACATTACTTAAGGCCAAAACACAGTGAGAGCGACACAACAATGTTGGCAACTTAGTTGGCGATAATGTCGCATTTAAAACACAGTGAACGCGACTCGACAAATGTTTTTGACAGCTATCTCTGTTTTATTTATTGTAAAATAAATGGCAAAAAGGAAAAGAAAAAACTAAAAAGAAATCTAAGAAGAGATTTCTATACATGGGATGACGTTTATTGCACATTTTCATTGCATTCATTTTCTCTATTAATTCCTCCTCAAAACCCATAATTTGTCAAACTAATAAATGAAATTAATTTTATACAAGTTTTTAATATCTAGTTTATTTACTATAAACTTTTAATTTACTATGTTTCATAAAAATATCCAAATCCACATAACATGAATGTCAATTATTTACTATCCACACAGAAATGTCAATTATGTTGGCGACTAATTTAGAGATTTTGCCAAACTTTTTGTTAGCAACTTATCGCGTCGCCCTCATTATGTTAAGTATATGGGACTTCCATATATTCGAATCTTTGACAGAAACCAATTTACGGCGACTTTGTTGTGTCGTCCTCACTGTGTTTTAGCCTTTACATCTAGATGTGAAAAACTCACAAAAAAGCGGTCGAATTAAAACGAGCTAATGGCCCTGTAATAGAAAGCTCTATACATTCTCTCTCTCTCTCTTGCTGTATTATGCCACATAAATTCTTCGCAACGATAGCTTTCTTCGGTTGAATAAAAAGTTAAAGAGCTTTCAAAAAGTTATCCGGGTTTAGATGGAAATTTTCTTTATCTAGTTGTAAGCTGTCTCAGCTTTAGCTAACGCACTAGGCTGAATTGCATTAACAACGCCGAGGCCGGCGTGTTCGTCGTTTTATGTCGAAAATAATTAGAGACAGTATTGCATGTACGAAATGCAATACATTTCTCACGCCACGCCGACGTCGCCGTCGTCGCCGTCAATGTGTGATCGTCGACCCATTTCTAATCTTAATTTTAGCGCTGGCGCTCCATTGCTGCCAATATGCAAGATTTCAATCTATTATGAAAAAACATGACAAAAAGAAATGATATTTGATTTTTTGCAAATATATGATTTTATATTCATGAAAAGGAAAAATTGTTATAATAATGAGGACTTGAACGAAAAGAATATAATTTTTTTATTATTATTTAAAAAATTTATTACAATCCGGCGCTGCCGCCCAATGCAGATGTCCAATGTAACCTGCCCGGCGTTTTGTTCGGCGTTTGATGACAACGACGACGACCACGCCGAGTTTCTAAGTAAGCGCTTTACCAAGTCTTTTCGAAACAAATTCATTCCTGTTCAGTATAAAAGCAGAACTATCAGATTATATGCCCAGTGGGAAAAGTCATTTTTAAGCGCTTCTTCGGAAGCACAGAGTGCTTCGATTGTGCTTCAGTTTCATATAAATTTTAACATTGCATGTCCGCAGAAACAAGCACTTCCTTTTAGCTTCGTTTTAATCGCTATTAAAGCACTTTGTGTGAAGCAAATTGGAAGCTCTGCACGATTTCAGCGCTGCTACAGTATCGGCACAAAGTTACCGTTGTTTCCCTTTTATTACAGAAAATTTAAAGTTTGACGATTATGATTGTGTGAAGTAAAAGACAATTAAAGTTTAACATTATATATAAAGGGTTTTCCAATAAGAGGTGTTATTTTAATTAGCCCGCTATTTCGGTAGATGTCACTTTTGGAGCTGTCATTTTTTGACATTTGACAAGTAGAAACTACGCCATTAATAAAAATGGAACGATACATGATTCAACAACGCATTGAAATTATTAAAATTCACTATAAAAATGGTGAAAATGTGGCAGAGACGGTTCGTAAAACTCGAACATTTTTGGGTCGTCGTGAAGCACCTTATCGGACCGCAATACAGAAATTGGTAGAAAAATTCGAGCTGTCGGGACTAGTTAGTGATGTGAAGAATAAAACCCGTGCACGTCGCTCAAGAACAGCCGATAATATTGCTGCTGTAGCCGAAAGTGTTGAAGAAAACCCAGGTTTGTCCATTCCTCGTCGTTCTTTGGAATTCGGCATTCCACAAACGTCATTACACCGTATTTTGCATAAAGATTTGGGTCTTAAGGCTTATAAAGTTCAGTTAACACAAGAACTCAAGCCGGCCGATCATCAACAACGTCGAGTCTTTGCTGATTGGGTCCTTGAAATGCATGAAAATGATCCGGAATTCCATCGAAAACTCATCTTGAGTGATGAGTCCCATTTCCACCTCGGTGGCTTCGTCAACAAGTTATTGTTGAAAAGCCTCTCTATCCTCAACGTGTGACTGTTTGGTGCGGTTTGGATATGGTCCTGTAGGCGTGGTCGTGGTGGTCATTTGGCTGATGTTATTTTCCATTATTAACGGCATACCTTCCTCTTTATAATGAAATAAAGATCCAACCATTTATCTAAAAAAATGGCATTTTTCTTTGAATATCAAATAACACCTCTTATTGGAAAACCCTTTAGCAGTAGTAGTAGTGAAGTCAACTTCGCGTTCGTTTGTAACATTGCAAATTTGTCTCTCCATTGGAATGAACAAGGCAACAACTATAATATTGCTACGAGCGTGGCCTTAGATCGTTATTTTAAAACACAATATTTCAAATATATTATACAAATCCTCTTTATTATACTTCACTGTTTATCAAATTCACACAAACAATCACAAATCGACTCTACTTTTAATTGTCGCTGGACTTCAAAGATTCGCAATCCCTGTTTACTACGTTCACTTCACTGTCTGAGATACGACCGACTCCTGACGGCGATAAGTGTCGTATTTATACTCTACCCATTTGTCCAGCCGAAAATTCCATTCTAGAAACATTAATTCTTCGAACCTAAAATTATTTATATCCGTACTTTATAGATGTTGCTTTTTCTTTGTAATACGATTCTTCGAAAGTTGCTTATGTTCGTACTTAATTAGTCATTTCATAGGAAGTAGACATATATTATCTCTTTTTCTATTGCATGCAATAATATCATAGGTTCAGTAGCGTATCTAGGGTGGAGCGGTGGGAGCGGTCCGCCCCGGGCGGCGTTTTTTATAATTTTTTTCTAAATTATATAAAAACAAAAATAAATAATTATGATAATTGAGCGGTAAATTTGGAATTGGTGATAACCAACAACATAAAGATACGTCGCTTGGTGGTAGAAATTAGAACTGCTAAGGAAGTATTTTTTAAAACGGGAGTCAGATTAAAAATTTCAAACGCGTAGTTCGCGTGGCGCGCATTAACATTTAATAATAATAATTATGCTTGTTGTACAGGGAGAGTTAGATTATAACCGCAAGAAAGTAATTTCGTGAAAAGTTGATTGAGCATATTTTGTCCAGCTCGTCAAATGCGACGCTAACCATTCGTCGAAAATACCACCTACTTTAAAGGGCCAATTGTTTCAAGAGAATTATTGAAATGTTGAAATTAGATGTATCTAATACCATAGATGGCACAAGAACTAGATGTCGCATACAGTACCAAAAAAGTATACAAAATTTATATGGCTGGGTGGTCCATTCCGAAATGGACCACAACATTTGAAATGATGTATACGATGAGTGATTCATATTTTTTCGTATCTGAAGTATTGAGGAGGTCGGTCAAATGTTTACAAAACTGCTATTATAAAAATGTTTGCTTTTGGCATGCTCTAAAATATGTTATGGTCCATTCCAGAATACACTACCCATTTCACAATCTGTATACTCTGTTTTAGTATGCCATGCGACATCTAGTTCTTGTGCCATCTATGCTAATACCCAATACAAACCGCTATATATTTTGGTTGTAGGTATATCTCCTTAATTCTTAATAACTTTTGTTACTTACTACTTTACAAAACTCGTTTTTACACTAAGCACAAATGTCGGTCTAAAAACGTGTATAAACAAACATCACCTGTTAATATTTTCTTTAATGGCATTAGTAAACCATACACGCAAGGTACGGGAACGGCACTAATGAAAGCTCCTCGTCCATACCACGACGATAAATTGTTGTTGTTTTTTTTTTTCATTTCAGCAGGATGGCATCTGGATTGTGCAAAATTTGCACGCTCCAGAGTCAAGATAGACGCTTCTATTATTTCATAAATATTGTCAAGCGGTGAAAAGGGCTTCAAAGAAGAGAACTCGTGCAATAGTTAGTGCGTTTATGTTTTTAAATATTTGTAAATTTAAAAAATCACTGTTATACATATATTCAAAAACCATCTATTTTATATGTTTTTCGAATATTTTCTAACTTAGTATTAAAAAATTTATTATCATTACGATGCACATACGCTGAATAAAACCAGATAGGCAATCGCGTTCGGGTAGTTGCGAAATCATAGAGGAAAACCGTACGATTTTCCAAAAAGTGTTGTACAGAGTTAAGCGTGGCACGTGTCGTTGCCCATATGCATACGGGCTTTCCGTTATAGTATTACGTACGAGTAATCCCTTGCGTTTATGGTTGAGAACTATTGTTATTGCTAACAGTGACCCATCTTCATGGACTTCGTCAATATACAAGCGGAACGCACTTCTTACCTCATAGTGGTTGAAGTAAAGTTAACTTAAGAACAAGTTAAGAAAAAAAAGAGATTTCCGACTGTTTTCCATTTAAATGTTAGCAAGTAAACATGAAAAAAATCAAACTTTCTTTGAAAGTTTCACGAATAAAGACAAAAAATGTGAAACCAAAGATTAAATTCAACAAGAAAGAGTGGCAAATGATTAATTCTCGAAAATAAATGATAAATTAAATTATAACGGGCTTTCCAATAAGAGGTCTTATTTTGATATTCAAAGTAAAATGCCACTTTTTGAGATAAATGATCGGATCTTTATTTCATTATAAAGAGGAAGGTATGCCGTTAATAATGGAAAATAACATCAGCCAAATGACCACCACGACCACGCCTACAGGACCATATCCTTTTCATGAAATTTTCCATAACCAAATCGCAAAGTGGCTGCCGTATATCCTCGATAGCCTCACGAATTCCATCTTTGAGGTCTTGAATCGACGCTGGGCTGTTGGCATAGACCTTCTCTTTCACGTGTCCCCAAAGGAAGAAGTCGCAAGGTGTTAAGTCACAAGATCTCGGTGAACAATTGTGATCACCTCTTCGAGAGATAACACGGTCCGGAAACTTTTCCCGTAAAAGATCAATGGTTTTGTTGCTTGTATGGCACGTAGCGCCGTCTTGTTGAAAGTAAACGTTGTCCAGATCAATACCATCCAATTCCGGCCATAAAAAATCATTAATCATCTGTCGATAGCGCAATCCATTCACCGTAACTGTTGCTCCAGCCTCATTTTCGAAAAAGTAAGGTCCAATGACCCCGCTGGACCATAAACCGCACCAAACAGTCACACGTTGAGGATAGAGAGGCTTTTCAACAATAACTCTTGGGTTTTCCGAGCCCCAGATGCGACAATTTTGCTTGTTGACGAAGCCATCGAGGTGGAAATGGGCCTCATCACTCAAGATGAGTTTTCGATGGAATTCCGGATCATTTTCATGCATTTCAAGGACCCAATCAGCAAAGACTCGACGTTGTTGATGATCGGCCGGCTTGAGTTCTTGTGTTAACTGAACTTTATAAGCCTTAAGACCCAAATCTTTATGCAAAATACGGTGTAATGACGTTTGTGGAATGCCTAATTCCAAAGAACGACGAGGAATGGACAAACCTGGGTTTTCTTCAACACTTTCGGCTACAGCAGCAATATTCTCGGCTGTTCTTGAGCGACGTGCACGGGTTTTATTCTTCACATCACTAACTTGTCCCGACAGCTCGAATTTTTCTACCAATTTCTGTATTGCGGTCCGACAAGGTACTTCACGACGACCCAAAAATGTTCGAGTTTTACGAACCGTCTCTGCCACATTTTCACCATTTTTATAGTGAATTTTAATAATTTCAATGCGTTGTTGAATCATGTATCGTTCCATTTTTATTAATGGCGTAGTTTCTACTTGTCAAATGTCAAAAAATTACAGCTCCAAAAGTGACATCTACCGAAATAGCGGGCTAATTAAAATAACACCTCTTATTGGAAAGCCCTTTATTTAATATTTTTATAAAAAACTATATACAAAATTTCAGCTTTCTACGTTGACCCATTCTGAGGGCAGTGTCTAAATATAGTGAAAAACGAAATTTTTGTATGGCAACCCTACAAAGGAGTTACCGGATTTGTCGCATTTTCGAACTTGATGTTACTTTCGTTTTTTAAAATCCACCTGCAAAATTTCAACTCTCTAAGTACATGCGTTCTTGAGTTATCGTAAGGATAGACATACAGACAGATGGACGGACGGACGGACAGACAGATGGACGGACGGACGGACGGACATACAAAAATCAAAATAACTTTTAATTTTGCTCTACCTCATTATTTCTAGGTGTTACAAACGGAATGACAAACTTAGTAAATCCTATGATTTCATCTAAGATATAAAAATATAGGTTGAAAGTCTATGTTCCCAACATAGTAATATTTGTTAAGCAATTTATTAACAATAGCCGTCGCAGTGTAGCTAGTAGTGAACAGAGCTTTTCTAAATTTAAATTAATTAAAAAAAGTGATTTAAGATTGCGAAATTTAACAATATTCTTCATAGAAAAACAACTAAAAGATGATGTAAATTTTGAAACCCGTTATTCAAGAATTTTCTAATAAAACAATAAGCATAATAAATATATAAATTATGAAATGATATATTATATATATATATATATTAAATTATATTTTATCATTATGTGTATACAATCTGTGCAAACAAAAGAAATATTTTTTTTTATTTATTTATTTATGTTCCGTAATTTTCAATAACGACTCTTGATTTCGATTGACTTAGAAAGGGTGGCAAATCGTGGACCACCCCAGGCGGTAAAAGCTCTAGGTACGCCACTGCATAGGTTACATGTAGTTGCTCAAAATTGCATCTGACTGAAGATTTTTTATTTTCACCATGTATCGATTAAAAAAAAAAATATTTAAAAAAATGCATCTCTTCGTAATGTTCCCATAATCTTGTGAAAAGCTCATTGATTACATGAAAATTTTATATTTTAAGAGTATACTTTATCGCAGGTGCAATAAATGCAATTCCTACATAAGAAAATAGCTACAAGAACCGCTTAGAGTTTCTATAGAAAAAAAAAAAAGAAAACTACCTAAAATCATATTTAAAAATTATAGGTAGGTACATATAGATATCCAGAAATTACAGCTTCACAAGATGTAATGCTCAAATTACACCACGAGGCCGTAATAAGTACGCGCCTGCATCATGTGAATTTATAAAATCAATAAAGTTTCACAAAAACAAAAAAAAAACAAAAAAAAAACAAAAATCTAGACGTGCCATACCACCAATAACATGAAATATTTTATACTATAGCATCCCTGCACGAATTTTTGCAGAAATCAATAATAGAAGAGCAAGCAACGTAGTCAATAGCATAAAGTTGTCGTTATATTTCCCGCGCGCCACCAAGAAGGGTCACACTATCCGGGAAAGTCATCCCACCCCCTTTCCAAAAAAAAAAAAAAAAATGTCATTGTTCATATACACTTGATACTCCATCGCCAGATGTTCTTAAACTTGTGCCAAGCAAGTGCACGAACTTTAACTTTCATAAATTTCTACTCTTACCCACTTTCACTACTTCTAAAGTAGAAAAAAAAAAAAACAAAGTTAAATTAAGAGCATCTCCATAATCCATTGTGCTATACCGGCTCCGCCTGGCGGTGACAACTATATTGACCCTGTCTAGCAAAGCGCCGGTGCGTTTTAGAGGAGTTAAATTTGCAAATAAAGTGGAAGTAGTACTAGGTAGACGTGTCTACCTACCTGGTAGTGTTGATTCATTTCCAGCCAAATATTCGGCTACCTTACATGGTAAATTAAATATATATATATATGTAGATACTTATGCAATGCTTAAATAAGTCACGTCAGATTCTGTCTGCTCTGCACCCGCTTATAATTGGTAATTTATTTTTTTATGTTCTTACATCTCAATACGATAGCACCCGCGCTACCCCTAGTCTTAATGTATGGCATCCATGTGAACCAATGGATTAACTACCTATATTATTACTTTTGCCAGGGCATCAAACTACTTTCGATGGTTATTATAAGAACTTAAGTTTATCATTTTCATAATATAGAAACGTCCCAAGAGGAGCATGTGCTATTCTGTAACTATGCCATATTCCCATATTATATGCACCTCTGTGGTAATCTCTACATAAGAAGTCTCTCTTACACATGTGTGTACATGAACATGGTCAATTTAATCCAGCAGTTGAGTGGTACATTTTAGTATGAATAGAAGGAAGAATACTATGAATTGCGGAGCACCCTTGCCATTTGGCTTGCAAAATGTAGATTGCAGGCAATCAAGTTTTTCTCTTTTTATCAGTGCTCCAGCAGTGACTCTCAGAACAAGACCTGCGCGGTGGATGCAGAATCAGAAAAGTACTAATCTAAGAAATTCTTTTCAGATCTCGTTATCTTCTAGGAGCAGCTCGCCAGTGCTTTACCTTGTGTTTTTCATCTCCCCACTATCACAACCGGTGTTATTCTCCATTTCTTATGAGGCTATATAAATACGCGTAGAGAAGGTATTTCTCTGAGTCTCTTTCACATTAACGAAGTGGTCGTATCTTCGTGTGATCTTGTTGTGAAGTTAAAGTTTTTTTTTTTTGGGTTATTAATTACTAAGAGAAGGAACTGTTTTAATTCTAACATTCTAATATCAATTTAATTAAATACACTATTTATCGAATTTGGAATTATTACCTCTTCATTATTGTGTAAGGTGAGTTAAATCTTCCTGGATATATCCAGATCTTGGACTATTCAATGGACTTATACTATGAAGTTTACATAGTCTGCAATGAAACAGGAGACATTTCTTACGAATTTTCCCGCTTGTCAGAGCTTATTTCGAAAGGAAAGGATACCTTAATTCTCTGCAAAAGATTTATTCGTATCTTCTTATATACTATCTACTACTATATTTGATATGTAAGCGGCATTTATTTATTTGCTGGCACCACGAAATCAATCAATTTTCAAAGAGTGCAATTTTTTCACTGTGTGGCTCCTTTCAATTATAATTATTATTACCAAACAAACTTAACTGTGATAAAAGTGAATTAATTATATATAAATATATAATTAGAGTGGCATTAAAATGCAATAAAAATTCTGCTAAGAGTGTTTTGAATGTGTGTATTATAATATGCAATCAATATACCGAAAGTACTTATAGTGTAAAAATGTGATAAAGGACTATCTTAATAAACAACTGGGATATACCTATTTGAATATAATGTATACAAATGGATTATATATTTTTCCTTCATTTTGAAATTCTTTTAGTTATTTTAAAATATTCTATAAGCAATATTATTATTATGAGCAAGACACGGAAATTCATCGCTTCGACCATACTATCATCATTTTTAACAAAGCATAAAATCAACGATATATATATATACGTTTGCGATATGGCTCGGCGCATTGATAAAGAGTCTCTTAAATATACCAGAGTTGAAAAAAAATTTTCTATCTACATACATAGGTATAGTACATAAATATGTACGTATGTACATAATATGTACATATTCGCTGCAATATGAAATCTTCAATTTGACTGCATCCTCTTACCTTGTCATATTATGCTAAAACTCACTCAACACATTCTTTAGTCTGATAAATTGCTGCAATCTGTGTTTGTATTTTAAAATACCGGAAGTTGGAAATATGACATTAATTTTGATTTAAAAGAATTTTTCTTCTTTTTAAAAATTTTCGAGCTTTTCTATTTTTGTGCTCTAATTTACTGAATTTTTACTTTATTTTTCAAGTGTTTTTTCTTTTATTATTTTTTTTTTCACTCTAGAGAACAGGACTGCAATACATTCAATGGTTAAAATTCAAAATCTTGCTATATTTTATTAATTATACTAATTACAATTCAAAGTGAATTTTTAATTAATAATATTTTAAAAATAAAATTTTTTATTTATTTTATTATTATCAAAATCTCTTATACTGCACATATTCGTGACAAAAGATAGACTCTACATTTAGTTAAACTAATTCCTTCTGAACTATACTAACATAGTTTAGATAATACTTAGGGTCTAATCTCTTAGTGGTCTAATCGATTTAAATTAGTATTCACAAAAATTTTGTCAGAAGTAACTGAAACATAATCCAAAAACTACAAATGAAACGAAAAATGTTAGCTTTTCTAAAAAAAAAAAAACTGTTATTTCAAGAATATCATTAGTTATAATATTGGCAAACCAAAGTTAGATCACATGATAAAATAAGAAATGCGTGAATTTTGGTACAAAAAAAAATTTTTTTTTTTTACAAAAATACCTATACAAATCAATTCAATCAACTTTATTCATCATTTAGAACTTCTTAGGATTTTAAATAATATACTAGAAAAAAAAAACACTTTCTCTTTGAAGGAAACTCTTTGTCTTTAATTGTTAATACGCGTACAGAGTTTTTCTAAAAATAGTGATAGTCTGTTAGGTATGAATAAATATCGATGATACATACAAATACAAGATTAGAGCGTTTGCTGGGAATTTTTTTCATTATTCAAGAATCATTCTAAAACTTATTGATGATACACGCGCTATTACAAATTATAAAAAATTTTTGGACTTTTGGTAATTGTTTGAACTTTTCAATAAATAATTTTATAGTTAATTTACTTCTTTCGAAGTGGTTTTTCAAAGTCAAAATGGGTATTATAATTATTGTTGGTTTTTTGTTCTTGTTTTTTTAAACAACCCATGGAATTTTCGAAAAAGGCTAAAATAATGAAAATCTTACTTTGAGGAGCCATAATTTAAACGTAAAAATTGTAAGATGAAGGATATTTTACAAAATTCTTTGAAAACTCATGCTATTATCTGCAGCATAAATTTTATGTAATTTAGTAATAGTATACATCATTCAGAAGTATAGGGTGATCCATAAATTTCAATCACTTCCCACGTTCGACTACAATAACGCAGCAACGGTGAATTTTGGTACTAAGAATTATTTTATTTACTTTTCTATTATTATTTTTTTGTTGTGTTTTTGTATTAAGTACTATTACTATTTACAAACATACGAGTATAACATATAATTAATATATAGATTCACTGTAAAATTGTTCAAAACAGAATTTTAATCAGGCGTCTAAAGTAAGCATTATACGCCTTGGAAGTGAGCTTTCAATCATGCAAAGTTCTTCTTTCTTCTTACTACTAAATTCTACAACAATTCTACGATGCAATTAAACGCAAACGGTCTTAGTCTTGTATTAATTTAGTACAAGTTCTTAGTTGGTGAATCTTTGTTATTTCCTTGAAAGATTCTGTTTTTTTTTTTCTGTGGTTTTAAAAGACACAAGTTTTTTAATTATAGCACCATGACAATATATTTAGCAACTACCACAAATATCATTAAATTTTGTAGATTATCATTTGAATGCAGCTTTAAAAATTAATCAATTTTTGAGATATGAAATATGTACATAGTCTAGGTCTAAGAAAAATTATTCCTATTAATATCCTATAGAGATGATATACTATAAAGGATTTAAGCGGCTCCGAGAAATAACATCTAACGAAATAATGCCCAAAAGCGATAAATGAAATAAAACCCAAAAATTCCATATATGTAAACTCGAACGTGTCATATGTGAAATAATGTCCAAAATTTTTGGGTGTTATTCCAAACTTTTGGGTTTTTTTTTCATTTATCACTTTTGGCATTTATTTCATAATGATATAAAATTCAAAATTCGTAAATAAAATAAATCTCAAGAAACAAAATTGGTCAGCTGTTGTCTTTTCAACTTCTTACTTACTTCAAATTTCATTAATCTTACGCTTGTTCTGAATCTTAGGCTTTAGTGCACTTTTTTCATTGCCCTTTTCTATCTACTTTGGATTTTATTTCATATTTGTTTTCGGGCCAGATTTCATCAAACTTCTTAGACTTTATTTCATTTATCACTTTTAGGCTTTATTTCCCAGAGCCGGTATAAACATAGACACAATTTTATTTTATAAATGAGCCTAATAACCAGATTCATTTTATTTTCAAACTAGGTGTTGAGGAGTTTTATGTAATTATATTGCGAAAAGAATTTCAATAAATTTTTTCAAAATTGAATAGTAAATTTTTGCTGCTTATTCCTAAGGAAGGAAGGAAGGTCTTTCAGTGTTCTAATATTATCCATAAAGTTACGACAAAAGTTAACTTCACAAAATTTGAAATATCTCGGATCAATCAAAAATAATTTTAAATTTTATAATACAGCAACAGCATTATGTCGATGAACATTTAACTTAATAGATTTTTATTGTTAAAACTGTAAGGATAAAATCTTTTATTAAAAAGTAATTTTTGTAAGAATATTGACTTCTGCTCTAACTGACCTCAACAGTTCAGCTAAGTACTTTGGGATGATTTTAATTATCGATGGAATTATTATGTAATATCAGGATTCAACCCAGAAGCTTTCGTACAAATTTACGTTTAGGAAAATACACATAGTTAGTTTCGAATTCACATTAAAACTTTTTCTTTGTCGTAAATGCACAGATATTTATGAATTCCGGCAATTAAAATGATTATATTTACGTATGTCAAAATAAATAATAAAAAATATGTACATGTGTCAACCAATCGCTTTCAAAATATTCATATCATATATCATTTACATTATAAAAAAAAAAACAATCGGTTGCGCAATCAGGGTTCCGTACCAGAACATTATTAATGAATTTATATTATGAATTATATTCAAATCTAATCCAAATTTGCCTGTGAGAACTGAAAAATTAATGAATTATGCCACATTTTTCTGGAACATTAATAAATACGTTATCGATTATTGTATTTCCCCTTTAGTTAGCTTGATATTTGTTATTAATAAATTTCAATAATATTCAAACAGACGGAGATTTGGTTTTATAAGTTAGTACAAAAAATATTTTTTTTATTTAGGAACTATGAAACTGACGAAAAAAGAAATAGTTTTCCTGTTATCTACTATATGTCTCAACACCTACTATAAGGGTTAGTATTTTGTTAGTATTTTAGCTTTAGAAACCTAAAAGATGAAGGGGGAACAGTGTTTTTTTTTTTTTGCACATTTTGGGGTATATCTTTATAACCAAGTCACCAAAAATTTTAGAAAAAAAATTTTAATCTCTAAACGATACCCCGCACAATATCCCACATGATGAGGGGGCCCAGCTCACCCTCATAAAAAACATATTTCATAATCTTTCACTGTCTAAAAGATCTAAGTAAGTTTTCGAGAAAAACGTTGTTGGTGACAGACAAACGGATGGATGCAAGAGCGATCATATAAAGTTTCCGTTTTTTTCCTTTTCAGGTACGGAACCCAAAAACGATCAAAAATAAAAATTTCAACTCGCTAGATCGCCGCGGATAGACAAACCGACCTAGAACTGCACTCCTATTAATTAATTCGAGTGCTGGATTATGCAAATATTTTTTTTTCTTCAGTTTATAATTCATATAAAGTACATTTTATGTTATCCCTACACGATGGGTAGGTAAATTGCACATATTTTAATATTCAATATACATACTATATTCTAACTGTTAAATTTGGACTTCCTATTTGAAATATAATTCTTTGTATACACCTCATTACTTTTAAAATATAACTTAAACTAATTAATTAATTTTCGACTTATTGCTAGTTATTCCAAAATGAAAAGCATCTTTTGAATGTAATACGATAAGGACCCACTATATATAAACTTAAATTGAAAGATGTAACTTCGAAGTTTCAAATGGAATATAAAAGACTTGCCAAATGAAAATTGTAATCGATTTCGTGGCAAAATATAGTAAAAGTAAGACAGGAGTGCAAGATTGTGTAAGTAGACAGACATTCAAAATAATGAATACCTCAGGACGCTGAGGATTTACTTTTGCACTCATAAACAGAAGTTCGTTTAGTTCGAAATGTCAGATTTTATGTTCTAGGCAGGGAAGTTACTTCCAACTATGCATAACTTTTTATTTTACTTTTATGTCATTATTGACGTACAGTGAAATGAATACCCCTAAGAGCTATTACGTTTCATTTATTTTAAATTAAAAAAAAAAAAATGTTTTTTTTTTTCTGGTAAAGCCATGCCAGCAACAGATCTGTATAACTTTTCAAATAATTTTTAAAATGTATAATATAAATACAAATAATATATTTTTATTAAATTTATCTCTATTATATACTTAATTCTTCACATTAAAATAAATAACTTTCTTCTTCTTGTTATATTCAAAAAAAAAAAAAAGTTAGTCAAAAGCTACCAAGTGCCCATATCTACTTTATGGGATAATGATAGAAAGACATACACATATGAATATCCTACATAATCTTGACGGATTAATAAAAACATTTAATAATCTCTACATCGCACCATTAAAATTGTGGGGACCAAAACTTTAATTTTCTATTATCAAGCCACTTCTTCGGTTTGGAACAATTGTATTTTGAGTTCGAAAAAACAACTCTAGAACATTACATTTAGCCGACTTGTTTAAGCTACTAAAGTGAACAAACCCTTCCTTGGACCTCTTTGAGAGGATGTTGATATTTCGTTCTTCCCGTAGCATATTTGTTACTTTACCTTCATGGCTTTCTTTCATTCCTTGGCGTTGGGAATAATTTTCCATGAGCATACTTAATATTGTTTCCTGAATAAAGATTTCTTTTTTACGAAATTAACAGTTTTTATGCACATGATTTGAATCAATTTCTAACTGACATTTCGATAAAAATCTCCCTTAAATTCATTCTTGGGGCATCCAATAAACAGAATTAAAGGATGATTTCAAATTATCAGATTTATTGCGTCATCTCCGGTATATGACATTATGAATTTAATCCAGTTTTTTTGCATAACATATTTTGCATAACTACACTCAGAGAAATAAGTTGTGTTTGATTGATTATCAAAGGAGAATGCCCATTTTAGGCGCTACATGAACATTCATGAAAGATGCGCTATGATACTTTGAAAATATTTTATCAATAATGTTTATTTCAATTAAACGGGGTAAAGCTTGGCAGGGGAGGTAGGGGGTCAAACATTGAACTAGTACATTTTAGTAAATCTAGTACAGAATCGAATTCCTTAGGTCCTGAGAAGAAGTTTAAGTACCCACACTCCCCATACTCACTTTTTTAGTATTTTTCTCTTTTTTTCCGAACTGAGGGAGGATTTTTCGTACCTTAGATCGGTTCCAACTCGTTAAGATTTTATACGATCGGAAAACGGATTTCACTGTTCGCTTCAGCTTTTTACCTACAATTCGTTAAAGAAAATTGTTCTCTGCATAATTTTAGGGTGGGGGTACAAACCCCGGTGGGGGAAGTGGTTTCAAGATAGCATGTTGCATATCAAACGAAAGGTCGCGCCTAGTACTATCGGGTGGTGGGAGTTTTTCCGGATTCAGAAAGCTTTTTGCTGCCAGAAAACAGATTGTCATGCACTTCGGTCACATACACCCCAGTTACTACATTTCACATATATTTTTGCAGTTCTTTCCTTCACGGCCATTAGTGCTTTATTGTGAACATTTTTCTCATATGAAGTCATTTTCAACGATGCACCAATTCCGTACAATCACGAGAAATAGAAAGTGAACTTTTTCACCCAAGAAAGTCGCTCAAGCTACATACAGGGTGGGCCAAAAGTCACCATGGGGTTTAAAAATAACTAACTTTTTCGTTTGTACATTGCTCCACACCCTGTTGACCGTTTCTCGTCATTCCTTTTTTACATGATAGCCAACTGTCTGTTCTTCATAGGTAAGCATGTTTCCCCACCCCACCTTACCCCTCCTTTTTTTCATCCTACCATATGTTACCAATTTAATTTTTAAACCCCATGGTGACTTTTGGCCCACCCGTTACATCCGATCGTCAAAGCTTTTCCCAGCTTAATTGAAATAAACATTGTTTACAAAATCAGTTTAAAGTATCATAATACATCTTTTAAGACATCTCTCATGTCTATTCATGGCTGGCCTAAAGTTGTTTGAAAAGTGGGCATTCCCCTTTGTGTTTGTATGAAAATCGAATAATATTTTAAATGTATTTTGAAAAATTTATACCACTTACCTTTGTAGTGTCACTACTAAGAATTTTAATTAATTTTATTTTTCTTAACCGTTTCAGAATCGTCTTGAAGCGAAGAAACGATTTACATATTTGGTGCATGTATGAAAAAAGCTCTCGGAGCTAGAATAATATCACTAGCGCATATCATAAATGATAAAACATTTTCGTCATTTCTCATAAATATTAAAGTACATATTTTCGCCAAATATTATTTTTCAACTCAAACCTGGATGCATTTTATTGCGTCCTTGCTCATGAGTATCTAAATCACTACTAATAATGATTATAATAGTTACCCCAGTCAAGCATTAGTAAATGAAAAGCTAAATTTAACAGTTGTAATGACAGATATGCGCTCAGTGCCGGAAGAATTCAATTTTGCAAGCTTAACCCATAGCCATAGGCGGCATTCATTTACTGAGAGCACAACAAGTAATCAAAACAAAAAGCTTTCGTATGAACATGAAACTAATCGAGTTCTCGATATTACATTTGAAATAAACCAGGCATACTTTCAACAATCAATTATAATTTTTTTGAATAATTTAAATCAAATGTTTTATTCTTTTAGAAATTAAATGTTTAAACTTTGATATTTTTTGGGTTAACTAATTGAAAATGACACATTTTACAAGAATCAATAATTAAAATCAGAAAAGGAATAAATTGAAGTAAAACAGAATTTAATGTTTTTTTTTTTCATACCATTTGGTAAAAAAATAATGAAGTAAAATGTGGTAAAAAAAAATTAAAACACAGAAATTTGAAAACTGATGTTTAAATCTGACAATGGACAAAATTATCTCGGAAATATAAACACAGCAACTAAAAATTAAAAAAAAAAACAAGTATCAAAGCAGAGATAATTGCTTCAAACTCTGTCTTTACCGTTGTCTGATGCCACGTCAAAAGATTTTCTAATATTTTCTATATTGCTTTTTTGGAATAATTTTTTTGTTCCCGCAGCGGTATTTTCAAAAATGAGAAATCCTTGAATATTATAATTTACCTCGAAAGATAATTTGAAGAATTCCAAATAATTTTTCACAAAATACCTACCCTTTTTTTATGGAAGAAAAAAATAAAAATTTTGATACAAAAAAATAAAAATTTTGATTTTTCGAACTAGAAATGAGGCATACCTACGTGTAAAATTCATTCAAAAGTATTTGTTTGAAATTATGTACACATGTTTCACTTGTCTTGTAAGATAGCTTATTTTTTTTTTTTTTATTTTACATCTCACCATTTTCTACTTATTTTATTGTATACAGTCAATAAATCATTTGAAATTTGAATTAAAGCAAGAAACAGCCCAGTTATATTCTATTATTATTATATTATTATAGTGCAGAATAAATAGGAACGTATGGAATGTACTTAAAATACCAACAACAAAAAATTAACAAAAGCATAATAGACAAAATTTTATATTTTACGGACATATTATATGCATATATATATTAGGTGCCTACATACATACATTAGATGTTGAAAAAATAAAAAATAAAAATTGTTTATTGCACTCAAGGGATTGGAGCACCTTCCCCAGAAGTCAGAGGTTACTTTTAATATTTTATAAATATAACTCCGAATATTGAGATAAACCTCCTTCTTATAACAGCATGTGTTGGGCAAAATGTAATCTGCTTATCGATTAACAATTAACAATTACAATTAATTAGATTACTTTGTAGCAGATTACTCATGTAATCCATTTCGATAATTGCATAATGTAATCGATTAACGTGTAGTGTGATTATAAATTAATTTGATTACACATTAATCGATTATTGAATATATGGATATATATATATTGGAGTATTGTATAAATATTGCAGGAAGTTAGTTATGTCCACAGGACTTTGTGGCTGGAAAAAATAACTGAGTATAAATAACTTGTAACTACTAGGAAAAGAACTGTCTAAGCTACTACTTTTACCTTTGAATACTTTATAGTTACTTAAAGTAACATACGTTATTTATTATAGCGAAACAAAGTTTCAAAATAATCTTAATCAACCAACGATCCTTATATTCTATTCTATTTTAATTTTGTAATTTGATAAATTTATCATTAAGAAAACTGTTGCTAAGTCTTTATGTATATATACACAACTATAAAAACTTATCGCCGGTGCTGGCATATGTGGTTACATGTTGGATCATAGATAAATGAAGAACCGTTAAATGGAATGAATTCGATCACCTATCTTTTTTTAATATCTTTGTTTAAGTTCTGAAAATTATTGCAAAAAAGTAGGTACCTACTATTAATTTTTTACAACTATTTTCAGAATTTAAGTAAAGATATTAAAAAATATAGGCGATCCGATTCACTCCATGTCACACGTGATCCACTTCACCCCGTTTAAATCTACAAAGTAATCTGTTACAATGTAATTAGATTACAAAATAATTGAATTATATTGCAACAGATATTTGATAGATTATATATTCTCTCATAAGTAAATTGATTTAAATATAATCAAATATAATTTAATTACATTACTTGATAATTTGACTAAACTGTAATGGAATTATTAATTAAATTACACTAGACTCAGATTACGTCCAACACTGATGACAACAAACAGAATTTATTTACCTTACCTTTATTATTCCATAATATGGAAAGATTAAAGGTATAAAATTAAAGACTTTTGCTTCGGCCTAATAGCTGGCTCAACCGTTGCTATGGGAAAACTGAATATCAAATAAGGAGATCAAGAATACAAAAATGGTATTAACCTTGAATCCAGACTAATAACCTTGAATATCATAATGGTTGCAGTGATTCCAGAATGTGTTTCTTTGTTTTGTTATTTTAAACACCGAAATTTATTACAACGTTCCTAAAAGTCCGGTCATTATTTGAGATTCTAAGTTATTTTCGATTATCACAGTACAAAAATGTATACCTACTTCTTAATCTATATACAAATATTTCGGCATACGAAAATATGTGAGATACACAGCTCAGATTAGTAACGACACAGTCTTTCCAAAAAAAGAAAAAAAAAAAGAAAATTAAAATTAAATAGTTTTGCAAGCCATTTTAGGTAGGAGGAATTTATATTTTGCATTTAACTTTGTATTATATGTATAGGTAGAACATTAAATATAACTAACGCTGAATAGCTAACGTTATTTCCGTAAATTTGTGTAGACTATGTCTGTTGTTCTTATCCTACCTGATCTGTATTATAAAATATCTAAAAGTAATAAATAATAAAACAATAAAAATAATATTATCCATACATGTTCTATCTATCCATAACAGACATAGTATATACAGAACATTTTTTAAGAAAAAATATATGCATCTGCCACATAATGCCTATTATGAACCCAATTACACGCAACGGTATTATAAAAATACCAAAATTCAATACCTATACTTACCTACTTAAAAATTTACAAGAAGAATTTATTCTAAAATTGCATTAAACTTATTAAGAGCAAATCTTGACCTTAGCTCCAATTCAAGGTAGTGATTTAAAGCAATGAGCTTATGTAAAATAAAAGAAACAAGAAACACAAGAGTTCAATCACGCGAATTTCATTTAATTTAGTATTTGCTGCCATACATTCAACACCTATTCCTATGCTAGCTGCTATCTATACAATACACAAAGGCCTCAGTACTCGGTAGACTGCAAATACCAAAACTATAAAATCTAAAAAAAGTTCATTCTGTGAGAGATGAGTTGAGGAGGTTTCAAAGCAACATCAGCAGCAGCAGCAGCAGCAGCATCATCAAAACACGACTTCCTGTTGAAAATGTCCACGTACTTCAACTCGCAATTATCTCGACTAATACATTTGAAAAGTCCGACATCATCATCGTGTGAATTCTTCTTTACATGAAATAACGGTAAGAAAGATACCTGAAATTTGTGCGCGATCACTTATGGTCAATAGGTCATGCAGCAGCAGAGTGATATTCGCACTGAAGAATCTGTGAGAAATATTTAGACGCAAAGGGTCAACTTGACTAATGCGTTTCGTGAAGAAGAAGTATGCGGCGCGGTACCCATTTACACTGTTGAAAACTGTCTAATCCACCAACTAACTACCTATAGGTGGTGTTGCTGATATTTAGTTAGTTCCAAGAAGAAGGTCAGTGATGGGAACTCTCCACGCGAAGACATGACCACATTAGTATGCTGAAACCTCATTCAAATTGTTCCACTAAGTATGATTTTGTGCCTGTGAATGAATACAAATTTAAGTCAAGCCAACGTGTATTTATGGTGAGATGGGCTCCAGTCAGTGGTAAGTGTGGTAACACACAAAAGTCAGTCAATAACCCACATTCCAATTTATTTCCGAAAAAAAAAAAAAAAATTAAATAAAATAAAACGATCTACTTTTGTCATCGTATTTGTATTGTAAGTAACTAATTGGAACCCCAGCAATATAATAATAGAAGCGAGGGGTTGAAATGGAATCCAATTTAATGTTCTGTAGCTGTCACAAGCGTTGTGATCCCTTTTCAATCAAACTTGTCAACCGTGGATTTATTCGCACAATAGCAAGGACATTAATAGGTCGGAGTTCCTTTTCCATATTCTTTGTGATGGAGAAGGGCAAACATCTGTGCAAAAATTTAATATGAAAGCAGAATACCCCCGGAATATCTTTCCTCTTACTCTATTTTAATTTAATGACTTCTATTAAAACAATTATATTATTGAAAGTACAATTAAATATAAAAACCGTTATATGAATATTTTTTTTTTCTTTTTATTTACAGGACTCATACATAATGTCGTCGACATCGTCGAGTCGACAATGGCTCGAGATACATTTCATAGTGCTTGTCCTAGCCCTGTGGCCCTTCGTTTGCAAAGCAGGTGAGTCAATAAAGTACACTCATTTATTATACATATGTATGTATATATGTATGTTCATAATACCTACATACTACACATATAACCGAGTTAAGAAATCAGTCCATTATCATTTATACAGTCCAGTCCAGATTATAATGAACGAGATTAAGTAACGTCAAGTTTTAATGATTAATTTTCCTAGACATACAATAAAAAAAAAAAAAAAAGCCAAAGCATCTCTTCTTGAACGCTAAGATAAGCTTAAAGTAAATTAGGTTTCATGTTGTATTTTTTTTTTTTACCTGTCTTTTTACTAATATGTATACCTAACGTTTCCAAACCTCCTTACTCATTGATACTTGATCAATGATGGTCAGCGCTAGCCTATAACTGACTCACGAAAACCGATTGGTGATGGTGCGTATGCAACAAAACACATTTACCGTTCGGAAATGACTGAGCTTCACAAGAAGAGGAAAGGCGAAAAAGTTAAAAACGGAGATGAAAAAGTGAAGAATGCGCTTTGGTTGAAAGGTAAACGACATTCGACTTCAAATTAAATCAGAAGTTATACTTAATGTATATTTAACGAAATCCGAGTTTTTGCTAATGGACTTGTTACATACACAAAATCCGAGGATGATCTTCGATCATTGAACTCAACTTTTAGCACAGCTTTTGTTGTTGTTGTTGTTGTTGTTGGCTGGTTCACTTATGAAAATGCTATGAAATTCACTATAATGCTTTTTGTTTTTTTTTTTTTTGTTTTTTTGAATAAAGCAACTCGTAAATTCTCGTCATAAGAACTTTTTATTCCCGTGGTTCTTACAAAGATACGAAAAAATTACACCTTAGAGAAGATACTTAAGAGGTTCCTGACTCTTATATGGTTCGCTCTAGTACCGTAATAATTACGAGGCGCCAGTAGCAATTAATCCCAGTTAGGTGGCATCTCACCATTCGCCATGTGCCTAAATGAAAACCGGCGGCGAGACTTTTCCCTAGGTTTAAAATACAATAACAGATATTTGCATATGATAATAGGGTTGTATAAAAAAAAAAGTACCATGGGTAACGAGTTTTGCTTTAGTATTACTACATAGTTGAGACTTTATTTTTATTTTTTATTTTTTTTTTATTTATTTATTTATACTATAACACAATGAGAATGGATGGACAAGAAAGTTAAAACAGCTAATGTGTGAGCGCTCTTCTAAGTACTTACGTTTGTTGCTAAGATCCGGTTTGATATAAAAGTAAAAATATCGTTATGTAGATGCACCACAATTGAAGGAGATACTGTTTTCAGAACTTTCCTTCAACTGGGCATAAGAGAATCACGCACATGTGTAATGGACCATAATCTGTTCTTAGGGTACAAGGTAAAATAGAATTAAAGAAATATACTTACATTTGCACGTAGGTCATTCAACTTAGCATTTCATGCTATGCTTTTGCTACATAGCGAAACTAATACAGGCACACTCTAAACAGCGAGTCGCTCAGACCACTTCGCACATCAGTTGGTGGATTGGAAATGCCCAGATATCTTGGTTTTGTTTTCCACTCAGTCTTCACTGCTATTACTACTGTTTTTATAGATTTCCATCTTATACGTAAATTCCCATAGCTCAGCCACTCATGCAAATATTTATCTACTCAAAACAGTTTTTCATCCAATTCTGCTATATATATATATATGCATGTACATATATATATATATATATAGTAGATTATATTAACTATCCTATATATAGTATAGAATATAAGATGCTAAGAAGAAAAAATTATTTCGATGATCTTGATGGCTATGAGAAATGACATTAATTTTTCTTTTACTCTTCTTTCAGCCCCTCTTCAAGAATCGTCAGATTTACAACATTACTCAGGTAAGTTTAATGCTGCAGACGTTGTTAAATTAAAATTTAAATGTGCACCCATTCTATTTTTCATCATCATATCCGTGGTAAGATTTAAGAAAAAGATTCTCAGTGAATGTACATTAATACATAATATATACATATAGACATATGTATTTATGTTATATAGTGTATGATGAACGAGAAAATTCTGATGGATATTGCGATATCATGAGATCAGAAATAATTTGATTTTGCATGTTTCAATTTGACCAGGTGTATAAAAATAAGAGAACATATGTATTTATCTCATACTCAGGTAAATAGATTTGTAATACTTACATTGTATTTTTATTAGTTTATTGTTAATTTAAATTTAATTTTCGTAGACATACGAATGTGAAAAAAATTTTTAAGGTTATCGATGATTCTAAATCGGATGCGTTTTTTTTTTGTTTGCATTTCGTCATGTATCAAAAAAAAAAAAATGGCTGCTGTTTAGTTTCAAACAGGATACCCAAAATATTATTACTTAGGTATTGTAAGAAATTGTATTGTGATTGATAAAAAAAAAGGCGTTGCAATATATTTGAGCCGTTTTGATTAAATACGAAACACATTCTCGCCTTCAATTTATGATATTCCTTTTCTGAAATGTAAATGAAGATGAAATGACATAAATATTATAAAGATGATAGTTTTAAGCTACATTGATATGCGCGTAGTAGAGCTTAGAATTAATACTGATATCATTACTGAACAACTTAGAGAATAGAAGTTGTGCGCAAATACACCCTTTCTGGCAATCACTTCGAGCGATCACCGAACGTAAAGTTTTCTAACCTAGGGCTTTCCAATAAGAGGTGTTATTTTGATATTCAAAGAAAAATACCATTTTTTGAGATAAATGATCGGATCTTTATTTCATTATAAAGAGGAAGGTATGCCGTTAATAATGGAAAATAACATCAGCCAAATGACCACCACGACCACGCCTACAGGACCATATCCTTTTCATGAAATTTTCCATAACCAAATCGCAAAGTGGCTGCCCTATGTCCTCGATAGCCTCACGAATTCCATCTTTGAGGTCTTGAATCGACGCTGGGCTGTTGGCGTAGACCTTCTCTTTCACGTGGCCCCAAAGGAAGAAGTCGCAAGGTGTTAAGTCACAAGATCTCGGTGGCCAATTGTGATCACCTCTTCGAGAGATAACACGGTCCGGAAACTTTTCCCGTAAAAGATCAATGGTTTCGTTGCTTGTATGGCATGTAGCGCCGTCTTGTTGAAAGTAAACGTTGTCCAGATCAATACCATCCAATTCCGGCTATAAAAAATCATTAATCATCTGTCGATAGCGCAATCCATTCACCGTAACTGTTGCTTCAGCCTCATTTTCGAAAAAGTAAGGTCCAATGACCCCGCGGGACCATAAACCGCACCAAACAGTCACACGTTGAGGATAGAGAGGCTTTTCAACAATAACTCTTGGGTTTTCCGAGCCCCAGATGCGACAATTTTGCTTGTTGACGAAGCCATCGAGGTGGAAATGGGCCTCATCAGTCAAGATGAGTTTTCGATGGAATTCCGGATGATTTTCATGCATTTCAAGGACCCAATCAGCAAAGACTCGACGTTGTTGATGATCGGCCGGCTTAAGTTCTTGTGTTAACTGAACTTTATAAGCCTTAAGACCCAAATCTTTATGCAAGATACGGTGTAATGACGTTTGTGGAATGCCTAATTCCAAAGAACGACGAGGAATGGACAAACCTGGGTTTTCTTCAACAGTTTCGGCTACAGCAGCAATATTCTCGGCTGTTCTTGAGCGACGTGCACGGGTTTTATTCTTCACATCACCAACTTGTCCCGACAGCTCGAATTTTCTACCAATTTCTGTATTGCGGTCCGACAAGGTGCTTCACGACGACCCAAAAATGTTCGAGTTTTATGAACCGTCTCTGCCACATTTTCACCATTTTTATAGTGAATTTTAATAATTTCAATGCGTTGCAATGCGTTGTTGAATCGTGTATCGTTCCATTTTTATTAATGGCGTTGTTTCTACTTGTCAAATGTCAAAAAATGACAGCTCCAAAGTGACATCTACCGAAATAGCGGGCTAATTAAAATAACACCTCTTATTGGAAAACCCTTTAGTTTATACGATGATAACCCCTGTTATGTGAGATCATAGTATACTAAGTATTATTCAAAAGGTATCGATTATAGTGTAATTACTTTCTCAATACTTTTAAATGAAAGAAAAATCTTCATAAGCCGAGACAAAATAATTCATTTCTCTTCTCAAATATTTTTCTTCAGAATTTTTAGTTACAGACTGGGCTAGAGCAGGGTACGTATTTGTATTAACAAAATCCTAGCGATCTAGCACCAATTTGATACAATTTTATACTTACCCTTAAAAATTTAGTACATATATATGTAGTATATTTATAAATAGACATAAATGAAAATAAGTAAAAAAGCTAGAAGTGATTTAAGACCAATTCTTATGATACCCTATAGATGAATATTCGTTTGTAATTTCGTATGTTCACCCATCTGCGCAAATTTGATTTTTGAAGTGGTTTTTTTCACATATATCTCTAGAACGGCTCATCGGACAGCAAAAATGATTATAAATTTTATAGGATTTCGTATTCTGAAGAACTTTTCGGTACAATAAAAGCATCACAGTATATGTATGAAACCAACATATTTATATGGCAACACCAAGAAAGGGTTAACCGATTTAGTCCATTTTTGAAATTTTATTTACTATTGCTACAAAAATACCATGTACCGAATTTCAGCTCTCTACGTCAACGCGTTCTCAGGCAGTACCCAAATATAAAGTGTAAAAAGAAATGTTTGTATGGTAACCCTACGAAGGAGTTGCCCGATTTGACCCATTTTCGAACTTAAATTTACTTTTTTTTTTTTTTGAAAAAGTGTGTGCAAAATTTCAGCACTCTAAGTGAACGCGTTCTTGAGTTATTGTGCGGACGGACGGACATGCGAAAATCAAAATAACTTTTAAATTTATGCGTAAGTGTCCAATCCATTTTACTCTAACATAATTATTTCTAGGTGTTACAAACGGAATGACAAACTTAGTATACCCATTAGATTTCATCTAGGGTATAAAAATGAAATTTTTGTATGGCAACCCCACAAAGGAGTTACCCGATTTGTCCCATTTTCAAACTTAAATTTACTTTTTACTTTAAAAGTACGTATGCAAAATTTCAGCTTCGCATTCTCGAGTTATCGTGAGGGGAGACAGACGGACGGACTAATTTTTGGGATTCTGGGTGTTTTCGTCCATTTCTCCTCCCCATATTATTATTATAATTGTTATTATTAAATGGAGCATGAAGACACCGCATCTCATCTAATCACTGCGACCTGTAAGAACACTTGTGACATTACGCCTAAATGCCATATGTGCACTCATTCGAACTTGAGGCCTTTTATAAAACCTAAAACGTTCTTGGGGCCATCTTTGCGACATCCTCTTCATACACAAACGACAGGTCCCACTATTGACCTTACCAATCTTTTTAAAATCATACCTAAGTGTTCAATGCCCAGTAAATAGGCCCATTATGAGACTTAATTCCTTCCTACTGAACGTGACAAATACTTTCGCTTATCTCAGTTCCGGAGTTCTCATGCGGTTTTGTATGGCAATACCAAGAAGGGGTTGTTCGATTTAGTCCAAAATTTGCAGAAATCAATATAATTTCTAATATTATGCGTTAGACATTCACGCATAATATTAAAAATTATATTGATTTCTGCAAATTTTGGAGTAAATCGGACAACCCCTTCTTGAGGTTTCACTCTACCAGTATTATTTTTGTGCATTACAAACCGGAATGTCAAACTTAGTGCCTATACCCTATGATTTCATCTAGAGTGTATAAAGAGTTCTTATATTTCAGAGATAACATTATACTTTACTTTTACAAACTCACAAACAATCACAAATCAACTCTATTTAAATTATTGCTAGTACTGTACTTCTAATTGTCGTAATTCAAATAGTTTTCTTCACTGTATAAGATAAGACTCGCCTCCTGGTGGTAACAAGCGCCGTATTAATACTCTACAAATTGTCCTAGAACCTTCCTGAGTATTCCGTTCTCGAAACATCGATTCTCCGAACCTAAAGTTTTTTTATAATGTCGCTTACCCGTTTCTGTGATAAGATTCTCCGAAAGTTTTTTATGTCCGTACTTAATTAGTCATTGCACGTGAAGTATGTAGATGTCGCTTGTCCTTTTTCTAGTTCACGTAACTATTGCTTTTGGTAAAACACTTTTAAACACTGAAAACAATAAATGGTTACTTTCAAAATATTTATTTAGGCGAAACCATTCATTTATGTGCTCTGTTAGTACATACCATATATCTGAGTTAACTTTCCTAAATTGCCAATGTACTAAATACAAAGTTGGTAATAAAAGTTCAGTGGAAAGTTCTTAGACCGAAGGAGATTGCTATATAAAGTTGAACCACAACCCATTTTCTGCGGCGTACTTCTATGAACGTTGTCAGTTCAAGTCAGTCACCGTAAGATTCGAAAACGAAAAAAATCAAATTGAACATTAAATGGGGGAATTTAACTTACTGTCAACATAATTTTCAATATTACGATTCTTTTTTTTGCCTTGGAGTTAGTCATCAGGTAAACTTAATGCATTTACAAAGTACATAATAGACTCATCTTCAACCAATAACCCGTCTTCAATCTTGATTATTTATTATCTTCAATTTACTCAAACTTCTTCTGACAGATTTTTCATAGATTCTCAAAGTAACTAATTAATTTTAAATTTCCTCTTTTAACTAATGTTTGAATATTATTTACGTGGTGTAATAATTCCAGGGTTGTAAATGAGCGGACTCATTTGTCATATCAACTCATTGCTCAACTCAGGACTTGAGTCCGCTCAATCATTGAGTCCGCTCAATCATTGAGTCCGCTCAACAATTGAGCGATGGTTTATCGCTCGAAACTTGAGCGAACTCAATCTTGAGCGAACTCACTGCTTGAGCGGACTCACTGCTTGAGCGGACTCACTGCTTGAGCGGACTCACTGCTTGATCAGCTTGAGCGGACTCAATGCTTGAGCAGACTCACTGCTTGACCGGCTTGAGCGGACTCAAGTCTTGAGCGGACTCAAGTCTTGAGCGTACTCACTGCTTGAGCGGACTCACTGCTTGAGCGGACTCATCATTTGAGTTGAGCGGACTCAAATCATGTTTTAAATAACATAACGAAAATCTGATTTAATTTAAATTGATACTGAAACTGAAATTTTAATTAAATAAGAAAACCACACAAAAAAGTCATTCATTATATTATATTAATTTAGGTTTTGCTATTTTTCTTAGCCAGCACTTCTTCTTCTTCTCAATATAATGCACAACTGTACTTATTCAATAATGTGTAAAGACCGTATAGTATTTTCCCATACTTGAAAATGATATGATTCAATTTATGGCGATTCTACTTACAATTATGTGAAATATGAAGAGAAAGAAATATGCACATGAGGAAACTCATTTAAGTTTTATAGCCGAAAATAAGTCTTAACTTCAGATTTGAAAAGCATTATAATTGTTATTGTCTGATTTTTAGATCCTAGATAAAATCTATAGGGTCTGTCTTCTTCGAAAAGACTGGAAATAATGCTTCAGATTTGGCTACAATTTTAAAATAAAGTCTTAAGATTAGGTATACTTATTTTTTCTAAAATAAAATATGGAACATTTTCCAGCTGATCAACTCTTACAGGTTTTCCAATGCCTGCGAAAATCTCGATTTTCTAATAGCCACAACCCTTCGCCCCCAATTTAAAATGTCTTTCGTTAGAAAGAATTTTCCCGAAAAAGGTGATATGGTTGAGAAATTTATTATTTCCAAAATTAATGAAAGCCTGGAATGTTTCGACAAGAATACGCAATCCCAAAATAACAATCAATCTACGCCATTTTGGGGATTCAGATTGTGAAGATGATCAAAATTCAATGGAGGGTCAGAAATTGTTCTTGAAGTATAATTTTTCCTCAGACAAAACCTCGAGCGTATTTGAAAACAAACGTTTGTCGGTGATAAAAAGTCTTTTAATCGAATACAACACAGCACTGCCTTGTAGTGCTTCGGTAGAAACATTATTTATCATAGGAAAATTAACTTTAACTCCTAATAGATGTCGTCTAAATGACAACAATTTTGATATGCAAGTGATGCTACATATCAATGGAAAAAATATAAAGTAAGACGCTGTTCATTAGAAAAATGTAACTACAATTTCCTTGAATTCAATTATAACATTTTCAAGTATGGTATTTTCCTTACAGGTTTTCCAATTTGTTGAATTTGTACATTATATTGACATGTTGGCTAAAAAAAATAGCAAAACCTAAAATAAGATAATATAATGGATGACTTTTTGTGAGCTTTTTTTATTTGAGTTTCAGTTTCAATTTTAATTAAATCAGATTTTCTTTATGTTATTTAAAACATGATTTGAGTCCGCTCAACTCAAATTATGAGTCCGCTCAAGGCTTGAGTCCGCTCAAGTCGGCCAAGCAGTGAGTCCGCTCAAGATTGAGTCCGCTCAACCAGTGAGTCCGTCAAGTCCATTCAAGAATTGAGTCCGCTCAACCAGTGAGTCCGCTCAAATTTCGAGCGATGAACCACCGCTCAACTGTTGAGCGGACTCACTGCTTGAGTTGAGCGCTGAGTTGAGTCAAAATTTGAGTCCTTTACATCCCTGAATAATTCCATTGAAACAAAAGTATATTGACTAAGTGTTAAATTAAACCCACCACCGGCAGATAGTTGCATATGTCAACAGAAGCTTTCATTTCATGATTACTGAACATCGTTGCCAGTTTTTTAGAAAAATGTTACATTTTGTTTTATTTTGTTCAAGCGAAAATCATTACGTGAAGTTACAAGGAGTAGAAGTAGAGTAGTCCGCGCAGCACGATGATCATAATAAGCTCGAATAGGCCATTCTCTACCACTACCCTAAATAGGTGGCCGTCCATTGTTTAACGACAATCTTTCTAAACCCGTCTTTACAGTGAAATCTAATGATGATAATAACTAAATTTCTCAATATTGGTTTCCCAATCATTTTACCCAGTCTTACAAATATTTTGAATTATTTACCACTCTTACTTTCTCAAAAACTAGAAAAGTGCCAACAGTAGCTGTATTCCATCCGGCTGTGTAAAATACTCGTAAGTGCGTCTGCCTACTTGCAACTCATGCTCTTGTCCGCCAGTAGATTACCTGAGTACATAGTTTCGCAAGAATTTTCCGCTACACAGTAAAAAATTGCACAATTTTTGCCACAAAGCTTAGGTATTTTCCCCTAAAATGTAAGGAATATTACCTAAAATGTAAGTATTTTCCCTAAATTGTAGGGAATATTCCCCTAAATTTTAGGAAATATTCCATAAATTTTAGGTAATATTACCTAAATTTTAGAGAAACATAACTAAGCTTTGTGGCAACAATTTGTGCATTTTTTACAGTGTATGTGGATTTGGTTGCGAAGTGGTTATTGAAATGTCAGATAGATGAAATTTGATAAAAAAAATTATGTAGAATTGTCATAATTAGTTTATTTGTTTGTTTATAAAGAAGCAAATAAAATTATATAACTCATCTAGAACAGGAGTAATTGGAAAAAAATATATTGAAAAAATCCTTACCATTTTCATACAAAAAAACCAAATACCAAGTTCAACAGAAATAAAATACAAATTGGAGGCTATCTTTTACTCTTCACAACACAAATTAGCGTTACATTCGGAAAGCCCAATACTAAAAAAAGTCGTTCGAGCTTAGTTGAATAACGGCCGATAACTAATTTCCTCATTCTGTCTAAACAGCTGGAGAAATACATGCAGTAACTGTTATTCGTCCCTTTTATAGTGAAACATAATCTTTTAACTAAGAGCTTATTCTTAATTTTTGATGAATATTTATGACTCAATCACTTCTTTTGATCAACGAGATATTTGCGCATTGATATCATCCATCAATAGAACGATGTCGTCTCTGGAGATGACATTGAAAACTTCAGTTGAGTATAGAAGATCACTAGCCCTGAGCTCAATCCCCTCTAAAAGGACCAGATTGATCGACATTGTAAATCAATTGATTCGAAATTTGGTCATTCCATGTAACAACGCGAACAGCCCGCTAACAAAAAGTTTGGAAAAATCTCTATATTTGACGAGGCAACATAACTGACATTTCAGTCTGACAATTTGTGTAGTCTGAATTTGGTTATCTTTGTGAACCATCAAAAACTAAATCAACAAACTTTAATAAAAGAAATTCCTTTTATTAGTTTTAGAAATTATGGGTTCTGAGGAGGAATTGATTGAAAAAATTAAAGAAAACGTTATTGTCACGTCGCGTTCAGTGTTTTTTTAAAAACGACATTGTCGCGTCGCTCTTATTGTGTTTTGGCTTTAAGATAGGATTATATTATACCAGAAACCACAATGGGGAACCATGTCGAGAAATCGGTGAGTGAGCAAAAGTTTTAGCGCTGAAATACTTTTGTGTGGACATGAGTATAGATAGAATCAGTGATTTCTCTATTACCACCAGAGGCCGTTTCGCGTAACCCATGTTTTTCCTCAGCTGCTGATATTATAAGAGCCTATTGAAATATTCTCCTAAATATCAAACCTACCGGCGATTTATATATAATCTCATATAAAGGAATAAAATTGAACTCATCGTTGAGTCACGTATAAAACTTGTCTATTAATAATGCCTGCTGTAACTGATGACCAGATGATGATTGCAAACCTTTTTTCTTTGGTATTCAGTTACACACTCAGTAAAAACCTTCTGATATTCTCTAGTGTTTAAATAATGAGATTGTAAGAAAATCTACAAACAACATTGCTTCAAGGCATTATTTTGGCGCTCTTAGCATAAATCATTTATGAAATTATAACGCTAACCTTAAGTTCAAGCTTCTATAGGAGTGAAAAATCTCTAAACTTAAAATCCTCCAAAGCACAATCTTGATTAAAACTGAAACATAATAATAAAATAAACAAGAACTAAAATTCAATTAGAGAAAAAAATTAAAAACTCCAAAATTTCTAAAGTAAAACAAAATTAAAATTAAAATAAAAAATTATATGCTCAAAACTAAAACTGATTCCGTGGATAATTCTTGTGTTTTAGCCTATTATGCTGATTATGTGTTGTGTCTGTACATTCTGTAACTCGGAAATATTGTGCTTATGGATTTTGAGTTACAGATTCTGTCCTAGCAGAGCCTTTGCATATTTTTTTCAAAATTTGTGTGCCTTAGGCCTTGCGCAAACTAAAAGCGTAGCACAGCGTAGCCCAGCATAGCGCAGCGTACCATATATTATCCAATGAAAGCTTTAAGGAACGTTTACAATGGCAGAGTAGAGTGAAGTCACCAGATTGCATCTCCAGTTCAAAGAGGGGTCGGAAAAATAAGGCTCTAAGGTTGCATCCTGTACCAATCTGAGTACTTAAAAACTGCTTCTTTTGAAAGTCTTGAATTACTAAAATCTCGGCATGAAGTCAGTATTTTTTTATCTTCAATAAATTCATAAACAATGAAATCAATTTATTTACGCAATTTGTGCAGCTTATGCAAAATACGACTGAAGCTGACAGAAAATTTACAAAATAACCTTTCTACCCGTACGGTATACCAGCATTTTCCCTACTTAAATATTTTAATGCAGTTTAAATGAAATTTTTACTTCAATAAATACTTTATTATATTTAAAACATTTCTGATGTGGGAAACAATATTTTTCGGGGCCATATTTTGTTAAAATTTGCAATTTTCAAATTTTTCTTAAATACGGAATCCAAAAGTGGTAAAATCTTTTTTGTTTGTATAGGCGATCAGTGATAACTGCTAGGGCATTATTTCGCGTGCCATTAAATTGCTCTAAATTTTCTAATTTTTTATGCTTATTAAAGTATTAATAAAAGTAAATTTGCTTTTTGTCACATAATATAAAAGATAGTCATCGTGGTGTGTAGCAAGTTACGAAATATACAATTAGTTCCGGGGAAATTTATTATGCCTTTTTCCGTGCGATGAAACTGGAGAACTTTTATATCTTACTGCCGTTCTGTGCAACAAAAATCGAAACGTAACATTTGGAACGAAGAAAGAAAAAAAACGTTATTTGGAACATTCTAATGGAACGTTTATTTAAATATAAAAATTTGAGATGTACTAACACGAAACTCATACATTCGGCGGTAAATGCGGCAGCTACCTACTTTTCGCCGATTTCTGTCCGTTCATACTCAATATGGGAGAAATTATGAGGTTTTTTTTGTAAGTTAATTTTTGAAATTAACTTTTCCGTAGTTTATTTCAAGCTGTTCTTCTGTATGAAATGTATCGTGCAGTACCTACGTCTCGACTTTATCGCCCACGTATGCCCCACTTGCCGCCATGTCGCCTAATCATTACTGTTTATCATACATATTCATATTTTATTTTTAAAGGTTTTATTTTATTTTATTTGACTTTGTAATAATATCGGACTTTGTAATAACATACATGTGACCTTCTGCGGGGGGGGGGGGGGGGCAGGCGCCCTGACAGTATAATACACTTCTTCCTGTTTATCTGGAAGAAGATAAACAGGTACTTTTTGCTTGATTTATGAAGATTCTTAAGCAATTATTTACTTACTCCTATCACCGAATCGGTAGTTTTACCGAATCATAAGCAAAGAGCCCATATTGTATCCTTTAATTATGGTAATAATTTTCATTCTCAGACACTCCGAATCTAAGTATTCGACTTCGTCTTGTTATAACAGAGTCAAGTCAAACTACATGCGAATTCATGTCTACGCCACCGAGCTTTACAACTTTATATAACAGTTAAAACATCTGATTAACTTTTCCTTTTTCCTTTTCATTTTTCGTTTATCCTCTTTCCATTTTCCCTTTTTACTTTTGAGTTTTTCCTTTTTCCTTTAGTCTTTCCAGTTTTTCTTTTTTCTTTCCCTTTTTCTTTTACCCTTTTTCGTTTTCTTTCCCTTTTTTTAATTTTTTCATTTGCCTTTTCTTTTTTTGCTTTTCCCTTTTTCCGTTTTTGGTTTTACTTTTATGCTTTTTCCTTTTTCTTTTCTTCTTTCTCCTTTTCCTTTTCCTTTTTTTTCACTCTTCCTTTTCCCCTTTTCCTTTTCCCTTTTTCCTTTTTCGGATTTCGCTTTTCCTTTTTCCGTTTTCTCTTTTCACTTTTTCCTTTTCGTTTTTTCTCTTCCTTTTTTCCTTTTCCGTTTTTCCTTTTCCCGGTTTCGTTTTTCCTTTTTAATTTTTGCGTTTTCCGTTTTCTTTTTTCCCTTTTTCCTTTTTTCTTTTTCCCCTTTTCTTTTACTTTTTACCACTGAATCATTAAACATTCTAAGCCATCCTCACAGCTCAACATTAACATATGCAGCTTAACCAGCTTGGCAGTAATATTCAACGTTATTATTTCAACGTAATACATACACATGCATATTTCATATGTATTACAAGAGCATCGGTTAATTCAGCTCACCTGAGACTGAGATTAGCTGAGCTTGAGCTATCGAGCTATACTTCATGTGCTATGGGCCTAAGGCCCGTATATATAAGCCATATTAGGGCAGCTCTTAAATTTATACTGTCACTTTTTTGCTTCTTTTCAGTTCTGAATGAATGATGGATATAATTCGAGCTGCGTTAATATATTTTGATAAATACGGGCCTTAGTCTTCACAATTTAATTTATTTTTTTCCCAACGTATATATTATACTAAAAAAGTTATAACAGCACAATATATCTTCTTTTTACAGAGGGGTGCTACTACAACTATAACTATTACAATGAAGGCGATAGGATTCTTACAAATGAGCCCTGTTTAAATTGCACTTGCCACAACAAAATGCTGATGTGTTATTTAAGAGTTTGTCCCTTTACAAAGCCAATAGGGCATGACTGCATAATAGAGAAGCGAGAAGATCAATGCTGTCCAATAATTACTTGCCCGGAAGGTGAACTAAATGGTATGCTATAAATGATTGAAAATTTAAAATTTTATTTATTAGTGCCAGTCGAATTAATAGACCACCAAGGTTCAAGTACCCAACTAGCACTTCCGCAAAATCATGGCTGTACTCTAGATGGTAAATTCTATCCAGAAGGCGCACAAGTAAGTGGTCATATAGAAACAGATCTCGAGCGAACTTCATTTTATTCTATGTATAATTCTATAGGTGCCATCCAGCCCAAGTAAGCCATGCGAACTGTGCTATTGCATTCGAAATAGAACTTCATGCATAATGCAGGAGTGTACATTGCATGTGAGTGGATGTCAGCCAATTTACCACAGGGGCGCTTGCTGTCCTGTTAGATATAATTGCGGTAGGTCCATTCTGCTTATTTTCCACGGTATAGAAAATTCGATTTACTATTTTACCCTTCCTCAGATTATGACACGGAAAACGAATTTTTATTAGAAGATGAGACTACTACAACTCTACGTCCTACTGAAGGTTTTATCCTAACAACGACTCTTTCGCCTGTCGATTCTACTGAATGTGTACACAATGGTGTGACTTATGCTGATGGTACATCAATTGAAAGTGACGGACCATGTGAACACTGTTATTGCATGCGAGGAGATAAAGTATGTGCAGTTCAAAAATGTGATGTACCTCTTAACAAGCAAGGAGCAAATTGCACTGCCTTGCCAACAAAGGAGGGAGAATGCTGTCCTAGCACATATATGTGTACGGATATGGAGGAATCTGTAACAATTGCACCAACTGACGATAAATTATTAGGTTTACCGGAAATAACAACAGAATTTACAGCTATTGACGAAGAACACAAAACTGTCCGGCCGATTAGTTCCAGCCAAGACCTTCATGAAGGAATTTCAGAGGAAGATGTGCAACTTCAGCAACATATTGATGATATACCAGAAGTAATTCACAAACCTAGCGATGCAGAAAAAGACCTGAGTAATGTTCCTAAAGAAGCTGCTACAGAAGTACCTACAGACATTGAAGAATCTATTCATGTCAGTTACGGTACTACTCAGCAAGGCTTAGAACAGTATTCTACACCACCTATGGAGGAATTCACTTCGAAGCCGATTCAGACTGATACTGAAAGCAGCACAGAGACTGAGGAGATTGAATCAATGTTAAAGGTTTCAACTCATAAACCACAAATTGATAGAGAATCTGTTCCAACTGAAGCCACATATTTACATGAGGTTGATATAAGTCAGACAACAGAACCTTCCAGAAATATTTTAGAAGATAATATTGATGTTGAGGGTAGTGGACTTGAAATTACACCAGCCGAAATTCTTACAGAAGTTCCTGACATTGAGAGTAATGAAATCGTGCCTATTTCAATTCCAGGTGAAGGAGATTGCCTAGTAGATGAAATAACCTATAGAAATAACACAACAGTACCTACAACAAATAATTGTGACGCTAGTTGCATATGTTTAAGTAGTGTCGTTGTGTGCAAGAAAATTAAGTGCAATGATCCGCCAAATTCAGGTTGTGTTATAATTGAAGCAGATTCAGAATCTTGCTGTCCAATTTATTCATGTGAAGGTGTTGATGAGCTAGAGCCTGTCCAAACAGAGATTCCAGAAGTTCAATCAACTCCAAAAATCTCAGAAAAACAAGATGAACTTACTCAACGTCCAGTCAGCGAAAGTGAAGAGTCCCTAGTTCAAAGTACAGAGGGTTACTCCATTGGAACTATTTCACCAGAAATAGAATTAGAAAAAGACAAGGGTATTAGTAAAGAAGAAAAGAAACCCGTTTCTGTAACTGGACATGATATTGAAGATATTAAAACTTCAACGCCCCAGTATAGCCCAAGTAAAATTGAAGGAGAGTCCCTTATTACAACTACCCCGTCCATAATTCATGTACTTAAAGAAGATGCAACGATAGATTCCCAGGAGTATGATGAAGATGCAGATAAAAAATATACTGAATCTTTACCGACTGAAACCCCATCATCTCCGAAAGATAAGGAAGAAACAACTGAAAGCATTGTTAAAAAACCAGTCGAGGCTGTTACTAAAATCCCTTCAAAACCTGAAGAAAGTATGGAACCAGAAGCAGAAAAGAAAGGCGTTCTTCCGAGCGGCATTCCACAAGAAAATTTGGTGGATCTATTAACTACAACAAAATATCCAATTTTAGCTGAATTCACTACAAGTGTTTCTGATGAAAAAGAAGATAAATTAATAGAAAAAGTCACTTATCTGCCTCCAGCAACAGATAGCACTTATCACAGAAAAGAAGAGGGTGATACTTCAATTGCCATTGAAGAATCCTCAGAAGAAAGTAGAGAGCCTTCTGCATCCACAACTTCCTCAGTAACCCAAGAAGTACCCGGAAAAGGTGAAGAAGAACCTGAAAGAATCACAGAAAAATTGGAAGCCCAAGAAGGCACTTTTGAAGGAACTACTCCCCTCATTGAAGATTTTGATGAAAATCTTATACCAACAGCAAAACCCGCAGAACCATCGAAAAACGAAAGCATAAAAACCCCAGAAATATACCACACTAATCGCACAGAGCTTCCCAGCACAGAAGAATCATCAGTAGTTGATTATAGCTCACCTATACCTGAAGTGGGTGTAGAAAAAGAAAGTAGCAGTAAACCGACCATTTCAGAACAGAGTAGTGAAGAAGAAGAATTACAATCAGAAGATTTACTGAAGAAACCTGAGGAAACGATTGATGTTGTAACTGAGAAAGGAACAGATGAAATGATTGAAGAGATCGCAGCAGCTGCTACCATAAAGCCTGGTAAAATAGATGAAAGTATAAGCATCGTAACAGAAAAATCACCCGAGGGTGTAGAAGAAGCTCTAAGTCCAGAAGATTTATTGAAAAAACCTGAGGAAACGATTGATGTTGTAACTGAGAAAGGTTCAGAGGAAGCGATTGATGAGATCGCAGCAGCTGCTACCATAAAGCCTGGTAAAACGGATGAAAGTGTAAGCGGCGTAACAGAAAAATCACCCGAGGATTCAAAAGAAGCTCTACGTCCAGAAGATTTACCGCAAAAACCTCAGGAAACGATCGATATTGTAACTGAGAAAGGTACAGAGGAAGCGATTGAAGAGATCGGAGCTGCTGCTACCATAAAGCCTGGTAAAATAGATGAAAGTATGGGCATGGTAACGGAAAAATCACCAGAGGGTGTAGAAGGTGCTCCAAGTCAGGAAGATTTACTGAAGAAACCTGAAGAAACGATTGATGCTGTAACTCATAAAGGTGCAGATGAAGCGATTGATGAGATTGCAGCAGCTACTACTATTAAGCCTCATACAACAGATGAAAGTATAAGCAAGGTAACAGAAAAATTACCCGAGGGTGTAGAAGAAGCTCTAAGTCCAGAAGATTTATTGAAAAAACCTGAGGAAACGATTGATGTTGTAACTGAGAAAGGAACAGATGAAATGATTGAAGAGATCGCAGCAGCTGCTACCATAAAGCCTGGTAAAATAGATGAAAGTATAAGCATCGTAACAGAAAAATCACCCGAGGGTGCAGAAGAAGCTCTAAGTCCAGAAGATTTACTGAAGAAACCTGAGGAAACGATTGATGTTGTAACTGAGAAAGGAACAGATGAAATGATTGAAGAGATCGCAGCAGCTGCTACCATAAAGCCTGGTAAAATAGATGAAAGTATAAGCATCGTAACAGAAAAATCACCCGAGGGTGTAGAAGAAGCTCTAAGTCCAGAAGATTTACTGAAGAAACCTGAGGAAACGATAGATGTTGTGACTGAGAAAGGAACAGATGAAATGATTGAAGGGATCGCAGCAGCTGCTACCATAAGGCCTGGTAAAATAGATGAAAGTATAAGCATCGTAACAGAAAAAGCACCCGAGGGTGCAGAAGAAGCTCTAAGTTCAGAAGATTTACTGAAGAAACCTGAGGAAACGATTGATGTTGTAACTGAGAAAGGAACAGATGAAATGATTGAAGAGATCGCAGCAGCTGCTACCATAAAGCCTGGCAAAATAGAGGAAAGTATAAGCATCATAACAGAAAAATCACCCGAGGGTGCAGAAGAAGCTCTAAGTCCAGAAGATTTACTGAAGAAACCTGAGGAAACGATTGATGTTGTAACTGAGAAAGGAACAGATGAAATGATTGAAGAGATCGCAGCAGCTGCTACCATAAAGCCTGGTAAAATAGATGAAAGTATAAGCATCGTAACAGAAAAATCACCCGAGGGTGCAGAAGAAGCTCTAAGTCCAGAAGATTTACTGAAGAAACCTGAAGAAACGATTGATACTGTAACTCATAAAGGTGCAGATGAAGCGATTGATGAGATTGCAGCAGCTACTACTATTAAGCCTCATACAACAGATGAAAGTATAAGCAAGGTAACAGAAAAATTACCCGAGGGTGTAGAAGAAGCTCTAAGTCCAGAAGATTTATTGAAAAAACCTGAGGAAACGATTGATGTTGTAACTGAGAAAGGAACAGATGAAATGATTGATGAGATCGCAGCAACTACTACCATTAAGCCTATTAAAACAGATGAAAGTATAAGCATGGTAACGGAAAAGTCACCCGAGGGTGCAGAAGAAGTGCTAAGTCCAGAAGATTTACTGAAGAAACCTGAGGAAACGATTGATGTTGTAACTGAGAAAGGTACAGAGGAAACGACTGAAGAGATCGCAGCAGCTGCTACCATAAAGCCTGGTAAAACAGATGAAAGTATAAGCATCGTAACGGAAAAATCACCCGAGGGTTCAGAAGAAACCCTAAGTCCAGAAGATTTACTGAAGAAACCTGAAGAAGCGATTGATGTTGTAACTCATAAAGGTATGGATGAAGCGATTGAGGAGATCACAGCAGCTACTACCATTAAGTCTGCAGAAGTAGATGACAGTATTAGCATGGTAACAGAGAAATCACCAGAGAGTACAGATGAAGCTCTAATCTCTGTAGCTACAACGGCGAAAACACTTCCAGAGGATCTCGAAAATAGAATAGAAGCAAGTACCCAAATATCCATTAAAGATTTTGAAACATCTACTCTATCAACCCATGAAGAAAGATATCCAGTTGATATTGAGGATACTAGCACCTTAGCAACATTCGAAAAAGTGGAGGTTGAGCAAAGTACAAAGAAGGAAAGCATTTCAAGTCAATTACCCGAACAGGCAACAGATTATGTAGCAATAAAGAAAGAGGTAGAAGATCAATCAGTTGTTACTAGTACAACAAGTTCGGATATGGATACGGGCGCACATGGCTACGCCACAAAAAGACCGCAGATAGACTCTGAAGAGGAATTAGAAAGCGGTATTCAAATAAAAACAGATCACATTGAAACCGATGTTATTGTTACCACTTCTATCCCAGAGGAAATATCAAAAGAGATAACGACAAAAATGCCATCATTCGAGCATACGACGGAAGAGGTAAAAGTGATCGAACCAATCCACATTATAAGCCCTGAAAAATTACCGGAAACATTTGGAGAAGTTTTAAGTACAACAGAAAGCGGAGTAACTTCAGTTTTTGATCAATTTAATCAAACACCACAACCTGTACCTGTTGCGGGAGAGGAAATTGTTGATGATAAAAAACCAGTTCCTACCCTACCTCCTCCAACCACGGCTCCTGAAGAAGTTCCTTCTGTAGGAGACCTAATCAAGACAGTCACCGAAAAAGTAGATGAAACTGTAGAGGTAACTGATTCGAAGGAACTCGAAACACCAAGTGTCACCACACTAAGCACCAAGGATGAAATTACAAAGAGTACTACGCCCAGAATTCTCGAAGATGAAAATGTCACTATTCCCAGTGAAATAACTTCACATCCAGATGTTACAAAAGCCACTACAGTAACTTCAACAACTGTTTCTAGTTACGTACCAAAAGACGAACAATTTACTGATACTGTTGAAACTGAACGGCCAGCTGAATATTTCGAAGAACAGAAAACGCCAACAACGGAATATTATGAAACAATAAAGCCATCTGACTTAGAAGAGCATGTGGAGAGATCAACCGAAACGCATATCCTTCTCACAGAACAAAGTACTTCTACCCGTTTATATCCCGAAGAAAGCTCAGTGGAAGTAACACCCAAACCTGAAGATGCACTTGAACATGAAATTACAACACAATTATATGCCAAAGAAGATGAAGAGAAGTTAATTAACAAAACTAAAGATATTATTGAATCCGAATTTACAGTTAAACCAGAGATTGTAACAATGTTAACTCCAATTAAAGAAGAAGAGGTGACTGTCAAACTCGGGGAGTCAGACAAAGTATTTAATATTCCAGAAAGCATTGCAGAATCTGTAGTACCCGAAGATCACTATCTTGAAGTATCATCTACTGAATCAGCCATAGAAGGAAAAGAGAATAAGACTAAGCAAATAATGGAAATTATAGATCACGGCTTACCTATGACGACAAGTTCTCCTGCAGAAATTACTGAAATAATCTCCGATTTAGTTAAAGATACTGAAATTGATCAAAAAACAGAATTGATTGATATTATTCCCAGCTCTTCCCCGGCAAGTATTGAATCAACTTCAAAGGGAGGCGAATCTACTGTACATAAAGGTGAGGAGGATCATATTTCCGAAGTCTCTACAGATCAAGTTGAAGTCTCAACAGAACACGTTGAAGGAATTAAGGATATTTCAGAGGATCAAATAATAAAAGAAAAGATTGATGTTAATGAGATTGCTAAGCCTGAAAGCACAACAACAAAAGTTCCAACTGCATCAGGTGAAACGATTAGACCGAATATTATTCATGAACCAATTGATAAAGAAGAAAACGAAGTAGCTCCATCCGGTCAAGATGGTACAACTGAATCTGCACCACTACTACCACCAAGCCATACCGGAACTATAGACCAAAGTGACAAACTAAATGAATCAATTTCGTCAGAGATAACTGAACGGCCTAATAAAACTATAACAACTGAAGCTACAACGTCTGAGAAACCTACACCGCATCAACCAAGTTATGGTCAAATACCCGCTCAATATCCTTCATATTCTGAAGATGATTATGGAGAAGAAGAGGAAAGTGAAGTATTTGGTCCAGGAACTTGTAGATATGGTGGAAAATTGTTCGTATCTGCTCAACAAATACCAAGAGACGATCCCTGTGATTTCTGCTTCTGTTTTAGAAGCGATATTATATGTTTACAACAGTCATGTCCACCTCCTATTTCTGGTTGCCATGAAGAACCCATACAAGGTTTCTGTTGCCCTCGCTATGAATGTCCAGTATCGATGGCAACAGTACTTAATGTAACGACAAGCACAACAACAACAAGCACAACATTACCACCACACTTTTTACATCATGCGTATAATGGAGCTGCAACAAAAAATGGCTGTCACATTCAGGGTAAATCATATAAAATAGGTGATAAAATCGATTCAGCCAGCGGTCCATGCATGCACTGCACGTAAGTACACAAATAATCTCATTCATATCATCAGTCACTTATATTTTTATTATTATATCTTTTCAGATGTGGAGGAGATGGACAAATGAAATGTGAGCCGAAGATATGTTCACCGGAGCCAATGCTTCGCCAAATGATTGCAGTTGTAGCCTCGAAACGGAGATGAAGTACGAAATGAGATGATTCGTGTAAAAGGTGCCAAATATCACCATATAAGTAAAAATTATAAGCGATACACCATTCCCTTTGCAATAACTGAGAGGATATATTGATTTTATCTAAAGATATTTTATTACTTTACTCTGCTTATCGGAAGCAACCAGTGATATTGTGCTTTATACATAGTATAGGTGCAATTAATTTAGCTCGCACATACTTAATTACTTAATATAAAAAAAAAACCTTAGGCCTCTTTGTAACGTAGTTCCTTTGATGGGCGAATATATAAAATTCATATTGGCTGCTACTATATGAACTAAACTGAAGCCGCATCAAACTAATTACGTTGTGAAGGACATCGCATTAATTCCTAATTTCTGCTGTTGCTTCTAGTCTTCTTTTATTGTAAGAGCAACGGATAATCCTCTACTTCAAATTATATAAACAAAACGCTGAGAATCAGTAATTGTATTAGTCGAAGATGTACTATTACTTTAGGTTACAAAGACTACTCATAGCAAATAATGCATGGTTATCCCACTGCTCGACTGACTGAAAGTCTCATAATAGTTTTATACTTTTTTACTAAAATAAGCTATAATATCTGATAGTTAAGGATAAACTTTCGGTCGCTTGAGCTTTAGGATTTCTAGTTATAAAATCGAAGTATAATGATAAGAAAATGCATATTTGTCTTTTTTTTTTTGTTTTTTTTTAATTATTATTTTTCAATTAAAAAAAAAAAAAATGGGATCTTACCAGTGTGTCCATTAGGTTTTTCCGGATTAATAAATTATTTTATTTCAAAACAAGAAGACATACATGACTTTAGATCAATAAAAGGATAATGTGCTCTATCATTAAAACTTACCCGGCATATTTGTAAGTGTCCTTTTATACAAATAAATATTTTATGTAAATTACATATTTTATTATTTCTGTCGAACGATGTATCTTCCCCACATCACAGTAGATTATTACCAGATACGTACATACCTATATGTATGTCGTTTTCCTCCCTCGCAAGTAACCTAGCCATTTAATAGCAAATTCCTGTATATGGTCTAGATGGAATAAATATCAAGGACACATATTTTTTAAAAGAAAAATGTTACAAAATAAAAGTGTCAATTAAAAGTTTTTGTTTTTCATTTTTCTGATATATTTTGCAACAAAAGTTCAAAAAATCACCGTATTTTGTGTGATCTGCTAAATCTTTGCGAATATAATAAATCTAAAAAATATCATCGTTTGCATGTGTAAGATTTTATATGTGGATAGTTTCATGATTTTCAGTTTTTGGTATCGTTGGAAAAAGCTCAAAGAGACGTATCTCATGGAAATTTCGCCGATGTAATAAAGGTACTCAGAACCGGGGAGCGGATACTAACAAGATAAATATTTTGAGCAGATGTTCAATCCATCCTTATTCGCTAGTGTGTAAAAGACAACGTGCTTGGTTATTGAAATATGTAAACATTTCTCCTTCAGAAAAAAAAAAAACAAAACAAAAAAACAAGTATATTTCCCTTCGTCACATAGATGCCCAGTTTCCTTAATTGCTACATGCAATTCTTTCTTTCAAAATTTGCATTCAGTTTTCATCTTATTTTTTTTTTTTTAATGGCTCCTACTCTGATGGGTAATCTCTTTCTATTGAACAGCTGTTCAAAAGATTTCTCTTATTAGTATACGCTCGCTGCTCAGAACATCGTAAAATGCAAAAAAAAAGGAAATCTCTTATAACGCATTGCAGATACATGCTATGTCAAATTTAGCAGAAACAAAAATATATTAGATGTGCCATTTAAACATAAATGTTATTAAAAATGAAAGTACATTTTTTTTATTATTTAGATAGGTATTTTATCGTGAGTCCCTTCTATTGATATACGCCCATGATACAAAGATAACAAGGTGTGGCCGATTCGATACGTCATGAAGTGACAATGTCATTTCCATCGAATTTATTTCGAGTTTTTCATATTTTATTGACTGAAATACGTACGAATAGATTCAAATTCAAATTCCATTTATTCATAAACTCTACACTTGTAAGATAAATCTTATATTAAGGTGTAGGTGAACAAAGTATAGAAAAAAAAAAAGAGGAAAAATTAGAGATAAATAAATAGACAAAAAAAAATTTATAAAACTAAAATAATAGTAACAAAAATTATAATTAAGAAATTAAGAAAATTGATTAATAAAATAAAGCAAATAAGTCCAATACTATTATAAATTACGCAAAAGTGAAAAAAAAGAGAGAAATAGGGTACAAAATTAATTACATATACATTAACTATGAAAAATTCACTAACAAATTTATACGAAAGTTGCGATTGCTGCTAATCCTTCTGAGCTCAGATGGAAGAAAATTCCAGAGTCTAATTAATGGACTGGACGAAAAATTGGCGCTCACTCGGGAGAAAAATAAATCGTGGCGTGATTAATGAGCATGTTCTGCTAGATTGAGAGAATATAAGTTTACAGTACAAGTAGTATGGTTCCTTACTTATCATAAGGTTCCTTAAAAAAATTAATTAATATACGAAATTTAATATAATTGTCAAAAGTACATCCCAAAATCGATTTTGAATACACTGTAATATGATCATATCTTCGGAAAAGAAAACACATAACGTACTGCAGAATTGAAAGCAACATTGAGTTTACGTGATGAAACAGAGTCTCATTTACAAAATACTTCGCAACCGTACAATAACAAAGGAATAATAAGTTTTTTTACAAGCATGATACGAGTTTGCAGGGGTGTGAAGGGTGCGGATAAAGACAGTTTACGTATAGTACCATACACTTTGCCAACAAGATTATTAACATGATGAGATCAATTTAAAGTCGTATTAAATATCAAGCCCAGGTTTTTTATAGAATCTTTAAAGGGTATGACGATATGATCAAGCATCACGTTTGGAAAAGAGGACGTATCTAATTCAGTTCTATAGATAATAATAAAGCATTACTTTTGGATACGTTTAAAAGGAGGCCATTAAGTTGAGCCCATTTAGTTAAGAGACCAAGATCTTCATTCATACGGCAGACAGCATCTTCAATCAGTCCGAGGGGTCTAGAAATATAAAGTTGGACATCGTCTGCATATATGTAGATGATAGTTACAATTTCGCAGAACTAATGGAAGATCATTTATGAATATGGCAAAAAGTAATGGTCCAAGAATGGATCCTTGTGGAACTCCATTGTGTACAGGAAGGAAATCAGATGTAGTTTGATTACAAACAACCCTCTGAAAGCGACCATTCAAGTATGACCAGATCAATCTACATGCAGAACTAGAAAATGAAAAAAATGAACGAAGTTTTTCGATTAATAAGGTGTGGTTGGCTCGATCGAAAGCCTTTGAAAAGTCCAAAAGGGGTAATAACGTTAAATTGTCATTATCTATAGAGATTCTAATGTCGTCTGTTATTTTCAATAATGCGGTAATGCAGCTACGCTTAGATCTGAAACCTGACTGTAAATTTGATAACAGATTATTATTCTCTAAATAATTAGTAATTTGCTTATGCAAAATTTTTCAAAATGGAAGAATAGATATTGGGCGATATTCTGCCACACCGAGAGTTTTTTTATGAATGGGTAGAACTTTCGAAAACTTCCATGACACTGGAAAAATTGATCTCATAATGATAGTATTAAAGACATGTGTAAGACAGGGAAGTAATATTGCCAGTAGCAGTTTTATAATTCTGGGATGTGAACCATCAAGACCAACAGCATTAGATCCGATGGACATTACTGCAGAAAACACTTCAATTTCAGTAGCCGAAGTAAAGGAGAACCCATCAAAAATGGTATGGTCACTTAGAATATTAAAATTTGACCTTCATTGGGAATCCCACTATCGGACGTAAAAACACGATTTAAGTCATTCGCATCAGCTTCTATAATGTTATTTTTTGACTTACCAACCCCAATTTCCGAAAGATTCCGCCACAATTGTTTTTTAGGCAAAGAATTGTTAAATTTAGAATTATGATATTGAAGCTTTGACCGAGTTATTTCTATATTTACCGTATTACGTAGGATCCGAAAATTCTCCCAACAATGAGGAGTACGGAAACGCTTCCATCTACGATATGCGATATCACGCCGTAAAATGAGTTCTCTAATTCTATAAGTAAACCAAGGACATTGGAGGTTAAGAATACGCCGTCTTTTTAATGGTACATATTTATCATGAAGATACGATATTAAGCTCGTTAGATGCAGGAGTTGATCATCAACAGATGCCAATGAGAAAACCAAATTCCAGTTCATGCCCTCCGCTTCATCGAGCAAACTCTGAGAGCTGATGTTATTGAAGTCGCGATACATGAACAATTGTTCAGCATTAGACTGAGGGCGTAAATCATAAATCCCTAAAATTAGATCATGCTTGGAAAAATAAGGCATTGAAATTTGATTAAAGAAGAGTACGTGATCAGAATTGGCTACAAGTAGCAGGTCCAATAGAGTAGCGGGAAGTTGACGTAAAATGTGTTGGGATAGAGTTAAATACAGATAGACAATATGTATTCAACATATCGTTAAAGGTACGGGTATTAGAGTTAAGTTGCAAGAGATCAATGTTAAAGTCACCAGTAATTAATATTTGGCCATAATTGTGGCTCGAATCGGACAATATGGTGTCTAAAGAACTGATATCAGTGACATTAGGCGGCATATAAACATTACCCACGAGACACTTCTCGGAATTAACGACAACTTCAATAAAAATGTATTTTACTGAAGCATCTAAAGATTTTGCAACAACACGCGCCTGTAATAAAGACTTAACAAAGATCGTGACACCCCCGCCAATACGTCTAATACGATCATTACGAAAAATACTATATTTATGAAGGCTTACGAACTCGGAGCCAATGTTAGGCTTTAACCATGTTTCTGAAATGCATATTACATCGAAAAGCGAACCGTTGAAGATATCACGAAATTCATCGATTTTGAGATAAATACTCTGAGCATTTATGTGGCAAAACCTTAATCCCTGCGCTTGCTTGCACATAATATCCAATAAAATTTTGGAATTGTTCAGCCCACTAGACATCTGAGAGGTGGAATCATTCATTTAGGAAAACAAACAAAGAAGAAGAAATAATATTAATAAATAGACAGCAGCAAAGTAAAGATCTGTAATGTTAACAAGATCAACACACTTATCAGCTCACAAGAGGGCTGATAAAGTGATTAATAGGTGATCTATCATTACATGGCGACCCTGCAACCTGAACCTGCAATACGAACAAGGAAGCAGTAAAATTAACCTGCAACGTGAACTGCAAGAAGGAATAAGAAAAAGCTAGAGGCGGGACTCACATACAATTAAGACAAACGGTTTTCAACAAATCTGTAGAACTCTTCTAAATTTTTTTTCTTAAATTTAAAATGATATCAAACCAGCAAGTAGAGATGCCACGTCTCCGGCGTGGAAATTCGGATACCATAGAAGAAGAAAATTCAACAGGCAACCAGTCAAAGGATGACGAAACAAGCAGCAAACATGAAGAACGAAAAAGGATGAAAGTTGAAAATAATAATGAAGTATGGTCGACAAACAATAGCGACAAAATAATAGGAGGATGCATGCAATAGTGCAAACTCGTATTCCGACAGCGACAACAGCCGCACAAACGAACAGCTGTGAACAACATGATTCCGCATGCCAAAATGATGATGAATTATGTACAAATAAATCCTACGATTTGGCACTACATAATAAAGTGCACTATAAAAATGCAGCATGTCAAACTGAGTTCCACAGTCAGGAATTAGAGCCGTTGATGTAGACTAATAGCCGTTCAAAATTCGGATAATGGACAAGGAGTCCCTGAAATTCAACGTTCAAGGAACGACGAAGATATTTATTGATAAGCTAACCAATAATATTAAAGATGATGCAGCATCAAGGAATGCATTATGGTTTATTCCTAGACCTAAGCAGATATATCAATAGTTAAGTAACCTAGCCTAATAGACCACTTAGAACTAAGAAAAAATCCTAGCTTATACGGCATACTTAAAATTGTAAAACTTAAAGAAAAAATTAAAAAGGGGATGACGTGTATTGCGCAACTTTACTTTTTCCGTCATTTTCTCTATTCCTCCTCAAAACCCATAATTTGTCAAACTAATAAATGAAATTAATTTTATACAAGGTTTTAATAACTAGTTTATTTACTATAAACTTTTAATTTACTATATTTCATAAAAATATCCAAATCCACATAACATGAATGTCAATTATTCACTATCGACACAGAAATGTCAATTATGTTGGCGACTAATTTAGAGATTTTCCCAAACTTTTTGTTGGCAACTTATCGCGTCGGCCTCATTGTGTTAAGTATATGGGACTTCCATATATTCGAATCTTTGACAGCAACCAATTTACGGCGAATTTGTTGTGTCGTCCTCACTGTATTTTGGGCTTTATGAACAACAAACACAAAATTAATGGAACATACACTACAACAAGTTGTAGAAGACGAATTTCCAAACTCAACTAATGATTTAATTGGACTAGACACTGTGACCAAACTCGGAGGTAGACTTAATAACGATCTATTCGATCCAATCAGAGATTAACAACACTGAAATACTGATCATCGACCATTAGTTAGTCTCTTCATGCACAAAGATCCATTATCGAAGATGGAAGATGACAAGAATAAGACTAGAATTGTCTGAATATGACTTTGACATCATATATAAAAAGGGGTTATTAAACACGAATGCAGACGCACTGTCTAGAATTAATCTCAATTCAGATATGCTCAAAGATATGATACCAATAAAGCAAGTTAACATAATAACAAGGAGTAAAAAGAAAGAACTAGACTCATGTGATGTACAGAAAAACATTCAGAGTGCTAAGGAATCGTCTGGCCAACTTTTCATCCACGAATGCACTTCAATCTCTGATGTAAGGAATATAAGGCAACTAAAGTTCACGAAGATACAAGAGGACGTCCTAAGCAGAAGAATTGCAAGAAAGAAAATAATATTAATAAAAAAGAAAGAAGTATTGATCGAGTACAGTGATAATCTAAATTTGAACTAAGGGTTCGATACTTGAGGAACTGACTCTAGCGATGATCAACAACAGAATAGAAAAGCTAACAATATCAATACAAGATCAAATATTAATGAAATTTGGAATAGAGAAATTTAAAAAGGAATTTAATGCTCTGCAGAAGCAATTTAAAAAAGAAAGAAAACAAAATTTTCCACGACACACCATACGCCGGTGGACATTCAGGAGTAAAACGGACGATAAACAAAATCAAACAAAGATACTGCTGGAAGAATCTCAGCAAGATGGTAAAATCTTATATAAATAATTGTGAAAAGTGTAAATGCAATAACCTTGTAAGACACACTAATGAAAGAATGGTAGAAACAGATACACCTGGTGATAGTTTTGAAATTGTAGAAATAGACACGGTAGGACCAATGAAATAGAGTAAAACTTACAAATATATTCTAACATGTCAATACCAATTGACTAAATACGTAGAGGCATTTCCCATGGAAACTAAAGAAGCCAAGACAGTTGGAAAAATTGTAGTTGAAAAAATGATACTCAAGTACAGAGCATTCAAGATCCTAAGAACAGATTTAGGCACTGAATTTATCAAACAGTCTAATCGCGGAAATATGAAAAATCTTTAAGATAGATCATTTCACCATGAAACGTTAGGCTCTATTGAAAGAAATCATAGAGTGCTAAATGAATATCTGTTATCGATCAGTCAAAATAATGAACGGGATGAATGGCTAACTTATGTACTTTACATATTGTTACAACATAACACCGCATACAGAAACTGGAAGATCACCATTTGAGTTAGTATTTGGAAAAATAGCCTCACTTCTTGACACGAATTAAAATTTCGATTACAGTAGAGTCATAAAATAGCAAAATCTTTGTTAGAGAACTCTAAATCAAAGAGAAAACAGACAATGGACAAAAAAATAATACAAATAAAAATTAATGTAGGTGATAGAGTATTACTAAGGGTAGGAAATAATAAAAAACATGAACAACCATATAAAGGACCATAGAGTATGCAGTAATAGATACAAATAATGTAAATACCAAAATAAAGATAGGAAATGAAATAAAAGAAATACACAACAATAGATTAAAGAAATTTTAGAAGTAATTTTCATATTGTCAGGCCATACCCATAAGTATACATTGAAAATGGGTTAATGATATTGGGTACAATAGTAATTTCGGTATTAGGTAACTACTGTATAACAAAAAAAAAATTTTTCTCATACTATGCATTACAAGACTATATATATAAAAAAAAAAGATAATTCCAACATAGCATGTTAAAAAACACGCATATCATGCAGGCAGAATTTGCATAGAGCGGGAAGTACAATTAGACCAAAGAACTATGGAGAAATTTTGTTCGAATAATTTGAACACTTTCACTTCCTCATATCAGCGCATATATGGCTTAAGAATTGAGTAATTGATTTTCATGCATGAAGACCTAAAAATAAAACGTAAACAATGCGTTGAGCAATTAAATGCACTCAAGCGCCAGACAGCTGATTCCTGCATTTTTACTTTTTTACGATGTACTGACCCTCAATAAATCCGCCTGCTGATATTAGTCACTTGGTATGGTCGTAGCGTATTGCATATAGCAATATGCTGCAAGAATAACTGAAGCGTGTAGGCCGGCTGCGTCACGCATAAAAAAATGAACGCACCCCGACCGAAAGAAATGCATTTCCTCAAGCTGCAAATGACAAGGAAGAAGAAGACCACTTTTCCTGTCGTATTTCTCGAACAAGTACGTGTGTGAAAAGCATCCAGGAGAAACTTTTTGATCATCAAAAATCTGCGAAGACATCCTGCCAAAAAAAGGAATTTCCGAGTGGTGAAGGACAGGATAAAATTAATCTGACAAGATCGATAAATTTTCACTAGGTTTCGCTTGAGATCGTGGTAGTATAATTGAACGGTTGAACAGGAGTCTTGGTGGATATTCAAGATCATATACAACTGCTTTTTAAAACTTGCAATTGAAAGAAATCAGGATCGTCCAAATTCATCCCGACAATACCGAAAAACTACATGGGGGAAACCTCATACAGATTCAATTTCCCGGTCTCATTCTAAGAGATTTAATAGAAACGAAGAGTTTTGTGAACACGCAGCAATATGGATTAGCAATTGTCAAAATTCCAACAATCGTTTTCTTTGGACTTGTGCTCCAAAATGTCAACAAAATCCAGCACAAAAAGTGTAAATGGTCAATAGATTTTACTACAGGGAAAAATCCTGATATTCCTTCACCGCCAGATTATAATCCTTCAGTTGCACAACATAGATACAGTCGTCCACTATGGAATAAATTTATATATGTGTAGAGACAAGTGCCGCTGGGCAATATTATTTTAACTCAACAAAAATTACTTTTGTGATAGAGCCTACAGACAGCAAGTCGAAGCATTAAATTCCAATTTAATTCTTTTAACTAGATGGCGGATGCTGAAGCGCTTCATCATGCCGTGGAATTTTCACCGTGAGTATTATTGATATATTACACATTTTCTTTTGGTATACGCATACTTCGGCTTCTGTAGCGACTTACACATGTAGGACTTCCTTTTTATTGATATTCTTTTCATGTAGCTATATATAACTTCGATTTAATTCTATATATACATATTTATTTGGCTTAAGTCTTTGATATATTTACACATGTATGTACCTTGAATAATGGTACTCTTGATTTAATACTAGATATATATACATATACGGCTCAAGTTTTCTATTTTCTATTTTTATGTACACATATTATATTTTTATCCTTACATCACATGCATATGCACAGATTAGACGAATAGTTTGTTACTACATAAATAGATCATTTATGGAAATCCTCAAAAAGTGATTTAGCTATATGGTGTACTGCTAGGAATTTCTAAATTTAAAAAAAAAAATAATGTTTAGATTTTTGATACTAAGTGTATATTTTTTATTATACAAAGTAGTTTAAATGTTGCTATACCTAAAATTCGCAAAAGTTTACAATATTTATATATATATGTACGTATATCTCAGAACGAGTGAGTTTCGCCCAAGAATTACAGGTAAGTGACGTAAGGGTCCCTTCAGGACCGAATGCGTGCCGGCTTTGGTGTGATAGGCACAAAATTTTTTTTGATTATGGCTGACGGCAGCGGCAGGTTTTTGTGGAACCCCCCCACAATCTCCGCCAATAGCTGAGGCGAACTAGCGTGCCGCCCTGCAGTCAAAGCTGCCCGTCGAGTGATCTGTCAGCTCATGCTGATAGTCGGGACTTTACGTCCCAAGCGAATCACTCTTCATAGTTCCATAACACACTGTTGTACACAACGAATTTGTAAACAAAGAATATTTTCGTAAGTTATTTTTGTGATATATTGCTTCACATTTTTTGTGTGTAAAATTAGTTCTGTTAAGTGATCAAAATTATGTTGAAGAAGTGTAAAATTTTGTATAAATGAAATGGCTTTGAATTCAATAAATAGAGTTTAATTTTGGCCTGTGAAGGGAGAACATCGGACTTTCATTTACAACCACTACATCCTGCTCTTGGTACATTTTAGGCTGTCGTAAGACGGCAAGTACTCATACTGTGAGACATAGGCTGAGCATGCTCGCCAAACACTAAGTCTAAGGCAGGCCGCACACACAAGTGGCATTTATAATATCGCATGACAATGGAATATCTAGCAAAATCACATCTAAGCTAGTTGCGTGCTTTTTAATGGTGCGCCGCACACAAATCTGGCATGACAAAAGACATGCCAGATTAACCACATGATTGTCACGTGGCATGTTTTCTGGAGCTCACTTGGTGTAGCTTTTGTTGCGCATGTCAGACGTGATTTTTAATTTTCTAGTCTGTGTATGTGAAGTGTGAAAAAATTAAAAACGATCCAGAATATAATATTAAATTTGTTCAAATTGTAGAAAGCTTTCCTGTCTTATACCATAACAAAATTTCTACGAAAAAGGCGTGGGAGGAAATAGCGGTAATGCTTAATGAAACAAGTAAGTATATGTTTATTCAAATTGTTTATTACAAAGGATTAGTGCGAAGAGACCAATGATTGACAATACTTGAAATACAACATTAATGATTGCCTGACTTCTTTTCCTTCTTCCGTTATTTGACGTCACGTTCTTAGAGGCCTATCAGTCCTTAATTTGATTGTTTTATTCAAATCCTTTGCCCTAGTTAGTTGTGCTCCACGTGAAATTATTCCCTCCTTTGACCGAATAAAGTTATAAAGTACATACGACGCTTTCACGATAATATCAACTTGATCAGGATGGCATGATATTGGCACTTCGAACATTCGAAATTTAGATACAAGCATTCCAAAAGCACATTCTACTATTTTTCTAGCTCTGGAGAGCCTCTCATTAAATAATCCTTCTTTTTTCCGGGAAATGGTCTCATGATGTTTTTCATTAGTGGGAACGATTCATCGGCTACGAAAAAGCATGGTAAATTTTCCAAACTCGCATTTTCAGCAAAGTTTAAATTTGAACTCTCGGGAATATCCAAAGCTGCAGCACCTAACGCTTTCCCAAAGTTTGACTCTGACAAAACCCTACCATCACAATTACGGCCTATATCTCCCACATCTATGCTAATGAAAAAACCGTCTGCATCGACCACTGCCATTAGTACTATAGAGCAGAAATTGCATGCAATTGCTCAAAACGAGCTGAAATGCGAAGCCATTCTTCTTTCCCAAATGATTTTGCATGTCCTTTTAATAATTTCACCAACAGTTGTTTCCCCTCTACAAAAATATATTGACAGTGCTCTAAAGTTACTCCCCGTTCCTAAATATCTGAAATACTTTACAAAAATGTTTAAACTGCATATAATGCTTAATATTTTTAGGCGAAGAGTTCAGCGAGAAATGTAGAAATCTACGAGGTAGATTCACACGATTTTTGAAAGCGAAACCAGCTAGTGGTTCCGGTGCTTCTACAAAAAAACACTATTACTTATCGAAGTACATGGAATTTCTTCTCCCATATTTAAAGTCGAGAAAGCAAACCGGAAACGTGTTGCTTGAAATATCTGCATCAAAGGAAAATATCCTTGAGTTTATTGAATTAACGCAGAATGACTCGTCCTTAAGCCAAGACAACGAAGGAATGACAAGCTGTGATATTCAAACGAACGCCAGTTATGTAATTATCAATGAAAGCAGCACCCAAATTCCAAACAAATGACCATCGTTCCAGCGACCGCAGAATAAAAAGAAAAAGGATGATGAATTCGACAAGTCATTCATTGAATTTCTACAAGCAAAAAAACAAAAAATTGAAGAAAGATCATATGGTCCTGATATGGATTTTCTATAGTCATTATATCCAGATGTAGCAGCTGTACCCGGAAAGAAAAAATGGAGTTCAAAATGTCTTTTGAATAAGCTTAAGTATGGTGGTGATAATTCCGAAACTGCTTTTCAGTCTGTTTTCTATAGTCCACAACTGAATAATAGTAATCAAATATTTTATATTGAGACATCTGCTCTTTGCATGGAACCCGAAGATGTTCCAACTTCACTACAAAATAAAAATACTTAAGGCATTTCTAATTTATGGAGTTTTCTAATTGTTTTGGTTTTTCCTTTTTTTTATGTTCAAGAAATTGTTTTGTTTGTTTGACTGTTCTTGTTTGTTTTATGTTAAAGAAATTGTTTTGTTTTTCGTTGTTAATAAATTTAAGTTGAGCTTACCTTAATGTAATTACTAACTGCTCTTCCACAATAACTGCACAGCGCCTATTGGTATCCTTTTTTTTTAGTTTATGCTGCAACACGTTGACTAATTCCTTAAAAGTGGCTGTCGACATACGGAAGTAAGTTAAAAATTTCTACTCATCTTCCAGATCTTTCACTATATTAAATGAACTAAAAGGATGGTTTTTTAAATTATACGGATGTATCCAGAATCTCTTCTTGCGGTTTCGTTTAATTATTTTTTAAGGCAACCGCGGCGATAATCACATCATCGTCCGAATCAGACGAAGACATTTTGAAAACTGATCAGACTAATTTCACAACATTGATACATGCGAGTGCGTCTAAATTATTCAATAACATTTGCAGTGGATATGCCATTGTCATGCCATATGATGTGTGCGGCCTGCCTTAGGTTTACCCGGCATATGACTCTGCAAGCTGCGTGTATCAACTCACAAGAGGGCTGATATAGCGACAATTGATCGAATCAGCACATACAACCAGAGGCGAATAGATCAACACACTTATCATCTCACAAAAGGGCTGCTGATAAAGTGATTAATAGGTGATCAATCATTACAATATTAAAATATTTAACAAAACATTAGTTTCTTCGTTTAAATCACTTCGGGAAAAGTAATTATGTGCTAGTGAGAAAGCAAAAAGAAATTTCCAAATGAAAATTGTTTTCACGATACGATTGAAATTGAAATAAACAAATTTGTAACAATATTTGCCAAATGAGGCAAGCAACCAAATGACAGATAATTTGGCCATAGCTTGTGAATCTTTGTATCATGATCTTAGAATATAAGGCTGAACTACAATAGAAGTAAATAAGTAAGTACATTTACTTACGTAAAGCGAACGCGCCCTTTAATTTAACAGGCATACACAAATTAACTTTAACTCGTGTGAGGGGAACTTTCGTTAAGTTTAAATATCCAATTTTCCATAAGTATAGTGCGCTAAGAATCGCTCATTCTATAAGAACGCAATGTATCCAAACAATTAAATTATTACTAAATGATTAAAAGTGCAATGTAATGATTAAAATGGAATAAAATAGTGCTGCGAATTAATAGAAAGCACAAATCTTCAATTACATCAACTTCCATTTGTTAATTTTTTAACTTTTACCACTTTTTAAAATTGAAAACATTAAATATGAAGATAATAACTCTTACGGAATGTGATATACATATATTTAGGCTAAAAATATCAATTTTTCGTAAATAAACCTCAGTCTCGTATAATTTCGTAAAGTTATTTACTTTTATTGTAGTTCAGCCTATAGAGAGCACAGGAATTGTTGATACCTGTAAAATTCGTGTGCATGAGCTTGGATTTTTTCAGGGTATCGTGAAGTAGGTCAGAATTATATTGAAGAAAGAGACAAATGTATTTTCAGCTGTCAAACGAAGTTTCCAAATTTGCAACAATTTGAATCTGGTGAAAGTATATGTGGGAAATCATTTTTTAGGCAAGCATATGTAGTTATAAAATATTATTTTGTTTACTTTACACACATTTTCACATGAAATTAAATTGAAATTTATAACAAGAACGATGAAATATTTGTTTACGTTTGTGACAGCTGGACAACTCCTTGGGTATCTTGAGGTAGTGGCAGCGACTAAAAGCACGATTAAGAGCATTTTCGGTGGGAGCAACTGCAGTATTTTCAACCATATATCTTGTTGTCCCGCTCTCTATATTGATTCTACTACACGGCTGTACTAAGCTTTCACTACAGCGGCAACAGATACTAACACAACCAGAATTTGACTACGCCAAATTTGGCTTATCACATTTTCCTGTACTCTATATTCTAAGATCATGATATACGCCTATGAAAATAAACTGACGTTTTTTGTCTCTCTTCTAAAATTAGTATTTTTACACATAGGAGCTCTTGCAAATCCAATGATAATATGTCAAATATGTGTAAATTATTATCAAAAGCAATGCCATTACTTAAAGTTAACATTTAATTCAATTAAACTTATTTTCTGAAATTATTCAGGATTATCCTGAGCTATGTTCCTAATTTTCTATATCCTCTAACATGCGGTTCAGAAGAGATTTATTTATACAATGTTTTAAGCAGAGTGTTGGAGCGGAGCAATTACAGATACTCCGAAATACTCTGGAGCGGATTAATAGTCGGAGTAATTGAAACGGAGCTATAAGTCGTATCAAATATATGAGTTCCAGAGCGCTCCAACTTCAGGTCTGGGTGTCGGAGCGAAGCGACTACACCATTGAATAAATAACTAATAAGGAAACGGCATATCGAATGAAAACTTAGAAATGTATTAGTGTTCTGTGTTCGTATTCGTTTCATCATTGCAGTAGTGGTGAAATCGTGACATCTTGAAGGGAGACATTCTTTATAATCCATAAAATAAACAATTCGTTAGCACCCTCTTTTTTTAGATAAAAGAAATATAGGGCTGCCATTAAAAAGAAGAAACCTTCTGATATTTATCGAATAAAAAAATGGCACATGATCTTAAACTTTCGTATATTTCTCTGTTTCTGTTATATAAAGCCTGTCCCAGCCCAGATGAAAAGTGAACGCACTCTTTTCCAGACCTGTAAAATTCCAAGTACAAGTACCAGTACAGTACCTGGACTTGAAATATTTTAAGTACAAGTCCACGGTACTGGTACTTAAAAACATTTCAAGTACAAATCCCGCTACTGGTACTTTAAAATTTTTCAAGTACAAGTCCATGTACTGGTAGTGTTACTAGTACTTAAGTGTCAATGTACTTAAGTAGTTTACAGCTCTGCTCTTTCCTTTGTTATTTCACTATTATCTAAAGGATCATGATCGTACATGTCATGACTGGTTCGTCACAGCTCACTCTTTTTATATACATCTCAGTCTTGTTGATACTGCCGTAACGTGAACAATATTATCTAATCCAAAAATTCAAAGAAAATTAATTAATTCCACACAAAGTGCAAGTCCCGGATTGTCCATGGGGAAGTTATCTAAAAAGCTTAAAATTGCCAAAAGTACCATTCACAAGGTTTTAAAAAATTATACTGAAAGGATGACTAGTCAGAAGAAACATGGAACAGGTGCGAACAAAGACTGGAAGGACATAGGAAAAGAGAAAAAGGTAAGGAATTGGTATCAGAAATGTGGCCAAAAAACTGGGAATATCGAAGTCAATAACACAGGATGAAAAAAAGGATTGATTTAAAATCCTTTAAAGTTTAAATTTTGGGCGCCCGACAGAAGTGAAGAAAAAGAAAAAAATCTGTAAAACGCGTACAAGAAAACTTTACTCCGATATTTTGACAAAATATTCTTGCTGTATTCTCGACGACGAGTATGTTTAGTCAGGTTTCGCAAGGTACAAGGTATTCCCATTACGTACCATGTTCCCCTATTAGGTGACGTAATTTGTGAAATGTATAGGAAAGTACGGTACAGAGAACACAATACTCTCTCTCCTCTTTCTGTTTTTCCTATAAAAATGTATATACAGTAGTCACAGGTTTACGTCACAGGCTATCAGCTGCAATGTGTCAAAATTTTAATGAAAATATCTTGTCTCCTATATACCTTGCTACAAAGTATACTTCAAACAACTTCCTGGACAAGCTTTTTTTACGTTTCCATTCAGCGAGGGGAGCCGCTAAACAGTTTTAAGCTCGAAGGATGTCCCAGTATCTATCAAAATTTCTAATTTGGCAGGCTATTTGCACATGCGGTCTAAGATTAAATCCTTTCATTACAAAAGGGAGCATTAACAGAGGAATACTTGAAAAAAAAAGACTTCTCCTGACTTACAGTTATGTAGACTATACTATTGTCATATTCGTATATTAAAAATATTTCAATAGTCAAGAGTTATTCAATTTTTTCAGTGTCCATTTTTCAACTGGGACAGTCTTTATGTTGAATTTTTCTTTACGAATAATTATAATATTAGATCGTGTATATTTTTGAATATATTCAATTTCCTAAAAAACGATGATTGTGATTGTTTGTGCAACATTGCACCGCACAATTCATCACGTTAAATTAATAGCTTACCAGCTTTAGTTTCACAAAACACTGAACTCAATAAAACTATAAACTTCAAGTTGTTAAAACCAATAATTTTATAAAGTTTCACTAAACTCTCGGAACTCTGAAATTAATACTTTCACAAACGTCAAAACAATACTCAGAAATTGTACATTTATAAAAATCATTTTTTTGAAAACGATATAAAACTCAGTCTACGAACAAACTTCTCACAAATTTTGCGATTCCGAATCCAAGTGATGAAGCTTACTGCTCTTGCTCAGAATCAAATTTAGATCCTATTTATGATTTATATGTAGATTCATAGAAGAAGGAAAAGCTAAATCGGTCTGCAAGAAAAACACTTCATAAAACAAGAGCGGTTAAAGAGCAAGTAGAAGATACTACCAGAGAATGCTTAGAAAAAGATAAAAATAATAGCATTACTTTAGAAAATGAAGAATTGACAGTTAGTAAAAGTGATTCTGTAAGAATATATAAGTTAATAAATTTAATCCAATCCGAACTAAAAAAAAAATAACAACAAGAAATCTACTTCAACCGATTTTATTAAAATGCAAATTACAACTGATCAAATCAAAAAATCTACTTTGAGCAAAATACTGCTGCCTAAAGATCCATGTGAACGGAAAGCTAGCTGGTCAACATAAAATACCTGGGAATAAAATGTTGTGGCCTTGCAACGTGCTGCCGGTATGTTCCCGTGGGTGAAATATGATTCCATGTTCTGTTGTGGGAACGTAAATGAAATGCGTCTTAACTTATATAAAATATTATAGGATACTGTTAATCCCGGAAACAACAGATTACATTCATGCCAGTTTCCTTCACCTGAAAAGCTCCTTCCCTGCATAACAGTTGGAGAAAGTATTGGAAGTAAGGCAAATATAATCTTTTCAAAAAATCGTAAAATTAGTCCGGACTATTCTAACCCAGTTGCGGATCCAGGGGGAGGGGGTCCTGGGGGCATCATCAACAACCACCCCCAAAATTTGAATTTGGGACCCCAACTTTGGGTGATCCAAAACCCTCGAAAAACACTTCCCAAGCCACGATACAGACTCCTACCACATCAGAGCCCTATCTTAGTCCTCACTCCTAACATTCTAAAATATTTGCAGCGTTGTAAAACCACTGACATTATAATATGGACTCACTACGTCCATAGAAATACAATGCAGAAAGTGGGCTCACTTCTATATAGCGTTCTCTTTCGGTTTAAGCACCAAGTACTAACCACTGACATGTATAATATGGACTGACTACGTTAATATAAATGCACTGCAAAAAGTGGGCTCATTTCTATATTGCTGACTCTTTCGGTCTAAGCACCAAGTACCAACTGAGAGAGAATTGTAAACAACAAATAAATAATTGGGTCCGTCGAAATAAATGTTTTTAAATTAATTATTTAGGGCTATTAAAAGTGTGGTTTGAATGACTACCGCAGTTTGCACCCTAAACTACTATTCTATTAAAAAATGACTTTTTGTAAAAAAATTATATTAAAAAATGACTCATCAACCACACCGCTTAATACGAAACCTTCCTAGTACCTCACTACAGTAGTGCGGTGGCTAAACCAAGCGACTTATGACGCTAGACAATTGTGGCGCTCCATTTAATGTTCTTTTTTTTCCTAAATCTAATTGCAGGATGACCGCACCCCCCCCCCCCCTAATTTCAATGCTAGATCCGCGCCTGTTCTAACCAGATTTTAAATGAATGAGTCACTTACTGATGAACTGAAAGAAAATAATAAATTTGTGAAATCATTTATCTTAGGACAAGTTTTTCAAAAAGGGAGTAAGTCATTAGTCTGAAACCGAAAAAAATGGTTCCTAAAATTTTATTATAAGTCTCCTGCCTTATACAAATAAATGCTAAATTTGGGTTTAAAGCTGCCTTCTGCCTTTTACTATGGCATACTTTGCTAAGATTTGATACCGGTCTTTCTGAGAGTATTGTCAATTTACTCAAAGCAAAATGAAATGAAATGTGTAATTCAGACAAGAAATTATTTGATGAGATGTCAACAAGAAGGGAAATTGAATACAATGTTAAGCATGCTATTATTTTTGGTTAAGAAGATTTAGGTCCGCTGGGTAGAGAAAAAAAAGGTATTGCGATAAGTGTTCTTTTGATAAATACCCGCGGGCTCAACCGGAATTTGAGGCAAGGTATTGGTTTCTTCGCTGATTCTGTGAGAGGAAATGACCTGAATTTTAAAATAAAGTGATACATATTTAGAAAAGCTTTTGCGTAATGGATTTGATGTCGTTGAAATGACATGTGATCAAGGGTCTAACAACCCATCTTATATAAAAACTATCGGTTATACCATAGAAAAGCCCATTTTATATATCAACGACAGAAAGGTTTATTCCTTTCACTTAATTAAAAGTGTACGTAACTGCTTATTATCTAATGATATTCCAGCTGGAAGTGAGGAGCTAGTCTTTTGGAAAATAATAAAAAAAACTTTATAAATTCGACAATGGTGAAATTCATCCAATGTTTAAATTGACTGACTCACACCTAAAGCCGAATAATTTTGAGAAAATGAATGTTAAGCTCGCAACTCAAGTATTTCAACAGATATATATAATGCAATTCAATTGTTGTTGTTTTAAAGATAAAAAAGAGAAAGAAGTTACTCTTCACACCACAAAATTGGTTTTGAAGACGATCAACCTATTTGACACCTTAAACAGCTACACGTGGCATTTTGAAAATCAAAACAAATGTACCATTTCTGAAGATATGAAACAACGTCGAGAATGGATAAGAAGTTGGAAGCATTTGTGATGTTTTGATGGTCTTATTCAAACAATAAATGCTCTTATGTACATCTATGTACCCAACGTTTAAGGACGTGGCCTTGGCCAGGGTCTTTCAATACAACATTTTTGTATTGTATTATGCATTTTGAAGATTTGCGAGTCAAGCAATCCTACATCTAACTTCACAATTGAATCAAGACATTGAAAATATGATTTCTATGTTGAGAACGTTTAAGGGGTCATATGAAAGTAATCCTTCGATGTACAGAGTATACCGTAATTTAAAACAAATTATGTTTCAAAATTATTGTCTTTCCGATTTTTCAAGTTATTGCAATTCCGGTGATTTTGACAAGTCATTTCAAAGTGTGGAAGGACTAGATAACTTGGCATGTAACAACAAAGAACATGAAAGTAATATTGAAAAAGCTAGAATTGGTCTAACAATAAGACCAATTCCTATGATACCCTATAGATGAATGCTCGTTTGTAATTACGTATGGTCACCCATCTACATATGCAAGTTTGATTTTTGAAGTATGTAGTTCCTCGCATATATTTCTAGAACGGTTCGTCGGACAGCAAAAATAATTATCATAAATTTCACAGGATTTCATATTCTAAAGAACTTTTCAGTACAATAAAATCGTCTAAGACTGATTGTTTTCACAGTACATATATGTAAGATACCAAAATTTTTATATACCAAGAATGGGTTACCCAATTAGTCAATTTTTGAAAATTTTATTGACTATTGCTATGAAAACACCATATACCAAATTTCAGCTCTCTACGTTGACGAGTTTTCAGCCAGTATCTAAATATATAGCGAAAAACGAAATTTTTGTATGTTATTGTTCTAATTATATTAATACGAATTTCAATAAAAAGAATTAATCTTATAATAAAGATTGACAAGGCAGATCAATGTTTTAAAGGGGATTGAATAAATAATAAGCCTGAAGCAGAAAATTATGAAGTAAATGGTAATGAATTGTCTTTAATGGAAGACGAAGATGCATAATTTTCAGTTTTTAAATGTTTAGAATACATGCATTAGGCCTACAAGGGATGCCATGTTAAATAAAAACGCACCTTGCACTCTAACTCGAAGGTGGTGTGGAAATGTGTGCATTAATAATGTACACATGATTAAACGATCATGGTTCTCTGCCATTTTATTGATAAAAGCAAGTTTTCTTACTGTTTTTCATTTTAGAAATAGTTGAGTCTTGGGAAAAGTAAATTGGGGAGCATACATTTGATTTACGTATGAATTGCTTTTAACATTTGGAAATATAATGTATAAATGAAAATCATGTTAACCTTGAAATCAAAGCAAGCAATATGAATTGCCACAGCTTCGACATTTTCAATCATGAAAAAAACATCTAAATGTTGAAAATAAATTAGAAATAATGAATTTTCACAAACCCTAAATGCTTATTACAAGTTTATCACATCGAAAAAAGTAGTACACCAATCGATAGTACCTACCTACTCTTCAAGATCTTTCATTTGATATCAAACATCCATGATTCAACACCCCACCCCGTGGCGGGCTACAACCCGTAACCCAAAATCTACTCCAACAAACAAAAGAATTATGAAAATCCGTGAATGCGTGACGATATTATACGCGAACATAAAAAAATACATCGGCTAAAAATTAAAATCGCAGGACAGAAAATTTTAAGATAATTATGTACGAATTACCCAAAGAAGAAAATTCACAAGAATTTCTGATCCAAAGTTAACTTAGCCATAAGTTAAGAAGCAGGCGAGATTTCCAAGTGTTTTACCAAAGTTAACTTAATGACAAGACACAGATGAGTTTTCCCGATTGTTTTACATTTAAAATGCACACGGCAAGAAAAGGAAGAGAGAAAGAAAAAAAAATTTAAAAAAATCAAATTATCTTTAAAACTTTTATGAATAAAGATAAAAAATTTGAAAGCGCTTATTGCATGCAACGAAAGAAACTGGCAATTGATTCATTTTCGTAAATAATTGAGAAGGGGCAGAGTTTTCAAATTTTACTCTCATAAAATGTTCCAGCGCTTTTGTGAAAACAAATTTTTCTGAAATATTGACAGTTTTTGGTCGCATGTTGTTGCTGTAATGGACACATGTTGTTGCTGTACTCCTATGATATTTGAACAGCACCTGCCTCTGCTTACATTCGTTTTGCTCTGAAGGATTAATGGGAGAAACTCATGCTGGATTCTCTGATATTTTCGGGAAAAATCAGAATTTTATTTGACAGAAATTTTACATTCCCTTTCAGCACCTTGGCGAAAGCGAAATTTATCTTTTGCTTAAAAAGTGAGATAGTGTGACCCGAAGTACATTATTATGAATAATTTGATAGGAATTTGAGCGATTCAGAAAGTTCCTATGGTTTTACGTAAGCACCTGCCAAGTATGGCTTAATCTCACGGCACGCTTATCATGCTCGGATTGATAAACGACAATCAACGTCCTCATGAAAACACAAGTTCCAGTATGCCAATAGAGCATGACATGACATCAACTTACTGGTAGAAGCGAAACCTATCCGTCCAATCTCTGTCGATCTCAGGTCACGGCACCCTACCTACCACAGCCACTACGATGCTCCCATAAAGGGGCCATCCCAAGTTGAGGTGGATAAAACCTTGTCATCCAGGGCTCCTCAACCCCGTAGTAACAAGTTGGCCAATGTCGGGCCGCCCATTTGCTATGGCTTTCGTAAAGCATGATCAACGGACCATATCTTCATGCAAGATATACTCTTTTAAACGGTACTGGTAACTCCGTTCGGGCCTAGATCTTATTTGCAACGTCTAAAAGAATTGTACTTGGCCTATACAGGTAATACAATCCTTATGGGCGCTGTCAGGGGGACCACGTGAAGGTTAAGATGTGCCCAATTCAGTCTGGAGAGGCTTCGAGATTCACCATTTGGATCTTATAGCTGACCATGCATACTAACCATATAAGCACTACTAACATACCTACATACCTAATTTCCGTTTTCTATCAACTTATTCATACTCTCTCTCACTCCTCGCAGCACTATGTCTGAGATTTTATTATTCTGACTTACATGAGTACATAACTTCGATTGCATCGTGGGCCATCTGCCTAGCATCTACTACAGTACCCACACAGCCAAAAATCTCAATTTCAATTTCACTAAGGTAAATTTACCTCGCCTTGAGAAGTGCCAATTCGCGCCCATAGCACTCAACTAACTATACCACACTACTGTACGCACTCTCTTGGGAGATGCCAAAGCGATCAACAAAACACCAAAACACCACAATAAACCAACAAATTTCATCTATCAAGTATGCATGCTTTCCTCTTATACAGCTTTCACCTTGTTCAGCATTGCGCTTCACAGACTACTCCCCCCCCCCCCCCCCCCCCACCATTCAATAAGATTTTGTCGTTCGGGTAATCCTGCGTTCTCTCGATTTTTGGTTTTAACTCGTAGTCTCAATCGCACTACAATAATTCATAGCCAAGTTCTTTTCCCTCATTCATGCAAAGGACGAAGTGGGTGGCTTAATCTCTTCCGAGCAAAACGAATGTAAACAAAAGCACTGCTTTTCAAATATCATAGGATACAGCAAAAACTGTGGGACAACATACATGCGGTTACAACAACAACTTTGGAACAAACTTTCTTAATATTTTAGAAAAACGTGTTTTCACAAAAACGCGGGAAGATTTTGTGAGATTAATATCTGAAAACTCCGCCCCTTCTCACTTATTTACGAAAATTAAATGTTTGACATTCTGTTTCGTTGCATGTAATCTGCGCTTTCATATTTTTTGTCTTTATTCGTAAAATTTTTAAAGAGAGTGATTTTTTTGTTATTTTTTTTTTCTTCTTTCTTTCCTTTCCTAGCCGTGTACATTTTAAATGTAAAACAATCGGAAAACTCTTCTGTGTCCCCTAACATGTCATTAAGATATATTTGCCATAGGTCCGCGCCTTAACACTTCTGGGGGGATACCGCCTTAACAATTCCTTTGTCGGAGTCATCACTTTGGAACATTTAGGAATTAAATATAAGATAACTTGCGTCTTGTATTTATTTATTGGTATCTGACTCAGAAATTAGTTTACGTAATTTTTGCCGTTCTATAAGACTGACAAACAAACAAAAACAATGCGTGAATTATCTTATTGAAAATTTGCTGTTTTCAAAAACAATTTGTAAATTATATAATCGAAAACATATTTTTATGTGTTGCCACAAAGCTATTCGTGGAGAGACTAGACCCTAACTTATGGCTTTAATCTCCAACACCGGAAAGGTCCATGCAAACTTGAATGCAAACATGGCTTCCGGGTGGAAAGAAAAGAAATATCAGCAACTATACAGTTGGTAGCCGTGGAGCCATCGACAGGTTGGGACAACGAGGACTTGCGTATAGCACAGCGAGAAGATCCAGACTTATCGCCTATTCTAGCTTGAAAAGAAGACATTGAAAAACCAGAATGGAAGGATATTTTGAAGAGAAGCGAGAAACTGGAGGATTTTTTGGAGTAAATAGAACAATTTCTTAAATATTGGAAAGATTTTATTGATTACATATGAGGGTGGATGTGGAGAAGTGGTACGGCAAATGTACCATCTGTGCTTCTTACAAATGGCAGCCACACAGGATTAAAGGAGATATGGATAGCTGTAGACATCGCTGGACCTTTTCCAGAAATGGATAGCAGAGATCGTTACATATTAGTTCGTATTGACTATTTCAGTAAATGGTCTGAAGCTTAAGCAATTCCTAATGACTTGGTATACAGGATTCACCGTGGCACACGAGGCAAACGAAAAATCGTTCATCTAGATCGCTTATGTCAATACCATGTGCATCAATACCGTGGACCCGCTGTTGTTCGAGACGACTGCCTTTTGTGTTACGTGCAACAAAAAGAGATAGGTGACATCTATTGGAACTGGAAACTACGCATAATATGAATTATTAGGTGCGGACAGTAAACAACTTAAGGTTCGGAAAATCGATGTTTCTGGAATGGAAGGTGCACTTGTCACTGCCAGAAGCGAGTCTTGTCTGCTACAGTGAAGTGAAAGCGTATAAATAAGCGAAAGTATCCTAATTGGATTGCGAAAATTTGAAGTACTTTGCTAGTGTTGATTGGTAATTGTCAATTTTATAAGAGTAAGCCCTATACTTTACCAATAAAAGAACGTATGAACTATATCTGAAATATTGTATTTGGAATAACGACCTAAGGCCATGTTCGCAAATATAATTCATTACTTATGCTCGTCTTAATATTTCAAATATGGTACAACTAAACAGATTACAACTTCGTAATATAAAATATTATGTACTACTTCAGTCACTAAATATATTACGGAAATAGTTTCATAAAATTAAAGTTACTTACAATAATACATAATTCAAACATTACAAAGCAATTATTAATAAAATACCATTAGTTACAAAATCAAAACTAATGTGAACCAAAGACGAAAAATAAGAGAGAAAAAATAAATTGAAAATAGAAAAAGAGAATGGTAAAATTAAATCAAAGATCAAATTAACAAGTAAAAAACTAGAATTGGTCTAAAAATAAAACGAATTCTCCTATGATATCCTAGATGAATGCCCGTATATAATTTTGTATGGTCACACATCTGTGCAAGTTTGATTTTTGAAGTGGTTTATCGCATATATTTCCAGAACGGTTCGTTGGACAGATGTCTGGGACTGATAATTTTTACAGTATATACGTAAATAACCAAAATTTTTATATGGCAACACAAAGAAGGGATTGCCCAATTTAGTCAATTTTTGAAGCTTACTTACTACACCTATGACAACACATTGTACAAAATTTCAGCTCTCTACGTCGACGCATTCTCGAAAAACGAAATGTTTGTATGGCAGCCCATTTTCGAGCTTAAAATTATTTTTTTTTTTAAAAAAAACCCCGAGTGCAAAATTTCAGCTCCCTAAACGCGTTCTCGAGTTATCGTGCGGACGGACAGGCGGACAGACGGACATGCAAAAATCAAAATAACTTTTAATTTTATGCATGGGTATCTAATCTATTTTGTTCTAGCATCATTATTTCTGTGTTACAAACGGAATGACAAACTAATTATACCCTATAGATGTTTTGATATGTTTTTTTTTTTGTAAGTAAATTTGTAGACTATATGTATATTGTATAGAACTACATATATAGTAATTGCGAAAATGCTTCCGTTATAATGTCAGATGGCTCCACTTGTACCATTTTGAACAGTTTTGCTCACGCTAAGCGGCTAAAAGTTCTGCAAATGTCGACGCCAAAATAATTTTCGAATATATGTTACGACTTAGGACATAGCAAATGATGCGACGCGATAATGTCGTCAATAAAAAGTCGAGCAAATTTCTAAAATTTTCGTTGCGCACTGCGACAGTTTTTACATCAAAACCAAGTTTGCAAATGAAATCTGTTGATGCTCACCAGAAATTTTATCACTGAAACATAAAGTAGAAAATTAAGTACCTCAGATTTTTTAGGTCTACCACTGCCAAGCCAAGCCTTCATTACTAGTGTTAAAAAGCTATGCAACTTTGTAACTTCATTACTACGATCTCAAGAGGTTCGATGAATCCACAAGCCTACTATGGCTATTTGAAATTGGAAAATGAAAATTGAGCTACCTTGCCATTTTATTAGGATTAAAAATTACTCACAATGATTTGTAGACCAACATTATGCGATAATACTGTCATTTTTTCCAAAAAATTTAGTGCCCCCTTATTGTGATGCCTCAGCCGGCCCGCCCCAGGCGCCTCATCCTTGCTACGCCACTGCTCCTATAAAAGGCGACTTTTTTTGGTCAGGTCTTTTTTTCTAAAAAAATTTCTACCTCCCTGTCAAAAATTAATTATACGTCGATTTAAATATCAAGTCTACTTATCTTATTTTACCTCCACAGTTTAGTTTTAGTGCAAGGTTAAGAAACTGCAGTTCGCATGGAAGCGATACGGTGAGTGATTTGAATACGTTTTATGGAGTATAGTTGTTAATTCTTTATCCTAGCTTGTAAATAGTTCTAGTGTTTGGTTTTTGGTATGAAAGTAACATAGTGTACGATCCGTATCAAATATTACGATCACGGTGCGGTGGTGTCAGTGAACACCATGACTGTGTTGTCCCCCATACATGTAGCTGTAGTTGGTAGTAAAGGGATGAGTGATGTATGTCTGTTTAGTAGTTATTCCTTATACTTCACTGAGCTTATCTGTGCTCATACCACGCTTCTTTATATTTACAGTGACCCTTGCACTTGGAGAAGAGGTATAGAGCTTAGCGACACTTAGTGGAAGCAAATAAAGCGGTCTCCAAATTCTTTTCAGTTTCATTTAAATAAAAATAAAGTCTACTTTCGTTAGTACCTGTACATTTTGTTAGCTCTGAAAACGGCCGACTTTCTATTTTTAAATTACTTTATTTTTTTTTTTTTCATATGATTTACAAAATATTTAAAGGGAAAACTATATTAAATTAAATATTACTTATTAAAATTTAGCTTGTCACTGAAAAATTTCCATAAGGCAATTATATAAATTCACATAATATAACATAACAAAAGTAAATTTCTTCCTTTCCATCGGATATTATTAAATGTATTGATAAGTTATTCGTGGCAACAAATTTCCCCAAAATCAGGGGGAAGACAGGCGAAAAGGCACTTGATTCGGAATCATGACTGGCTAAATTGTTTTCCTTCAAATTAACATATCTTCTAAATTGCGTACATTATAATTTGTTGGGAGAGACTTTTTAATTATTTTAATACGTAGCAGTGGAAAAATAAACAATCCTACTGTCTCCGGAGGTTCGGTAGTTTTGAAATTCGCCATAATGTTTGTAAAAACTCAATTTAAGAGCAAACTTTCAGTTAACTTTAGCCATTTTTAGAACTTGGTCTATAACTTCATCGATAGAGTGATTATTAAGAAGCTGTTTTATCGACTCATTATCAATAACGACTGTAAATAACAGCTTAACGTACTCCCTCATCTTAGTCGCGTAATCCGCTATGTTGTCTAGAGATTTCGTTGTATGACCACAATTCTTGATGACCTCCTGTAAAACCTGAAGAGAACCAATGAGTATCTTAAAATAATATAATGCTAACACTTACATTTTCAACACTTGCTGAAGGCCATCCAAATTTAACCAAAATTTCCTTGTCGAGAAGCAAGTCTAGAAGTTTCTGAATGTTACTTTTTAAATTCGTTTCATTCATGACTAAAACTGGATCTTCTGGATCATCGATTTCCATTAAGGTATGATCACTCTCTTCTGAATCTGACATTTTTGTATTTTCATCCATTGTTTCAGTATTTTCTTCAAATGTGTATTCTTCAATTTTAACATTTGAATCGAGATCCTCCGTTTTTATGTTTTCGTATTCAATATTCTTCACAGCATATTCAGCTAATGGTAAGTTGGATTTAGAATCTGAAGATAAATCTAGTCTGTTGATCTTTTTAATTCTTTCCTTTTTATGTTGCACCAAATGCAAGTCAATTTCTTTCTTCGACGAAAATTTTTCTTTACAAATTAGACATTTATGTTCAGCTAAAAGTGAAAATCGTAAATTGGTTGAAATTAATAATGCGTTTGAAGATTTACCTGTCTTGTGTGTGCGAGAAATATGTCTCCTAACTCCTCCAATTGTCTTGAAGGATTCATTGCAATAATCACACTTTTGCAATTCAGGTGCAGTAGAATGAGTAATCTTTACGTGTTTTTTTAACCTTAAACAGTAATAAAATAATTTGTATTCAAATCAATCAATTTAAGAGTTTCGTAAAATAAATTTCTAACATACAAAAAGATTCCGTCTAACTTAATACCTAACAAGTAAAAAGCTAGAATTGGTATAAGAACAATTCTTATGATCATGTATGCCCGCCCGTATGCAATTTCGTGTCGTAACCTCTCTGTGTAAGATTGATTATTGAAGTGGTGTTTCACATATATTTCTAGAATGGTTCGTGGGGTAGTAAAAATAATTATAACCAATTTCATAGGGGATTTCATATTCTGAAGAACTTTTCAGTACAATAAAAACGTCTAGGACTGATCGCTTTCATAGTATATGAAAAAAACCAACACCAAGAACGGATTGCCCGATTAGCCCATTTTTGAAATTATATTTATTTTTATTTTTTTAAAGAAGCCCGTGTGCAAAATTTCAGCACTCTAATTGAATGTGTTCTTGAGTTATCATGCGAACGGACAGACGGACATGCAAAATTCAAAATAACTTTTAATATTAAGAGTGGGTATCCAACCCATTTTGTGGGACCATCATTATTTCTATGCGTAACAAATGAAATGAAAAACTTAGTATACCCTATGATTTCATCTAGGATATAATAAATATTGTATGTACGTGCACTCTAATTCGAAAACTAAATATTTTATTTATATGAGAAATGTAAATACGTTTTACTCTATCGGAGAAAGTGTGCTACAATCTAGGTAAAATGCAATATTTCCAAATTTCGGGTGAGGTGTTGCAGCCGCAATGCCTCTCAAGTATATATGTATCTCCATCAAAATCTGTAAATCTAGTAAACCTAGAGAATGCACTTACTGCTGCACACTGACCGTTCATTTTTAATTATAGAGTAGCCTTCAAGAAAACAATTCATTCTGTCAGGTCGTTTGGTTTATTGTAATAAAAGTTTGTTTAATTATTTGTAACATCATTTTGTATTCTTTTGACTCAATCTTGAACCCGCTAATACATCACCACATGGTTCTGGAGGTTGTGAGATTGAGCTTGCGTTCCAGAAAAATTTACAGTGTGAGTTGGACATGCGCAAAATTCTGACAATTTTGTTTTTTAGTTGCTATGGGCATAGAGTAAAGAAATCTATAGAGATCCAAATCTTGCTATGGTGATCATGCATTCTGCACGGAAAATAGTTAAAATTAAAAAAAAATTGACGAATTTTTTTTAATTTTTTTTACTTTGACGTCCTACAACTACCGACAAAACCGCCTGTGAAATATTTTAAGATGCACAATTCACCACATGATGCACGATTTATAATAGAACATATAAAGAAGTTCTTTATCACTGAAAAATATTTATTTTTTTCACGACTTTACCTTAAAGCGTAATAACTGCAGATTTGGTCGACAAACTAATTCCTAGAAACTTAAGTGCCATCTGTTGATTAGTAAAATCGGATAAAAGTGCGTTTATGTAGGTAGTACCTACAGTCCGTGTAAAAAATTAAATGACCAAGGTACACATATGTCCAGGTACAGCATCTTCCCCTAATTATCTTCAGAGAATGCATGCTTTAAGTTTGCAGGACTTTGGATTTTTTTTATGGAAGTTATAATAACTTTTGTTTTCATGTTATTTTGCGAATGTTCTGTTATGGTTGCAAAATTAAATTTATTGTTATTTTACCTCACTAGACAGTTTAAAACTTTTGGAATTAATGTTAAATTTTTCAATTTAATATTTTCTATTGACTGGATTACACCCTATTTTTTTAAGAAGGATAATACTTGTTGTGTGCTAACAAGGTATAGTTTTTGCTGGCCGAGCACGAAAAAATCAGTCTCTTAATAGCATTTCTCGCCGTCTGTGATGTTTTTCTCTGGGTGGTATTAACATTGAATGAAAACTCATCTAAACTTTTTTTATTGAATATCCTGCACCTTATGAAAGGTATGTTTAAAAATTGATTTTCATATTGTGGAAATTACTTAAAATCTATAGGATTTTTGTAGAGTTTATAACGCGTTTTAACAAACATATTGTAAAAACCTATGAAATGTTTCGTAAAAAAGAAACGCACGTACCTTTCCGATGGTGGAAACTTGCTTCGTAATTTTTACGAAATGTGGATTCTTTTGATAATTAAAATGTAAAAATTACGAATATTTGATATATATTCTTTAGAGAGAGATTGTGTAGTATTACATGCACTTTCGTATACTTAAGATAAATATCGTAAAATTTATAAAAACACTTGCAGACCCGAACAATAAAGTACAGTTATTCTCTGCATCCGTTTGCTACAAATTGCGTGAATTTCAAAGTAGAACGTCATCGACAAAACTTCAATTTGTAAGCCGGATCTAATTAAATAAGCTGATGAAATACATATAGTGCTAACAAATTATCTTGCTAATAACTACATAGTTAAGTGCGTATATTTTTTCAAGGTGAAAGATGAGTGTGGAAAGTGTTGTTTATATTCCTCGTATAAAAATGGAAGCAGGGGACGTATAATCAGTGGAAATAGTTACGAACGATTTGTTCGCCTTACTTTACAAATGGAATTTCTGGGAATATTATAAGTATGTTAAGGGCATGTGTATAATGCAGTTTGGAGGAGAACTGCCCTGCATAGCTTTCTCTTCCCGTTTCAGCATGAAAATTTCATTAGCATCCAGAAATCGTTTTTGATTCCAAAGCATAGTAAATTTTGCTGCGATGTAAAATAGAAAATCGAGTGCGAGGATAGTGGACCGGCTAAAGACCGACATTGTCTTACTGCTAGTGTTTTCCATATAAAAATAGCTCGGATTGCGCTTAAATACCATAAGTTCCATAAATTTGTTGTACACGCTATTTTTTTTAACACCATTAGAAAGAAAACGTATTGGATTCGGCTGCAATTTGTTGCAAATTAAGGTCAAAGTTTTTAAATTTGTTTCCGATAATTTCTTTTCAAATCGAGAGAGAGAAATTTTCAAGGAGTACTAATTTGGTAGCGTTGTTATATATAACCAATTTGCTTTAAATTAAATATTTGCAGGAAAAATCTGATATTAATTACCTGATGATTTTCTCAACATACTACTTTTAATCAAAATACCCGTGCTTTTGTAAGTTTTCGATTACAAACAATTTTCTTGTACTGAAACTTCCTTAACAATATAATTTTAAATTTTTTGAGTATAATTTAAGACTAAAAAGAAAAAAATAATAAAAAACACTTAACAAAATTTGGTTCAAAATATGCACTAAAATATAGAAAAAAAATTCACTTCACTCAATGAGTTCCTACATGTCAAAATTTTGAACTTATATTACATTTGTGTATAAAATTTTAAAGTGAAGTATATATTTCCTTAGGATTAAATGAGTAGATTGGACGAGAGTACACATATTAGCTGTGTTCTTTTGTGTACCTTGTTCTAAAACTCTCATATACTGGAGAGAACAAATTGTTCTGTCGATTGAAGAGAACTATTTGTACTGTTCGATTCATTTAAATCTTTCTATGAAAATGTATGAGGCGTTCTTTTGTGTATCTTATGTTCTGCCCTGTTTTGTGGACACAAAAGAACACAGCTATTATGTAAATCATATTTTAGAAAAGTATACAGCCTGATGTCAAGATCGAATGCATTTCGGTGGCACTTGTTGATGTTTGCTCACCCGTGCATTGCACCTGGAGCGCAGAAAGTGACACAATTGCATCTATTAAATTTGTATTTACTTATATTCGCTTCAAAGTAATGATATAAATACACGTTGTCGACATACGACAAAAATGTTAGAAATATTGGTACAATTCCAAATTTTACTAATTTGTAAACTAGAATCTTATACGCCGACGATAATATACTTGAAGTGAAATATACAAATTTTGCTAATTCGTAGTTAGAAGCCTATCTTATATTTTATTACTCACTTTTGCTTTGAAGAAAAGTCCTCATCACAAAGTTTACATTGGATTGGCTCAGTGCTATGATGCAATAAGTTGTGATTTCTGAGCTGTGTAGCTTGTATGAAGCTTTTTCCACAGCTCAAACAGCTATGTGGCCGTTCGCCAGTGTGGGTTTTCATATGACGATTAAGAACTTCTTTCGCAGCAAATGATTTAGAGCACTATAACAATAATAACATAATCAATAATCATTTTGAGAATAATTTTTTTATAATATTGATTACAAACCCTTTTACATGGATATGGCTTTTCCCCTGTATGAGATCGGCGATGTTTTCTCAGAGCAGCATTTGAAGGAAAACTCTTTTCACATAAATCGCAAGGAAAAGGGCGTTCTCCTGTGTGACTTCGAATATGAATACTAAATAGATTTTTTATCTAACAATGGAATATTTAAAATAAAAAAAAAAATACTTTAACGTGGCTGTCCCGTAGAATGACTTCTCACAGTATGGGCACTTATAGTCTCGATTCTTAGGCTCATCTGCTAAATGTTGACGCAAGTGACTTCGCAAGTTGTCTATACGATAAAACACTCTGGAGCAAACTTTGCATACAATTTCTTTTTTTGGTGCTTGGTTGTCACAAATTGAAAACTGCTGATGTCTATACAAGTGATACCTTCGGGTAAATTCTTTACCGCATTTTTTACAAGCAAATGGCTTGCCTCGAGTATGTGACTTTTCATGAAGTTCCAAAATTCCCATTGAAGGGCATCTTGCGTTGCACGTTTTGCAAGGATAGTTTTCATTTCCAGCATGAATCAAAAACACATGCCGTTCAAAACTTTTAGAGTTTTTAAATGATTTCGGGCATTCGTAGCATCGTATGTGACCGGACTGCAAATTTAATGAGATAATATATTAAAAAATATTTTTTTGCGAATAATTTTAGTCCATACATGACAAGTTTCAAAATTTTCAAGACAACAAAAGCAAACATCTTTTGTCTCCAATTTTTTTGCCTCTTCCTCTATTGTGTTGATGTCCTTTTCCATCTCTTTTCGCAACTCACTCTGTTCTTGCGTGTTATCTATTTTGGTTTGAGTTCGGCAAAATTTCAAATGCCTCTTCAAACGCTAAAATCAAAACAGTAGTTTTCCATGAATATCGAAATTGAGAAACTTTTTTTTATAGATAAGGTAGCCAACAATATAGTTTGATGTATTTGAATAGCGTCGTCAGTAAGTAGTAAGAGAAAATCAGATCTTGCGAACATTAGAATCAGTTGTTTTTATTATCACCGTGAATATCCTTATAAGTATTTGCATGGCCTTTATAGGGATTAAAAGACGGTTAGGGAATAATGAAAGAGCGATCCAGAGCTGTTGAAGCAAAAATTCGGTCGTTTTACAACACACTGAAACCGATCAAGTATTGTTATGCCCAATTGCTGTATTTTGTATATTGCTGTATTTTTACCAATTGCCTATGCCAGAATTGAATGCCGACTGGTGACATATATAAAGGTTATAAATATACTTACGTTCAAATTGCTGTAACTTTGAAAGCACTTGCCACAAACATGTTCTATAACTTCATTTATTTTTTCGGTTTCCTCATCTGCTTCTTCTTCTGCTACTTCTTCAATTTCTTCGTCATCTTCCATTATAACTAACTTAACGACGTCAGAATTTCCAATTTCATTTATGATGTAGTGCTCTGTTTCATCGTTGTAGTTATCGTATAGTACTTTATTTTCTTCGACAAGCTCTATCTCATCATTTTCCATATTTATTTTTACTTTAATCACAGTTTCATCTTTAATATTTAGTGCCATCTTAGAACAGTCTGAAAAGCAGGAAGATAAAAAATAATCGGCTACTTAAATAAAGTAAATTGCAATCACAATAAATTAAACTATTTATTTATTTATTTATTATATTCCATTGAGCAGATAGTATACAAAAATAAGTGGACTATACTACTTTGGAATAATATAATTAATGTAATAAAAAGTAAAAGAGGAAAAACCATTTCAAAATGAAAATTCAGAGAAAAAGTAAATTAATAAATCAAAATGAAAAGCTAAATAAAACAATAAAGGAAACCAAAAAATTATAAATACACAATAAAAAACGATAGAAAAATAGAAGTTAAATTATCGATAAAAGTAAACAAAGGATTTTGTGTTTTGCTTAGTTTTATAGTTCAATTAAGAGAAGAGGTTGTTACGAGTTTTCATAATCGATTTTTTTTTCTTTTTTTTATCATTTAATTGTTTAAGAAAAGTGCTACTTTCATTGGAATTATGAAATTATGTAAATATCACACGACTTTGCTACTTTATATGTTATCGGCACTGTGAGAGATTCGCCAGAAAGAAAAATGTTTTGAAATATTTTAGGTTGGACATTTTTGTGAAAGCACAAAATAATTATTTTTACCTCATGTGTTTGGGAGCGTAGTATGAAACACGCAAATAAAGTGCTCAGGTACCGGGTAGAATGAGATTAAAACCAATAATAAGTTATTACATGCATACATACACATATTCCATATATATACAGCAAAGCCATACTTTTAAATTTTAGAGTGGCTAGGTGAATTAAAGATATACATAAATGAGTTAATTTCAAAAATTAAATTAAAATTGTAATAAGAAGTTGAGCTGGGCGATATATCAGTAGTTCTATATAATAGGTAGAAGGCTTAGTTAGTACGTTTTACTCGTGTTTTATCGAGCTTTTTGGTTGAACTAGCACTTATTTTAATATTAAATTTTTCGATCGTCTCCATTATATTAGATTGCATCATTCTACTACGTCAAATGTAGGGTGTTTAAATACATATCTCAGCGATTATATGTATGGTGTATGCAAATCACTTTTTCTTATCAAATGATTTGTTTAGTATATCTACGCCGTAGGGATTTTTCTTTTTGTTCACCATTCCTTCTTTTGCGAAATTCCTTAGTTCGAATATGCTTTGAAGATTTTCCTTGATTATTAAAATATACATTCAATTCATAACAACTTCATTAGAATTAACTTTAGTTTAACCTTCATTTGTTTAGAAAAAGTACATGGTTATGCGTATTCTTCGAGATTATTGCTTAAAGCACCAAAAATAATGTTAAAACAAGAATTACTGTTAAATACTTTCAATTATAACGTAGAGATGAATTGTTGAAAGGTTTTATTTCTCCTTTAACTTTTCTGGAGCCCTCTTGCATGAAGGTCGTCTAGGTCCGCTAGTCTCTCTCTTTACAGGTCTACAAGGGACTCTAAAAATATCTGCCCTCAGAATCAGTTGGGTGGTTGGGGTATGCAGAAAGGCAGACCATCTGCGCCTTCAATGTGGATGTAGGTAAGTGACGTAAAGGTCCCTTCAGGACTGAATGTGTGCCGGCGTTTTTGGTTTAAGGCACGAGATTTTTTTTTGTATATGGCAGGCGGCAGCGGCAGGTTTTTCGTGGAACCTCCCCACACTCTCCGCCAATAGCCGGGGCGAGTTAGCGTGCCGCCCTGCAGTCAACGATGTCCGCCGAGTGATCTGTCAGCTCATGCTGGCAGTCGGGACTTAACGTCCAGTAGTCAATCACTCAACATAGGTCCGTAACACCTTACCATTTTACGCTCTTTAACTCTCAGCTGAGTAATAATTGAATGTGTGTATGTGCAGCCAGAGTCCGAATCTGTAGGCAGCTAAATTCGATATCTATGTCAGCACAGCGGCATACAATGATTACTCGGCTGAGAGTTTTTGTTTGAGGGATCGTAGTCATGTGGTTCAAATACTTTTTTTTAAATAACTTTGTTAGGAAAGGTATACAAATTTTATTTTGGTTCGGAAGATAAGAAAGCAAGCTTAAGATTATCAGAACACCATTTTTCTGTATGAATAGTAGTTTAGAGCGGAGGAGCTATTCAAATCAAACTCTCGTCAGTTTTACATAAGAGCACTGCAAATATTTTAGAATGTAAGGACTCCGTTGAGGCTCTCATGTGGTAGTGAGGGAATGTGTTTCATGGCTTGTGAAGATTCTCGAGGGTTTTGGCGTAACCCCCGGAATATAATGTCGATTTCCATTGATATTTTAAGAAAAGTGCACGTCAATCAGTAAAAAATGAGTTGAATGGAACAACTTTTGACGCGATGAAAATGTAATAGTAGCTCATATCCGTGTAATTTGTCAGATTGAAATTTTCTGGAAAAAATAACATCACAAATAACGTAAAAATTATAAAAATTGTAATTTAAAAGATTTTGGCGTGATTGGGGATGAATTTGGTAGAGTAATAGTTGAAGATTGATATGTGATGCTCAATGACATTCAGTTGTGACATTTCTCATGTAGATGTGTGGGTTTTTTGGTGTAACACCGCCGATTTTTCCGGTGTAGCACCAGACTCATTTGACGTACACTTTTTATAGTAGTGCAGGTCAATGGAACAATTTCGGTGTAACACTGCAAGAAAAGTGTAACACTTCTGCTAGAAAACTTGATCAATGGAAATCGGTATAAGACAAGCCATGAAATCGCCGAAGGCACCGACACATTAAAAGGCCTTAACGTGCCGGGTACAGCATGCAGTAAGAGCTCACTCTCACTGATTTTTGTATACTCGTCATGGAGCAAAAACTAATGTCTAATTTCGATGGGAATTCAGTGCAACACCAGTATTGCACTTTTTCCAGCAGTGCAACACTGAAAATGTTCGAAGGGCCAATTTTTATAGCAGAAGTGCAACACGAGGTTTGCACTGATTCCCCTACTTGGCACTGGATATTTTGTCGGTGTTACAAATACATATTCAACTTGAATTGTCATCTGCTCTGTCAAAGTGTACTGTCGCGATTATTTGTGAAATTTTGGAGTTAAATGAATTAAAAGATTTTATTTGGGTAATTGGCATAAAGTTAAAAAGAAATTTGTTTCTATATATCAATAAAGAACATTTATTACGTTTGACAGTTCCGGGTGTATATACATATATATTATCGATGGACTTCAGTGCTCCCAGTTCTTCGCTGCCAGAAAAAGTGCAACAGTGAAATGGTCCATCGAAATGGACATAAAATTTCATCTTAAACAGGTCCTAAAGCTTAAAATTGTCGCTCCTACAGCAAAATAAAGTTAAAACAAATTGCAGCCAAATATGTTTTCTTTCTAATGATTGTAAAAAAAATAGCATCTAGAACAAATTTATGGAAATTATGGCGTTTGAACAAAACACAAGCAACTTTTATATGAAAAACTCCTGCAGTAAGACAAGGCAAGAAGACTGTGGATGTCGCCTGCTGACCGGCCCGCTGCTCTCTTTTTTCGACTTTGTTCATGGCTTGTATATTTCGGGGGTTACGGTCTTGGCCTTGATTATATGTTATTACTTATCTGTGGTTGTACTGTTTGCGGACGATACATTAGTGTACATATACATAGAGTGTAAGGAATTGAATGCGGGAGTTAAGCTCTTACAGGAAGATCTATCTGCCTTGGACACCTGACTAAAATGAACAGACTTATACCGATTTCCATTGATCATGTTTTCTAGCAGAAGTGTTACACTTTTCTTGCAGTGTTACACCGAAATTGTTCCATTGACCTGCACTACTAGAAAAAGTGTACGTCAAATGAGTCTGGTGCTACACCGGAAAAATCGGCGGTGTTACACCGAAAAACGCACACATCTACATGAGAAATGTCACAACTGTATGTCATTTAGCATTACATATCAATCTTCAACTATTACTCTACCAAATTCATCCGCAATCAAGCCACAATCTTTTAAGTAACAATTTTCATAATTTTTACGTTATTCGTGATGTTATTTTTTCCAGAAAATTTCAATCTGACAAATTACACGGATATGAGCTACTATTACATTCTCATCGCGTCAAAAGTTGTTCCATTGAACTCGTTTTTTACTGATTGACGTGCACTTTTCTTAAAATATCAATGGAAATCGACATTAAAATTAATGTGGAAAAGTCAAAATACATGACAATTAATGATGCATTTTGTGGTAACATTAGAATGAATAGTGATGGAATTCAGTATTAGTAAAATTAAATATTTAGGAATAGTTTCGCATAATAAGATAAATTTTAAATCATATAAATTATATTTATAAGAAAAATGGGAAAATATAATTTTTAAAAAGAATTAGGAATAACGTCACTCTGTTAACTGCAATACAAATTTATAATTCGATTATTTGGGCAAGTTTTGAATATTGTTTTTGAATAATAAAGAGATGTTGCGTAGGATCCAAAAATTGAAAAATAGAGCTCTGCAAATTTTATTGTTGTGTAACAGATATATGTACTTCCATAAAACTGATGTTAAGTGTATTAAAATGGAAGAATGTTGAAGAAAGAATAATATTTAGTGTTTTCTTATTAATTTTTAAGAAATTAAGAAATATGTATTACCTGATTATTAATACAGAACTATGAGCTATGTAGTGTAGTGATATTCATTCAATTAACTTATGCTAATTAGACTTGGCTTTTACAGTACAAATAGGTCTCAAAATTTACTCTTATATAAAGCAATAAAAATATACTATAAGCGAAAATGTGATAATATTATTATGATTAGTCATGTGCTATTGTATAGTTAAACTGGAGCTAATGAAGAAGTATTATTATTACCTCCTCCCAGAAAACGGGTTTTTGTGATTTTGTGTACTGTTTCATTTACACCCTGTAACTTTCGTATTATATTATACACCCTATAAAGAGAGGCTACAAATAAGTCAGTATCAAAATTTTACGGTTTTCCCTCAAATGCTTGCCAAATATATTTTCTTTGAAGATTTGGAAATTTTAGAATTTGACCTTGCAACTGACAAAGTGATATTCTCCAAGAGAATGAAAAATACAAGCATTCCCACATAGCATCAGCCAATTCTCAGGAGGCAGGGGATCCTCATGAAATAATACTGTTCTGATTACAATGTACTTTTGTGAATAACAAATTTTTCCTTTTAGGTAGCAGTTTAGATCATATGTACATCATTTTTTACTGTCTGAGCAACAGCTAGGTATGTTAGCTTAACTTGTTATTTCTTTTCTAAACTTCTAAATTCTTCTGCCTAGCCTGGTTATTGTAAAAGTAACAATTTATTTAGTACCCATATACCGCTAGTTTTTAATACGAAACAAAAGTTCTGTAATAAAAATAAAATAAGACATTTTAAAATAATACATGTAGAAAATAAATATCTTAGCTAATTATTATTTTTATGACATTTTATAGAATACAAATATTAACCAAGGTTTTCTTTACAATTCTTAACCATTTATTACTACATTTATATTTTGCTCTAAAAAAATATTGATAATTTTCATCGCTTATTATTTTAAAAGTATACTAAGGATAACCCCAGGGAAGGAATAGCGCAATTGCAACATTCCAGAAACTTTTTCAAGGAATATTAACAAAACTCAATACGTAAGGTGAAGGAAAAGTTTACAATGTTTTTCGAAATTTTTTACAAATTTGTAGTAACTAGTAGTATCTATACCAAAGGTGGTGTCGACACTTTTGAACAACCCACTGGAAAAAGAGCGCTTCCCTGGAAGCTCGTAACGCTTATTTTTTATCCCAATTCATTGCCTTTTAACATAAGGTTAAAACACAATGTGAGCGACAAAAACGCCGTACAAAACGTCCGTGAAAATACAATGGGAACGACAAGAGATGTCAATCCCCATTAAATTTATTCTGTTATTTGTGTTCTAAATTAAAAATAGAAAAAATTTCAACGATTAAATTAAAAAATATTATTAAAATAGCATGTGTGGCCGTTTTGGCTAAGAAGATAAAAAACGGAACCAACATAGAAGAAGGTGTGTCCAAGAGTTATCCTTCAAAAGTGTTTCCTGAGAACAGCATTAAAGCGCTTGCGCTTGCTTGTGATAATTTATGGTATTAAATTGTATGAAGTTGATTACATATATTAGCTGTGTTCTTTTGTGTACCTTGTTCTAGAACTCTCATATACTGGAGAGAAAAAATTGTTGTGTCGATTGATTGAAGCGAACTATTAGTGCTGTTCGCTTCAATTATAAATCTTCTATGAAAATGTATGAGACGTTCTTTTGTGTATCATTTGTTCTGCCCTGTTCTGCGGACACAAAAGAAAACAGCTCCGTACTGAAATTATTGTAGGTTTGGAAAGCTACCGCTAAGTTTAAAAACACATTTAAATCTAGAAATTTTGTCAGCACAGAAAGTACGATAATTTTGTTTTGTTTTTTAAAATCATTTATTATATAATATAATATTATAATAATTATAACTCACTTTTAGTATCTAACAAAATTAAAAACTTCACTCTACACTGAAACTCAAAATGAGAAATGCGTTCCTTCGCACAATAATGGAAAAATCCAGTTTAAAGTCTTGGAAAATTAGATGAAATCACCCTTTGTTGCACTTCTGCTAGACTCATGAAATAATCTTCAGTTTCCAAGCGATGGCTCTGCAGCACTTGAATTACTCACACATAGGCGCCTTTGCTTATTTTTCTGGATAGATCAGTGTGAAAATATTCTTCTAAAGAGCTGCCAAATGATGGCTAGAGAAGTACTTAAATTGCTCTTTTCTCAGAAGCACTGGTTTTTCATCCCAATGGGAATTGTGTCACAGATACAGTGTCAAAAAAGGAGCGCAATGTGTGGTCAATGTGTATATTTTATGGCCTCTTGAATGCTGTAGGAACGCGTTAATACATTTACGTCTTTCAAACTCAAACAACAAAGAATCTGGTGTAATAAGACACGTTGCCTACTTGGCTTAAGGACAGAATTGCCGGAATAATTGAAAATGGAAGACATGTTGAAGAGTTGGAAGTTCCTCGTGGAAAGAGAGAAAGGTGCGCTTCCTGTCCACGATCAAGATAGAAAAATTAACTCGAAATGCAATAGCTGCCAGCGATACATCTGCTCAATACATTATAAAAAATTGTGTTTTGACTGTCTTCATAAATAAAATAAAATGCATAATTAGATGGCATATGTACAATAATATTATTCTTGAATTATTAAAACTTTCATACCCAAAAAAAACTTTTGAATTTCATAGTAAAATTGACAATTTCACAGTGGGGTCATTCTCGACCCCAGGGTAGGAAAATTAAGGTTGAAACTATGAGTAGTAATAAAATTTTAAAGAATAGCTGAAAAAATTATCTTCTACTTTTTAGGATATTTTTGATATGTAAATTAAATTAATTTATTTGTTTTTATTTTATAGATTTTAGTCTTTTGCGTAAGTACACCTGCAAAAATAAAACGAAAGTTTTCAAATGAGAAATGAAAACAAATCGTCTAAATTGGTTACCAATCAATTTTCGTGAAATTTGGAACAATTTGTAGTTCGGATAACAATACAATACAATACAATATCTTCATTTCAAAGTTTCGACTTTCGAGTCGATTTTCTGGAACTCAGCACACAAACATATCCACCTTCTATCGAGCAGTTTTTGTTGCAATTTGGAACACATTCGTAGCTCTCACAATCCAATATTCACGCAATATTCGATTTAAATATTTTTCGAATGCTCCACGGTCCTGCTTGCTTTATTCTGAAAATATTGCATTATCGTCTGTTCTTTTGTGTACCTTGCTTTAGAATTCCCATACTAGAGAGAACAAATTGTTCTGTCGATTGAAGCAAACTATTTGTACTGTTCGCTTCATTTATGTATAAATCTTCTATGAAAATGTATGAGGAGTTCTTTTGTGTCTTTTATGCTGCCTTGCTCTGCGGACATAAAAGAACGCAGCTATTATCACCGAAACTTCGTGTGTACCTAGTTTCGAGAGAATTGATTAAATATTCTAGGATTGCTCCGATTCCCATTTATATATATATTTTAAATTGAAGAAGATTTGCATATAGATTTTTGCATCTAAGAACATTGCTACTTTCGAAAAGGGGATCGTTAAGTTCAATTTAGGCTCAAATAGTATTGAGCAATTCTTAAAATGACCTCTTCCTTTTTACTATCTAACATATTTGCGGGCGTTTATTATCGGCAATTAAACTTTCTTGGACATAATTTCAAGAATATAACCACCACCGATATTGCATATTATAAAAGAAATATGTATTCAATTTCAGTCACAAGCATAAATCATAGGCATAGGCATAATTTTAATATCACTTACCTAATTAGAAAGCAATTTCACTGCTTGCTTGCCTGCTTTTTGGGAAATTTTTAACAATTAAGCCCCTCTTTTTTATACAATTCGTGGCAAAATGGCCGACAAGAGCTGTCAGAATTTATTGCGCCTGAGTGGTAAAATTCGCTTTTAGTTTTTCACTTTTACCAGAATTCACACACAATAAAGGTATATATTTTTAATTTTTTGAAAGAAGTATTGAGTTTTTTACAGTTCAAAATCGTTCAAAAATAACTACAAATAACCAAAACATAAAACAGAAAAATGACTAATCTGCCTGCGCATAGGCAACTAACAACAAGGCACCACACTATTGACAACTTTACAAGTGTAGTGCTGCTGCTGCTGATGCTGAGAGCATTTTGTTGGCTGAATAAACGTCCTGCCAGATTCAATAAAATTTCCCACATAGAACATTTTCAGGCGGCAAATATTTCTCAGAATTTGTGTGATAGTGAAATTATAGGAGTGTTCAAGGCTATGCAAATATTTTTAAAACTGCTTTATGCAATTAAAATACTGACATGGATATATGTAAATTGACCGTTCGTCGAATGAAAAATGAATAAACTCAAATGGCATCATTTTTATTATAAATCTGTAATTTCTGTATTAACATTATTCAGGGTAAACAAGGTAAAAAACACCCCTAGATTAAATAATTCTAGCTTGATGGAAACAATAAATTGAGTCTTTAATAATTATATTCTGCAAAGATTTTAGTAAAAGCAATTTTATTATTAGATATCGTCGAGTTTTTTTTATCATTGGCTTTACCAACTTTTTCCAAGGATTACATACATATATCACAACGATTTCGTCGACGAAATAAATTTGGAAATAAACAGGGGGATTCCGTCGATATCTATGTAAACGATATTTACAAAAGATTGTAATTCCACAAAATCATAGAATATGGTCACTATTTATTCTATAGAATAATTTCGGAGAACCAATGTTATTCCGTGGATATCACCATGATATTTTCCAAAGAATACATTTTGATTATTAAGACCATATTTTCCAAAGATTGAATTTGAACAACCAGGGAAAATCTGCGAATAAGAAAATTCAATAAAAATAAGGTTGGTTTCGAATATTTATTAACTTTATTCTATCTTATATACATAATATACACATTTTTTCTTCAACAACTTAGTTTTTGCAAACATATACCTACAGATTTACATAATTAGTTAGTTAGTTAAAATTAGGTATTGTTATTGTTTGGATTCGCCGGTTGCCTGTATAAAATACTTTTACTTAAAATGATGTATTTATTAAGAAACGAAGTATACTTAAAGAGATTTCCGCGTTTCATCAGACGAAATGAGAATTTAACATCAGAGGAGCTTATAACGAATATGATTTTGGTACAATGATTAATAGGTGTGTGTGTTTTAATTATACTTTTAGTTGAACAGTTATTTGAATTTTCTAGAGCTTGGAAGCTGCGTTAATGGAGCTGCTTTGTATTTAGGTACTATTTATTACAAAAGTTAAAAAGAACTTTAAATTCATATTATACACCGAAATGACTCCGAAAGAGATGAGCAACCTCGCACCTTAGAACCAGAAGGCGATGTTTTCTGAATCTGAGAGCCACGAATTTGCACTAAACCTGTGAACAAGAAAGTGAAGATCAATAGAAATACGTTCTCTGTGATTCTTAGATTAGCAAAATTCGCCCAAATAAAAAACAAATATATACTCACCAATTAAAGAAAAACAAAACAATAAAAATTTAGAAATTCCACACCGCGATCTATATGCATTACTCTTCAAGAAAAACTGAGGTTACTGAGCAGTAAACGTGGCGTTGCAATTCATAAAGTTGGGAAAAGTTCGTAGGAATCTGCATTATATGTGTCAAGCTTGTATTTTTAGTGGAAAAAAGTTAAGGTTGAAACAGATTACACTTTAGTGCGCGGCGCGACATCGCCGCAAAATGAACGGTAAAATTGTTCCGCCGCGCTGTGACACAGATTGCAATAAGAGCGCAGCAGTGTAGATACAGCGCTCTTATATTGACACTACATATTTTCATGAGAAGTTGCCTACCTCAAATATAATTTTTTTTTTGTACTACTGAAATTGAGCAGCAAATTTATTTTTAGAAATGACTACGCGGCAAAAATTTTCGCCGCGCTGTCGCGCCGCGTTCAATGGCGTAATGTACAATAGGAAACACATGTTCTCTAACATTTTGCCGCGTTGTCAGCCTTTAAGCAAGGCAATCTTCATAGCTCGCAGACATAAAAAATGTTCAAATATTGAAGTTGAACTCACTGCCCGTTTACATGATATTTTGATTACTTGATCTCTACTTGAAGTATACTTTAAGTATTCATGTATACGTACTGTATCAGTACGTTTAAATGCATACTTGAGTACTTGAATTGAAATCCACTTGAAACTCAAGTAGGGTTTTTGGTTGAATTAATTCCATTTACTTGACTTGAAATTTTCTTGAAATTTACTTGAAGTGACACTTTACCTTTGACAACTCTGCATTAAGTTCAATACATAATTGCGGATTTTTAAATAAAAATCTTGAGAAAAGTGCTAAAAATCACAGCCTGAATTATCAACAATAATCTTCTTCTTGTTCCTCTTTGCCGTTTTCATATCTCGCACAAATGAAAATTTTCAAGTATTGGGTTTACATGAATTTTTTCAAGTACCTAAATCGAACAAAATTTTGTGATTTACTTGAAGTCAATGCGCCTTTACATGATATTTTGATTACTTGATTTCTAGTTGAAGTATATTTCAAGTATTTATGTAAACGTACTGCTTGTTTCTTAAGTCTTTTTTGGTTTTTTCACATATTCTGCTTAGACTTTGGGTTTAGCAACACTGGCGCCGTATTCTCTTTTATTATCGGAGGCGCACACCTAAATTTATCTGCATAAGATGCCTTATTTTCCCCTCCTTCTGTATTCACCATTTTCCTTAAAAGCTCTTTTTCCTGAGAAACCATCTACTCCCTACAGTCTATAATCTCTTCGAGCACATTCAAATTTACCAAAAACCGCTTTTTTGTAGTCCACGCAATCATTGCACATAAATATAAGGTTTTTTTTTTTTTATTAAAACTATATTAACATTATATGCCGCTAAATCGCTACACTTTGCAAAATATTTTTGAGCACAAGTGCCATTACATGATATACTAATTCCTTTTCGCAGACTTTGGGGGTACTTGCTTCAATTTACCGACATTTTCATTGTTTGTCACTCACGGTTCTTGTAATAATCACTAATTATTGGGTCTATTTCCCTTATCGCACAAAATACCTCTATAACCAATAATTCTATATATTATGATAGAATATTACAAGATTCCATTCTGATCACCGAATTTATGTAAATTAGATAAAATTTTCCGTAACGATTTGATAACACGTTCACTCCCTCTCGGTTGTATATCAGATTATAACTTCAGTCTATCATTCACAGATTCATTCAGAATGAGAAAAGGAACACTGGTAATAACGGTACAATAATAAGAATAGGTAAAAGAAACCCTTTTAACATAAACACAAAGGAGTTTTGGGTGATATTGCAGTTTATTGACATGGTAACGTATCCTGGGACTTGGGCAAACAAACATTAGAAATGACATTTCTCATTGCTTGGGTTCAATCAGAAAAGTTTAATTTTTACTGTGTGACAGAAAATATTAGGCACTTAAAAAGTAATGCTACAAAATAACAAAATTGCAATAAAATGGCTTCGGAAGAAGTCCTTACTCTAGAAGTAATCAAGAAAACTCAGGAATCTTTAGGAAAATTCGTTAAGAAGCCTGCGCTTTCTGAAAAATTGCTGAAGAAACCCCCCTTCCGCTTTTTGCACGATATTATTAAAACGGTATATTATTCATTTCTGACTTTATAAATTTTTAATTTATATTGATTAATGCTTTGAAATTGAAAAATATTCAAGTTCTTATTTGTATCGAAAGATAGATTATTTCAAATTCTCCTAGATGGGATATTTACTAATTATTAGTTTTCTATAATTTTCGGGATATTTATTCATTACAATAAAAACTAAGGGTGAGTTCACACGGGACGCTTTAATGTTTTTTCAGAGCAACTGATTAAATTTTTGTGGCGCTTTGTTTGAATCAAGACTGAAGCATGATTAAAGCGTCCGGTGGGAATGCCCTAAGTTGATTATTTCTACATAACTTCATAAAACTTCACAATTATTTTACTTAAATCGCCCTTTTTGTTTTTATAATTGCAAGTAATATGAAATAGCTGTACCATAATTTGGAAGTTTATTCTGTTCGATAGTCAGATGACAGTTAAATAAGGTTTTTTTTATATTAATTTTTAAAATGAAAAATATTGCAGGTTTATAATATAGTAGGTCGTTTTTATATGTTCATATTTCGCAGCGAGGCCATCGCATTTTAGTCTGCCACACTTGGAACTGTTCCTGCATTCTTATTGGGTCCACTCTACAAAGTATAAGTTTGAATGTAGCGAGAAATCTGAATCACTTTGTCATAAGGAGAGAGTTTGTTGGGGTATAATAAGAAAATAGATTTCAGAGCAATTTAAAATTAAAAAAAATTACTTCTAACTAATTAGAAGGCATGTAGTCAAACATCAATAAGCTATAATATGTTTCTTTGAAGGAAAATTGTATTAAGTGTGCAACATAATGCAATCCATAGTTTTGTACGCTTTGTTTATTTCTGTAATACTCTAGCGAATTCAAAAACATTTTTATCAAGATTTGATTATCAGATCATTGATGTAACCATAGATGGCACAAGAACTAGATGTCGCATGGCATACTGGAGCAGAGTATACAGATTGTGAAATAGGTAGTGCATTATGGAATGGACCATAACATGTTTTAGAGCATGCCGAAAGCAAATCTTTTTATAATAGCAGTTTCGTATACATTTGATGGACTTCTTCAATACTTCAGATTCGAAAAAATATGAATCACTCGACGTTATAAATCACTTCTAATGTTGTGGTCCATTCCGGAATGGACCACCTAGCCATATAAATTTTGTATACTTTTTTGGTACTGCATGCGACATCTAGTTCTTGTGCCATCTATGATGTAACCCATTTCCCGCCATTGCATACATTAACAAAAAGAAAAAAAGAAAAAAGAAAACATGTTCTGACAGGTACTAGGTAGTATATACATAGGTATGAATAAGAGGATGAAGATGGAAAGATATGAATCAACGTGGCTTATCTGTTCTCTGTTGGAAGCACCAGGTGCTAATAGACTCCTATTTCGACTATTCCTATACATATTGGAGTCTAAAAAAAACTAACACCCACAGTGAAAAGCAAACGAAACGTTGAGCAGTGAAAGAGCAAAGTGCCCATTGTAGTTTAATTCAATATCAATAAATAGCACGCTGAAATTCATTGACTTATTTAGACAAAAGCAACTTACAACTTATTATAAGGACATATTGAAATATGGAGTAATGGATTAAAGCATAGATGGCAAAAAAACTAGATGTCGCATAGCATATCGCAGAAAAGTATACAGATTTTACATGACTGGTCCATTCCGGAATAGACCGCAACATGTTTCTGAGGCACCGAGAACAAATGTTGCTTTGACAGCAGTTTTGTATACATTTGGTCAACTGCCTCAACATGGTAGATGCGGGAAAATATGAATCACTTGATGTATCACTCATTATTTTTCTTTCATGTCGCTGTACTGATTAAAGTAAAAGAATGATGCACAGCACAACTTACTTCTTTCTTCTCTCGTTTTTGGAAATACATTTTATTTTGGTGTAGTTATTAGGATTTGAGGACTTTGTATCTAAATAAATGACCTTCATAAAATCATTATTTGATTTAATTTCTGCTAGTAGTATCCCATTATAGTTTACGATAATTGAGACTACATTTTAAATCTGTACTCAAAATTATTATTTGAAATATGAAATTTGTTTTAAAATATTTTGTATACAATTTACAAGGAAGCAAAAGGTAAAGCAAGATGGGATTATGATTGAAAAATCGTCAGGTGATTTTTTAGTTCAAAAAGCATCATTAGCGCGTTCTCGCCGGCATGTACTACTGGATATGTATGGTGGACTGTCCTATTGAGCGGCATGTACCACTGGTGGTAGGTGCCATGCGAAGGAAGAAATCAATTTTATGTGTTTTTTTTTTTTTTTTTGTTAATGGACTTGGATAAAACTTTCAAAGTTTGTATGGAATACCAAAATAACTCACACACCACCCCCTTGGGTGGTTAGAAATTATATATAAAATTATAAATGCCTCGACGATACCTCGATTTGGCACTTGATGACGTGCACAAAGGGTAGCCAGCAATGCCTCGCTCCAATATAAAATCAACGATGCGTCGACCCGATGAACGGAATGCCGCAATTTTTTCTTAGAAATTTACTGGAAATTTTATTCTTGTAATTTATACGCACTTTTGGAGTCCGACAACAATTTTTATGAGCGTAGACGCGTAGGCTAGCACTAAGTAATTTTTTGCTTCTTTGCTCGAGAACTAATATTGTTTTTTTTTTTTTATGAATATGTTCATGAAAGATACGAGTATGTATATCGTAGAGAAAATCAAGAGCTATCAAATTTTGTAGATTTTGTTACAGTTTAAATTGCCAACTGCGGATTATGTCTATGCATTATGCATATAGAATGACAAACTTGGTATACCTGCTCTATGTCCATTATTTCATCTATAGATTCTAGGGTCAAAAAAATCTACTTGACCTCAGAATCATATACCTTATGATAATTCCCGTATTATATTTTTCAACACTCACGTACCCACGTGGAGTTAATTTCACCTGAAAGATTTTGTATTGTTCATTAGTATGTTAATTACATCACATAATGAAAATACTGTTCCTTGAAATTAAATAACAGGTCGGCCACCAAAATGAATAAAAAATCTACCGAAATAGTTTGTGTTTACCCGCCTAGACTCATAAAAATTGTTGTCGCCCTCAAAAAGTGCGTATAAATTATAAGGAAAAAATTTCCAGTAAATTTCTAAGAAAAATTTGCGGCCTACCCTACATCAGGTCGAGGCATCGTTGATTTTATATTGGAGCGAGGCACTGATCTCGGCTTCGCCCAATGCATAAAAATTCGAAGGAAGAAATTTCTAGTAAATTTCTTATAAACCATTGTGGCCTTTCCTTCATCGGCTCAAGGCAACGGTGATTTTGTATGGAGCGAGGCATTGCAAACTTAAGCGCCCACACACTTATCAATCTGTTGCTCAACTTGAAGTTGGCACAACGGTTGATCAACTTGACAACACTTCTCAATTTCACCTCAACATAGACCTCATATAAGTTGCTGTTGAATGTTAATAAAGATGGCATCGCAGTTAATTAAAATAAAAAGAAACCGATCATTATTCTAGCAGGTTATATGCTAACTCCCGCAAAATTTTTATAAACATCCATAAACAACAGAATCGTTTTTCCTTTATTGAAACCATCTAAACCTAGTACAAATAAATATAAAGATAATATATATCTAGCCTAGTATTAAATTACAAAAAACTCTTACAAAACTTTTAAAATTTCAAAGCTCAACGACCAACTTATCCTCCAAAAGCTTCAAATATACTGAATTATACCAACAGTTGACCAACATGCTCACACACGCATCAATCCGTTTATGCCAACCGCAAGTTGATCTCCGACACCCATCAACAGCTCAACTTCACTCTCAACCAGAGATTGAGGGTTAAACAGGCCCACACACATATCAATTTATCGCCTCAACTTCAAGTTGAGGTAAAGTTGAGCAATAAATTGATAAGTGTATGGGGTACTTTACTCTTTGGGCACGTCAAGGCATCGTCGAGGCACTTTTAATTTTATATTCTAGAAAAGCGTTGTTTTTTTCCTCTACGTGTCCAGTCTTTGTATGTATTAGTAGGTCTATGGCCCTGTCCTTTGCTGACGGCTTGTATTATTTGCATACAATTAAAATGCTTCATTACTGGCTTCATTGCCGATCTGTTGAGCAGCTTGCTGAGGAGTTTGTGCTGCTACTCCAGACACCTCGAGCCATTTCCCGGCCAGCCCGATCAGAGATTTTCACGGGTCGGCCAATTTTTTGGTTTTAGAACCTCCTGGCTCGCACATTTTTGAATTTTCTGAACTGTTGTATGGGATATTTTACATTTCTCAGCAATATCTCTTGAAGATTTTCCTTCGCCAGAAAGTTCAAGGACCTTTTCCTTAATGTGCACTGCAATTGGCTTCATGATTACTTTTGATTTAATACACTTATTAAGGTGTAAATTTTCACAATTTTGTTTAACGTTCTTTGACAGACTATTCGATTGCATTGCAAAGAACTTTCTGAAATAGCGGTAAATACGAAATGGTCACGTACGCCATGTGTGGTGTAAAAGTGCAACAGTGGTCTTTTTCCACATAACTGTAATTTTTTCTTAATAATTACATGAATTAAAAATTAAAAGCAACATATTCTGAATATACAACCTTAAGTGTAAGTAACAACATTCTTTTCATTTCCTTCAGCCTTTCAGTTAGTGCGTAATAGATATTTAAAACAAAAGTGTGGATCATCGAAACACTTTTGCTCTTCACTGTATATAGCCTGTTTCTTGTGTTAATTCTTTGTTATTTATTTAACTTACCGATTCGTAATAGGGTTGTTCCAAAATCGTGGTCGTGGAAGTTATCTTTAATTATATCCTCACTTAAGAAGGGCAAGAAGAACGATGCAATAAATTACTGGCCTATTGCTAAATGATCGTGTTTAATAAAGATTTTGAAGTCTTAGTTTAGTCTGTGATGTTTTGCAAGTTAGTAAGGCTGGTAAGCAAATTGACTGTACTTATATTGATTTCGATTCTCTATTGTACTTTGGTTAGACCAATCTTAAAGTATGCCTGTCCCGTCTGGGCTTCTTTCTACTGTGTTCACGTTTTCCGAATCGAGGAAGTTCATCGTAGGTTTCTTGATTTACTCTTCGTGATCATTCTTTCTTTGTAGTAGATAAATCAGGTTTTGATGAACTTAAATAAATAAATACATAAACAACAAAATTCAAATTTTGAATGCGTCGATTATCCCAAATCCAGTAGTAGTTCTTGAATATTAGAAATAAACAAATTTATTCACATGCCTTAAATTTGGAAATCGTCTTTTAATCATTTAAAATTGTGTGAATCTATAAGAAAATTGTATGATTGTATGATTTTACTATGGACATCATTTGGTAATGTTCGGGTAATTGCTTTCATTTACATAGCAATAGAAAGCTGTATACGAAAAAAGTTGGTACATTCTAAGATCTCACCAAAGTGTCGTTCCAGCTTGTGTCATCCGCAGTTTGGCTTCGAACAGAAAAATTGAAATATGCTTCATAAGTTCGCCCAACCTTCATTATACAGTGGCGTGCAAAAGTTTCCGGCCAAAGTCAATTTTTGCTATATACAACGAAAATAACACCGATGAATAACCATTATGTTAGGAGAGTAAAGGGCAAAGAAGGAGTGAAATAAAGCAACATTAAATAAATATATTCGAAATTAATAAACACATTAATTTATAAAAAAAAACTTAAAATGCACTGTTCAAAACTTTCCGGCCAAAAATTAAATTTACCAAATTAAATCTATTAATTCTAGAAAATAGAAACGATTAAAGGGAAGAAGTACTAATACACTATTTCCACCATTTGTATAAATTAATACTTGGTGGCCATCCCTTTTGCTGCTATTACGGCATCGCAGCGACGTGGCATTGACGCAATCAACCGATCAATGCAATCCTGTGGATTTTGTTCCCATTCTTCCTTTAGATCTTCCATCAAATCATTTTTATTTGAATGTTTTTGCGTGCCAGATAGACGAGCAAGCTCTTCCCATAATTGCTCAATCGGATTAAGATCCGGGGATTGAGCTGGCCAGTTTAAAACACGAATTCTTTTTGATGCAAGCCACACCTTAACTAATTTAGATGTGTGCTTGGGGTCGTTGTCGTGCTTGAAGGTCCATTCTTCTGGTAATTTATCTTGGGCATAGGACAGTAGATGATTTTCCAAGATTTCTTTGTACAAACGACTATCCATAATACCGTTAATTTGTACTAGAGGTCCTACGCCTTGCGCTGAAAAAATTCCCCAAACGATTACACTTCCCCCGCCGTGTTTAACTGTTGGTATTTGGTATCTGGCATCATTTCTACTACCAACTGGACATCGCACGTATCGGCGACCATCACACTTCCAAACAAATTAAATTTGCTTTCATCCGAAAAAGCAACCTTCTTCCAGTCATCAAGGGTCCACGCCTGATGCTCGTGAGCGAATTCTAAGCGGGCCTTCTTATTTTTTTTTGCTTGTGAGTGGTTTTTTAGCTCCAATCCGTCCAACGAGCGCTACATTATGCAGTCGTCTCGTGACAGTACTGCGACTGATTTCAGCGACGTTTTCAGCATTCAGCTCACGAGCGATATCAGCTACCGTTTTCTTCACATCAGCTGTTGACTTCCTTTTGATTATTCGGTCCACTCGGATTGTAGTTTTTCTTGGCCTCCCTGAGCGTTTTTTATCTTCTACACCAAATCCCGTACGATATTTAGTAATAAGGTCATTCACCGTAGATTTTCCAATACAAAACAAAGCTGCAATTTCTCTTGATGTGTTTCCTTCCTGTGACAGTTTTATTATGCGCTTGCGCGTATAAGTTGAGATATTGCGACCCATTTTTACATTTGCGAGAGTACAATGCAACTGAATTTACCGATTAATTGACACACCATTGGTAAAGTGAACTTTGATATCCTAGAACATTGAGAAATTTCATGGCCGGAAACTTTTGCACACAGTTATTTTCAACATTTAATATAATAGCTAAATATAATTAAATAATGATATTGATTTAAGTGTATTAGTAACTCTATTTTATTTGCTGGTTTTATCGGTAGGAGTAATATTAAGTTTCATCATTATATGTGGGAGACCGAAGTATAATGTATTTGGCCGGAAACTTTTGCACGCCACTGTATGTATTAATTGTGTATTTTGTAAATTTATGTAAATGTATGTTTGTGGTGTCAAGTTTTTATATCGTTTTAAACCATTATACATTATAGTCATGTTATCCTTATAATAATAATGTTTTTTAGGTCATTAAGGGAACAGGATATTTCGAGGATTTGTACACCAAAGCAGAACTGGACTCAGAAAATATAAAGGAACGAGATGCAAAGATGCAATTTCTTCAAAAGTTAATTGATGTTTTAAGTGTGTTTAGCGTATAAAAAGGTAAAAAATCATAAAAATAATACTTGTTTTGTTTTGTTTTTACAGAGATTGCCACAAATGAAGATGTTGCCGCGCGGCCATCAAAAATTGTTGCCGGCCAGGAGCCCGACAAAACTAATCAATTACTTCAGCTAATTGCGTTCGTAATTTTGAATAAAATAGATTGTAAAAAAGCGGTAGAAACAGTAAAAAATGGGCCGCAAAAACAAAAAGGAAAAGTTAAAGAAGGCTCTAATAAAACAGTCGAAAAGCAAACAAAAATAAAAAATACTCATGAGAAAAATAAAAAAGCTCCAGATAAAACAGATAAAAGTGGATTAAAAGATAAAATTCCCACCAAAATATCAGAAAAATCTAAAAGTGAAAAGACAAAAAAGGTATCTAAAACTTCTGATCGCGAAAAGATTAAAAAGGAAGTGAAAAAATCAACTATAGATGAGAAACCCATTGAAAATGTTGAACCGGTTGAAAAGCCAAAAATATCGCCCCAAAACAAAAAGCAAAATGAAGAAAGAAATTCTGATATTAATGTTGAACACAATTCTGCTCCAATACAAGAAAATAATGAACTGAGCAATGTCGAAAATAAACAAGAAGTAATCCAACCTGAGCCTGAACAAGAAAGAAAAAATTCTGTACCTTCTGTTATCGTTGATATTAGTGAGCATGAAAAACCGCCTGAAGGCAGAAGAAGAAAATCGTCCGCAAGTATAAACTCTAGCAGTGAAAATGTGCAGCAAAATAAGGATGTACATGTATCGAAACAAAATCCTAGAGCGGCTTCATTGAATTTAACACAGCCAGAAGTTATAAAGCCTATGCCCAGTAGTCCTGCAACTATTTCAGAAAGCAATCAACCTTCGGAGATAAAGCGAGAGACAACTTTCGTACAAGAAAATTCGAATGCGATTCCAGGTAGACCAAGAACATCCTTACGACCTCCAAGTGTGCGTCCAGCTTCAGCAAGACCTGGAGCACCTCGTAGACGGGATAAAAATGTTGAGATAATATTACAATCGAACGAATCAGTAAAAATGGCTGGTATTAGTGTGAAAGTTGATAGTTTTAATTCGGAATTAGAAGATGACGGAGAAAACTTGGTAATAATAGAAAATTCAGTTATAAGAGATGTTGACATCAATGCTACAGATGTTGTCAACCTAACAGAACAGCAAGGGCACTTAGTTCAACAAATCTTGGAAACACAAAAAGAGCTCGTTCATGCCGAAGAGAAGAACTTAGACCCGGTAACTAACGAATTCAATTTAATATTTTCATATTTTCTTTTTATAGTTTTGGTAGTATTAGACCCTATTCCTTATTTCGATGTCAGAAATGTGTCTTGGATTGGCTGAAAGAGGACAACCTCTGACGATGTGGCGCCAGAACTATGTTTCTGTCACACCCACGGAGTAATAATAATGAAACGAAAACATCTTGGAAAGGATCGCGGTCAACTTTTACGGATCTTCACGAATGGATTTCTCACCATTATAATCCAGTCTGAGGTTTTCGCTATTATAATGGTAGATAGCATCACTACCTCTATTTCGAAAATTATATTCTGAATCGAATGTTGACCAAGTTAGATTCTAGCACTCTTTTTTTCTTAAGGCTAAAGTCTAGCGTATATCTTGTCGCTTTAACGATTGAGTCCTTTATCAACGACGGAACAAAGATTTTCTTTTGTGGCTCAGGAAGAAACAATGCTCAGCTTTTTTGTTTTGTAACATTTTTTTTTTTTTTTGGTAGATTCGAATTTTTGGTTTACTTTTCATGTCTCTACATAAGGATGTATATAATTTTGAACGTAGACGTAAGATTCGGTCAGATTTTGAATGTGTTTAGAAATCAAACTCATTGTGGAATGCTTACATCGTAATCGGGGGAAAATGGTTGAGTATACGAAATCTTGTCTTTCAAAATTTTTCGTCGACATATTTCAAAAATATTAAGTTTTAAAAGAATACAACAAGCTTAAAATTAGGTTTGTTTTAACGCTTGGTATAAACTCTAGGCTATTATATTATATCGACATCGATATTTCGTATTTTTTTATAGTACAATTATAAATATGTAAAATAAAATAAACATGGACTTTCTTCAGAGTGTCTAGCCCTGTAAATTAAAATTTGATCTTAATTCGGGTGTTTAGCGATCCTTACCCTTGATTGTGAGACTTTGAATCTGTCTTCTTTCCTCATGCTCTACTTAGTCCCTAGCCGTACTAAGGCATTCACATCTAATTTTTTAAATTGCCAGAAACATGACGCATAATCTTAGGCCCTTCTAAAAACAATTATATCAAGTCATTCAATAAGGATTTTTGTTTATTATGATTTTTTTCTCGTAAATTCTAAATATTCAGGAATACGATATGTCCATTCTGCAAAAACGCCAATCATCAGCTAAACAAATGGATTCGTTGCGTGACATAATACAAAATCTAACACGTTCGATAAATCCGCTTGGAAAGTTAATGGATTTCATTCCGGAGGATATTGATTCAATGCAGCAGGAACTTTCCATGTGGCGTGATGCTTACTCTGAAGCAGCAAGTGCACTTAGAAAGGAGAAAAGGTATGTAAATTTATGTAATTAATGAAAATCAAGTTTTTATTAAATTCATTATGATTTTTATTGCAATTCAAAGCTACACAGAATCAGCTTTGGAACCGATGAAAAATCAATTAGCACAGATCAATGCAGCTATTAGAGAACAAATTGAAATGGTTGATGCAAGTCGTGCAAAAATTCTGCAAAATTCAGACAAAATCATTAAGCTGCTAACTGAATAAGCAAAATTAAGCAAAAATATTTTAAGTTTCGTAATTATTTTTCTATAATTATTCACAGCAATGTTAAAAATAAAGTTGTTTTTTGAAAAATTTCTCTTATTGCAGCACTTACATATCGAGATGAATTTACTTTTCTATTAGTATATTTAGAGACTTATTAAACTAAATCTGGTGTGTTGTGCAGATTTCTTTTATGCCAACAAGCATCAGTTCTGTTTACGTATCCACTGAACTATAATAGACTTCGTTTAATTGAAAAGAAAAACGCAAAGAAACATGATTTTGGCATTTTTAAGAAAAAATATTGTTTTTTTTTTTTTTTTATGTTAATTGAAGTGTTTGACAAAGTGAAAGTAAAGCTGTAAACAGTACAAAATTTTCAAGCTGCTCATCACTGAACATATGTACATATTTCCTAGATCTATTTAAATTGACATTCGCAAGTGGCAAAAGTTGAAAATTCAAGTTGAACAGGGTAAGGTGCCCAGTGCGCAGTTTTCAAAGAAACATGTATAATTTGAAAATAAAACGACTCAATACTTTTCAAGCAGCATTTATCATAACTTTATTTATTAAGCTTTACAGGAAAATAAAGAGAAAAAAAAACGATATCACCTTCTTCAAATAAAATTTAAAAAAAAATAACATAATATTTTTGCGCACTGTTGTCATATCCAGACCTCAAGAGTGGGCATGGGGTACCCCAAGAGTATGCGCAAATAATCAAGAGTGCGCACGGTACTTTTATTAACACAAATCACAGAAACAGTGTCCTATTCCTATGTAAGAAGTGCACTTATCGCGCCAGCATTCAGTGCATGATCAGCACTGGATCCAATCCTCTATGATCGGCTCCTTGTAATGCTCCTTGCAGCCAGGACATTCAAAATTTTTGTTTTTCTTTCGTTGCAGCATTTTTGGCATTTTCGGAGCTTTGTTTGATATTTTCTTTGGTTTTTCTTTCGTACTTGCAGTATTTTGTAATTTTCTTCTATATGCCGTGCTAGTAATTTTCGCCTTGGGAAGCACGCACAATTACGGATTTTGGAAGAGGCGAAATGACTTCGAAAGAGGTAGAGAGGTTTTCATTACCAGTAGGACATATTAGTGTCACACCTTTCAGCTGCCCTAGGAATGCTTTCTACAACAGAACTCTTTTTCTGCAATGGTCTTTCGGTTACTTCACTGCATCAGTAAAAGTGAATGGATATATGTCCGCAATTTTGAAACCTTCAATAGCATTCGGAACTGTAGCAGTCTTAGCATAAGCAGGACTTAATATGGAACCTACCTGATAAAACGTTATAGATCTGCAAGGATGGTTTGTCTTCCACCGTTTACACTCGCTTGCATAATATATTTTACGTGATCCAAAGAGCATCGCTCAGTTGAATTTTATGCGTGTTATGAGATGGTAGAGATGTAAGAGCATGAATGAATGAAATTTTTGCGATAAAAATTGACAGCTTCAAGACTAGAGTGAGACAAATAGTTATCAAGAATAAGCAGCAACGGTCGTAATGATGAAGGTTTCGAATGATATTTAAAATGGTCAAGCCAATCTATAAATAGCTCTGAATTTATCCACCCGGATTCCGCGACGAATGCTCCATCCAATAATTTTGCCTTCATACGCTTTCTTGGGAAGATGAAAGTTGGGGGAATATAGTTGCCTGGGGCGCACACCTCTGTCACACTTGTTCCTCGGCGTTGTTAATTTTATTTACACATTTCTTGCCTTTTACACTCTTTTGGGGACTTATTTTAAACAGAAAAAATCCGGATTCATCCACGTTGTATATCTCATATGGTTCAAAATGATATTTTTTCAAGACCCTCAGCTGTTCATAAAACCTATTTACTTGTGGTTTGTTAAAGCCCATGGCTCTTGCGATACTGGTAGAGGTTGGCTAACGAAGTGAAATCTCTGGATGGCGACGTAAAAAATCTCTTACCGAATGCTTACCTGCCTTTTTTGTTCTTTTGTTAAATTTATGTTTTTTTGTTTATATTTCTTTCCCAAGCGGTCCAAGTTTTTTCAAAGTGATACCATAAAACATATTGCCCATTATTTTTATATAGCTGACTAATTCTTGTTCCACCACTGCTATAAACGTAAGTTGAAATCTACCTAGAGATATGGTAATATCATCTCTTTTCAATCTCTTCCCAAGTGTGGATTATGGCATTTCTAACGCATCCGCAACCGCCCTTATGCTTTTCCTTCTTCTAACATCATCTTTTGCTAAGAACATAAACTCAGAAAAGTTATTTTTAGTTGTTTTTCTTTTTCGTCAGGCCATAAAACAAAACAAAACTATAAAAACTATTTTAAACTAAAGCAGTCTTTCAAATTAAGCGCTTCGCTTGTAGTTGGTTTACAAGAGTGCGCATGCGCACTTTTAGTGAAACAAAAACTTTAATATATCGCCATCTTGCAACAATATCGATGAAATATGGCAACCGCAGATACGTGTAGTAGTGTTTTTGTTAATTTTAATGTCCAACCCAGCAAGCATGGCGAAACGCAGGAGATTCACTTTTTTATTACCTGGACGATAAAATATCTCGTGGATGATAATCATATTCGTATTGCATTCCTAACTTCCAACGGGGGAAAATGTTACCCCGAAGGCAAAACATCCTGAAGAAACGAATGCGTATATCTTCTACGCGATACATGAAAGTAATTTGTCAACATCTCTTCCTGACGAGTTATTTTCATATCATGTATAAGAAACGTATTCGTTTCTTCAAGAGTTTCGCTTTCTTATCGTCTAAGCAAATCGTTCCAGAATCGTCGAAATAAATCCTTTGAAATTTGAAGTAAGGGAATAAAGATGATATTTGTTTATGTAGGTATATATTTAATTAATAATTTTTTTGTTTTTAATATGGATTGGTGGAATAAAAATCACTAGAGAGCTCACAAATTAATTACTGTCATGGAGTCTAATGACGCATTCTTCCAAATGATAAATTTGTGTATCATAGAGATGACAAATAAGCGATAAGTCTTCGACATTTAAAATCAGAAAACAAAATTGTTTGTGATTTCATCTTCTTTTCGTCTATGCAAGACAAGGAAGAAATCATTTCACAGTATTTGCTTTAATTTTGCCAATATCATCCACATATCGCCCTGAATATTTTTCATCCAAATGTTTGCTGGGAGCACACCAATATTTCTTTCAATTTTCTTACCACATATGTCGAAAAGCATATATGTATTTGTATATATTTTAAGAAAAGTACCTAAAAACGATTCTATTACCTTTTTGTAGAATTTTTACTATTTGTTTTTTTACGGATATTGCAGAATATGTGTCTTCGCCGGAGGCCTATTCTTGAATTACGAATGGTTTTACCGAATTCGGTAAAAACAAACCGCATTCGTTATATAACGTACGAATAATAACAAATACTGATTTCAAGAATACCACATGCACACTTATTTCGATTTGACAGCTTAACGTATACGGAATCTGCTTCGTTCTTTAAAAAATAGGGGGGATATTTTTATTTTAGACCGCCATAACTCTTGAGAAAGAGCAGTACAGGGCTAGTTGAGCAGTCTTTGGAAAGGCTATGAGGTTCTTCATGCAATCAGATCTTATCGGTGACCGTACATCCTGTCTATTTTCTGAAAAACTAAAATACTTTCCTAGTCACCCTGAACTCTGAAACGGTTGGAATGGCCCACCCTGTCATACAATATTTTGTTTGCATGGAGGAGTACTATCACCTCTTGCCCTATGGACTTCCATGACGGAAACAGCCTGTATAGAGTAGAATAATGTTAATTTCTGGGTGGTGAGGTAATATTTAAAAACCTTCACACCCACCAATTTTTTTAAAAATGTTAATATCATGTTTTGAATAGACCGCATTCATACCTTGCCTTTTGTTAGCTAAAACAATTTTTTTACGAACAAAATTTCATTTATTCCTAAAATTAGGTTATTTTCTTAAAACACGTATGTACAACAAAAAGAAAATGAAATAATAAAGCAACAACAAAATTAATAGGAAAAAGGTTTTCAATTAATCACAATTTTCCAATATTTAAAATTTTTGTAGAATGTTGTATTTCTTGCACTCAAAATAATTACGGCTTTTAAATTAATTAACGGTTTACGATTATTACTCTTTAGTATTTTTTCATAAATTCAACTCTTCAATTTGGGAGGAATAACTGTATTATCACTCGTTTGGTTATGCTAAGAATATATACATAAATATATTTTATTATAAGATTTGAAACCCAACGTTGTTCAAAGCTTTTACCAGTGATTTTACATTCCTCTCATTCAGCTATTGAGCTCAAATTTGGCTATACCTACACATCTTGGATGGAAATATTCTTTTAAAATTTTATATAACAAAAATTCAATATAATGGCTTCAAAATGGCGGACAAATTTTATAGGATTTATTTTATATTAACATCATTTACGATCACGAGCATTCATAAATTAATTTTTTCCAAAATCTTATATCCCAAATTGGACGACAAATTCTAGAATTATCCTGTAGACGGGCATATGCATAGTCGGAACGTAATTATTTTTCAGCGTTACAAACTTTGAATCAAACACATAATACCCAGTAATACCCTACAGATGTCATGACGGTATAATAACAATGAATGATATTTTTAGATTACATTATGAGATTTCAAATACACATATCAATTAATTTTCAAATAAATTTATCCGTTAAACCATCGTAATTTTTTTTAGTTTATTTTATAATAGCTGTCTTTTGTGTACCTTGTTCTAGAACTTTCATATACTGAAGAGAACAAATTGTTCTATCGATTGAAGCGAACTATTTGTACTGTTCGCTTCACTTATAAATCTTCTATGAAAATGTATGAGAGGCGTTCTTTTGTGTATCTTTTCTTCTGCCCTATTCAACCAATTTATAGCCGCCATATTGAATAAAAAGTTAAAGAGCTTTGAAAAAAACACCCGGGTTTATATGGAGATTTTCTTATCTAGTTGTAAGTTGTCTCATTCTGAACTAAGCTCACTATATTTTTGCAGTAGGTATACTGTAACTTTCAGCTGAAATATTTTTCTTGGTTGATATAAGCTGTGTATTTTTCCAGTTTTGTGCGAGATTTGAAGAAAAGAGCACTTAAACTTTTTGAACAAAGTCGTATAGTATTGATTATTTCATATTTCCACCATACATTCGTCCTTGCCTGGCCGTCATATATACTCGCTAAATTAATTTTTTTTCCCGGTACGCTTGTCGTTGGGATGGTAAATTTGGCCTTTAACATGGCGGAAGTACATATTTGCCCAGGTGGAGGAAATTTCGTGTATACTCTGATAGAGGTCCAATGGAACACAGAGATCTCATTAACAAATCAAGATAATGATTTTTTCTCTATAAAAAAAATATTATTATTACACTTTTGAGCCCATACCTAGCTCCCCCCCCCCCCCCCCTCCCGCCACCAACAAATTTTGACTCATCGACGGTACACAGACATGTTTCAAACTTGACTGAAGGCTTAAACCATCACTGAAACCAGCTATAAGTGTGCCAAATTTTAGCTCAATAGAAATAGCTTGACGGGAAGTGGATAAAAATAGCGTTATAAATGTTGAGCGCAGATCATATGGTAGCTTCGAAAATTAACAGCCCTAATCTATATGTCGATGATTTCCGAAAAGCTGTAAGATATATTTCAGCCCGTTGATCTAACACTTCCACAAATCCTGCATATATCAGACCTAGAATGGAAAACAATTCCTATATATCTCGGCCGAGGCTGGTCGCACATTAGATACTATACAAAAATCCTTCAATCTCATTAGCGATATGACAATAACTTGTTATATCAATGTCAGACTCCTTCATTCCTGCACACAATACCTGTACTGCAAGCAAGGCACATCCTTTTGGCCGCAAAATAAAACTTTCCTTGCCCTTGCTCCTTCCATGCTGAATTTACATTCAAAGGTTCCCCTGAACTTAGCTTAATAATATACAATAAAATAATTATTAAGTTTTTCTTGATCTTTTACACCTTGAACAAGCCAACTTGAGCTCATACTATTAGTTCCTTTTCAGTTTTTGAATAAATAACGGCTTTTACCTACGTATATATTTTCTGTAAATTGGTTCTCCACAGACAACAGCATTACCTAAGTATGTTATGTTTCGAAAAAAATAAATCAATGAAAAATTAAATTATTGAAAATGAAAATTCCTGTTAATTTAATGTATGCCTCCCTAGACAACCTATTGCTACCACCTGAAAATTTTACCTTATTTTGTTAAATTTTTGAAGGAACTTACTTTAAAAAATAAAAGCTTTTTTATGATTTTTTTTTTTTGTATTTTTAATAAACTCTTTCGTTTTTTTAAATTATATAAATTTGAGATATTTTTATTAGCAATATTTTGTTGTTCCCCCTTTGTTTTTAAGAGCTTCCTCTATTCTTCGGGGCATACTGTCAATGCCCGCTTTAATGAAAGATCTTATATGTGGATCACTTTGCCAGATATTTTTAATATTTTGAATAAATACTGCCTTGTTAGAGTTTTGCAAGCTTTTCCATATGTTTTCTATTGCGTTGAGATCCGGTTAGTTTTCCGTCCATGGAAGAACTGGGATCCGTTCATCTTAAAAAAAATTCTAACTTGTTTTGCCGCATTTAACGGCGCATTGTGGTCCATGAATTAAAACGGTTTTGCATGATTCTGTACAGATGCTATAGATATAGAGGCCAGCAATATGTCTTTAAGGAAATGAGTATTTGGTCCTATTTCATGGTGCCTTCTACAGAGACAGTGATCTTGGCCCCTGCCCGCTTAATGAACAGATAATGGATTTTTTGTTGTTCTTAATAAGCAGCATTCTTTATACGGTTTCCTCCGAACGAACAAAGATGCTTCACACATCGCTTTAATGACGCACCCATCAGAGAAATGAAATTTTTAAAATTACGAAGAATAATTAATTATCACGTTTGCTCCTTTATTTGGAGTAGTGAATTTATTTTTGTAATTTAAGTCTGCGTTGAATGGTCCTCTCAGTGGTCCACTCTCCAATAAAACGCTTCGTATTGCTCTTTTTGTAATAAAAGGATTTTTCTGTCAGCCCGTGGAGATTTTTTTTTTTTTGCGAATATCTTACCGAATATCCCTTTTGTTAAGTACGGGATCCGTTTTCCTTTACAGCCTTTACAGCCTTGAGGAATTTATGTATACATATATATAATATCTGCTTCCGTTCAAAAGCTATTTATCATTTTATGTTATGCTAAAAGTGCAAAGTAGAACACTTATTGTGCTCTGCAAAATTCAACTTAGAATAATATGAAAAATGGAAGTCAAACGTGTAGAAAGGGACAATTAATGCGTTTTTATTTTAATTAAAGATATGATGATGATGATTTTAACTTTGTAACATATTTAAGATTAAGATATTTCGCACATTGGAAGCCAACATCACAACTTATAATCATTGAAAAGGGGATTTATACTGGTAGATATTGACACACCGGGATTGTCAACACTTTTTTTCTCTTTACAAAGCTGCTATGACAAATTGTTTGCAGGTTTTGGCGCTTGCGAACATCAAAACCATTAGTAATAAATCGAGTCAACCGAGTGGCAGTATGCCAGAATCTGGTCCATAATTAGGTTGACTACCAAATTTATGTAGGTATCAATTTTCTTGTCACATTCATTTCTTTAGCCAGGTGAGGGGATTCGTTAGTCTTTAAGGCGACGAAAACTATTCAATCGATACTACTTCTTCCACATAACAAACGGACAGAGAAATAGGAGCAACTTTTTCATTCATTTTGTGAAAAATTTTTTTTTTTTATCTAATTACTTTATACGTCTCTTTGGTACTATAATTTCTAAATAAAGCGTGTATATTAATAATAATAACAAAATCAGGTCTCCATATTATCCGATGCAAGAATCAGCCCCAACTAGTTTTTTTATATGTTAAGCCTAGTACTGAGGTTCGCGCTAAGCAAAATTGTAGCGAGTCTCCATTATCGGGCCGTTCTCTTAGCAGCTAAAATATGACAAACTAAATTGGACCTAATGCTAGGCTTTACATGTGAAACTCTGTTTTGTTGTTTTAAGTAGCTTTTTGTTGGTGTTGTTAATATCTTACTTAAAAGACTAAATATTTTATTTATTAGTAGAAGCATCATTTGTTTTTTTTTTACAAGATGAGGAACTTACACCTAGGCGCAATCAAACATCTTGCTTAATCCATTTACATGCACATTTGCATACTCCATTAATTTGTTTTTTTCTTACAGTTTTAGCTTTCACATTTCAATTAAGTTCATGTAAATTCGAGCGCTATTCAAACTAACGTGACACGTTATGTGGCAAGTAACATGCATCTGGCATACATTTTCAAGTCGGACAGATTAGACTTAATCTACTGAAGTGATGTGGTACAGTTGTTACTTGTAGCATGTCACACTACTGTTGTGTTACTTACTTACTTATTGTGAGAAGTGCTAGATATAATATACTAAAGAATTTAATGAATGTTTATATTGTTTTTTTGATAAATTCATACGTTACATAAAGTAGGCACCAAAAATGTTGGAATAGAATGTTACGAAAATTGAAAATTTTTATATAGTTTTGTGGTCACATTGCAATGATTTTCAAAATTTTTTTTCACTAATCTTGTTATAAGTTCGTATGAGCTTATAATAACATAACTTTGAAGTCATTTCGATATTCTGTAATGCTGCTTACTGTATGTGATTTCGCAAAGTTATTAAAAGGCGCTTTCCTGGTGTAACAGACGGCCTAAGTTTGTATATTTCTTTGAAATCACAGGTGCAATTTTTTTTAATAATAAATTAAAATACGTTTTTTTACGCTTTCTATACAACGATTGAAATCTTTCCGGGAATATATTGAGCGAACTGCTTAAAAACACTAAATCCACCTTTGCACGTCAATAAAGATGTTCGCCGTACACTATGAATTTGACATTTTTATTATATGATGTGTGTTATCTAAAGATCAAATTTTAAATTCAGATTACGTATTCTCTATAGTCTGAGTATGCTATCTGCATAAATTAAATTTATAATTATGTTCCCTTGTATACCAGAAAATTTATATTTTCCAGTAGTCACCGCTGTGATATTTCAAGTTGATAATTTTGAAGGTTAAATGCCCTTAAAGTTTATTTTGTTGCTTTATAAGTAATAGCTTTTTTGTGATTGTTATATTACGTTTATTTATATATATTGTCTGCCTTTATTTGAACTACAGTTAGTCTTGTGAAAGTTTAGGGTGAAAGTAACTTTGGTTTTCGTATAATTAACACATATACATATATATTATGTAGGTATGTACAATTTGACTTGCGCCTTAAATTGTATTTTGTGAAAGTGTATTTTGTCTGTATTTCACTACATGTAAGTAAATATTTATGTTGTATATATTTATATAAAAGGCGTGCAAAAGGCAAATATAAATACAAATAATATTTACAAAAACTATTTGGAAACTCTTTCACACTTCAATATATTTTTTAAAGCCTGTCCGAATAAGAGTACCACCCTTTTATTTTTTTTATTTTAAACAAAGGTGAAATTTGAAAATAATGTTTGCTTTTCCAATGAAATATTGTTGTCGTAACTAACGGTTATTGTGAATTCATTTGAAGGACCTAAGCTACATTACAATGATATGTTGCATGATAAAAAACAAAAAGAAATGTGGAAATTTTAAATAAAAATTTAATTTCAATTCATATACGTACTTGGAGATCCGTTATAACACTGCGGTTATACCACAATAAATAATTATTATCTCTTTACAAAATTAAATACATTTCATGTACATTTATATATATTTTTTGTGTAGTAGGTATATAACTATGTATAGTACTTTTCATTAACTTTAATTAAATTAAGTAAGAAAATAAATCAACAATGCAATGATGTAACAAATTGCTCAGGTATGGTTAGAATTGTGCCCTTCGGACAAGACATTTATCACGTTTTTCGACGTCATCAATTAACCGTCTAAACCTTCTCCTTATTCCCGATATATTAACACAGTAAAAGTAATAATAAAATTTCTGGACTGAATTTGCCTTATGCTACAATTCGAAAAATTCATCCTGTTGTTTCTCTAAGCGCTGTAAGGAGTTCTGTATTCGTCTTCCCTGAGTTATGTTCAATAACTGAGCCGTATCTGTTGTACTACCCGAAGAACTGTGTCTAGTATGATGCGATGAACTTGAGGAATGAACTCGGTTCTTGTATATATCACCGGTGGTAAATAGATCATCATCACTTTGACTTGTTATAAGCCTATATATATATAAAATAATATGAGTAGTATTCTCAGATTAGATAATATTTCATAAAATATACTTCAAACAAACTTACTCTCTGGCCTTGTGTTCCGACTTGGCAACGTATTTCTTCGATTCTGCTATTGTTGAATCAATTTTCCCTAAAAAATCGTCTATATACTTTTTATTTTCTTCGTCTGGACTTAATAATGTCACTGAATCACAGGATTGACTATTATTCGTCTGATGAAGTGAATTTTCTTCAGCCTGTGTTGCAATTGTGGAAAAGGCTCTCGATGGAAGTGACTGAGGTCTGTCATCCTTCGGATAATATGGTGATGTTTTTTCAACTGGAATAAGTAAGTATTGACGAAGAAATAAGCTGTCAGAAGCAAAAAGTCGATTTGCTCGACGAATTTGTTCTGTCTGTGAATATAAAGAGAGAGAATATTTAAATAAGAATGTTTATTTACTAATGAGTGTATACTTAATCTAAATAACATTGGGTAAACGGTATTTCTTCGTACATTAACCAATTCACCAAAAATATAATAATGTTTTTTTAGGGGACTCAGCCCACCCCATTAAAAATTAAAAAAAAATAGTAACCTTTGACGAACTATGCGCGAGTTACATATCCAGCCTAAATCTTCATACCTAAATTATCTAGATTTTCATATATAAATTCCATAACATAATTTTTTATATAATAAATTTATTTCTTAAAGACAAAATTGCTTATTATTATAATTTTCATTTTTATTTTCCCACATTTTGTAGAGTCAAAGTCATAATTTTTCACACAGAGGAAATAACTTAATATCGCTAGACGCAACCTCAACAAAAAAAGCTTTTATAAGTCAGGTATCAAATGAAATGTGCGCATTCTTAGTTGACTCTTATATGTCTTTTATCAATAGTCTTTTTAATAACTTTCTATCAACTTACAGACCCCTGACTCAGAAACTTTGTGTCTGAGCCCCTGAGAGTGTCGTTCGTGACGAAAGAATTTTAGGGTAGTAAAAGTGGATGGATTTACATGGGTTTATTTGATTTAGAATGAGTGAATTGGGAGCTTTCTGATGGGGTAAAATTTTCTTACATGCTGCGGGTAGTAACTACCACTCTTGGGGTTGTGCAATTAGGGCCGTGTGTAATATGAGTCGAGATTCGTGATTCGAGTCGAGAGTTGAGATTCCAGGTTCGAGATTCGAGAGTCGAACGTCGAGATTTGAGAGTCGATATTAGAGATTCGTGATTCGTTAAGTCGAGATTCGAGCGTCGAGACTCGAGAGTCGAGGGTCGAGTTTTGAGTCGAGAGAGTGTATAGAATTTATGACTAAAATAGAAAATCAAATATATTGAAAAAAACTTAAAATAAATAACTTTTGTAAATAAAATGCACTAAAAAGTAAAAGATTGTTTTTTTTTCTTTCTCAGCGATATACGCAAGAAAAGTTTAATTGCAAAATAAAAAATGCTAGAATTCTGATTAAATCTTAAAAGTTTGGACATGAGTTTTTGTTAGACAATTGTGATTATAGCTATGGATTTTATGTACTAAAAATTTAGAATGGCGGCGGACGTAATTTGTCAATTGTATATTTATTTATGGTCCGACCATCTTGACATGGGTGTCAAATGAAAGGGTTTGACGAGTAGAGTAGAATAAGCTATATGGCATCATTCTAAGCACAATATGGCGGACACCTCAAGATGGCGAATGATGAATTTGCGTCCTTTGTAAATAGGAACTCAAAATAGCGTGCTTTGTAAATAACAACTCAAGCTATAGATTTTTTTTTATTTAAAGCATAAAGTGGAGTTCCCATTCAGAGAAATTGCACTAAAAACTTTTAACAAACTCCATTTATAGATGGAGCTTCAAGGAATTATTAATATTTTTTTAGTCATCATTATATTAAAACGATTTGTAGGTACAATGATGTGCAAAGTAATAGCACTTATAACACTTATAACAAAAATAAAAATAAACTATACATCTTGCATGGCTATAAGTAACCGACCGGTGACATGCGTATCTACCCGGCTGCACCTTTAGAGGTTATACTGGGCCTACTTCCACTACAGTTGCATGTTAAAAGGGAGGCCATCTTCAATGCAATAAAACTACAGAGGACAAATCTCCTCAACACAAGCAATCTGGTAGGCCACCTGAAAGTCTTTGAAGAATTCCTAGAGGACCCAGTGATCAACCCCATCTCAGACGTTATGACGAAACCTGATATTAAAGGATCTTCAACAGTGGCATTCTGATGACCTACGTTCGTACAGGGATGGATTGGATCCAAAATGGAAGGCAGAATTTCCTGGGTATATATGGGCCGAATTTTTGACTCCACGTCATAGAGCTCTATATTATCAGACAGAAATTCGCTGGTTTGGGCGACTCTCTTATCGTCTGGCCGAAACATATAAAGTCACGCTGATTTTTGTGTCAGGTCATGAAGGAATCAAGGACAATGAGCTTGCGGCCAGGCTTCTAAAGGAAGCAGAACTTTGTTTATTGAGAATGTTTTTGGCCAGAGTCACCTTTCGGCAAAAATCGGGGCTTGGAAGGCAGAATTAAATTGATATACAGGGAAAACACTCCAGGGCTGAGACAAAGGAAGAAATTTATAACGTATTCGCAACAGAACAAAACTATTCTTCACGATCAGGAAGAAAGAAATAAGGCCTACTTACTGGGAATTTCATCATTAGATACAATTTTAAGAAGATGGATAATGTCGATAGCCAGACTTGTCGCTTCTATATGGAAAATGACGAAACTACTGAACACGTCTTTTGCAACTTGCGAATCTCTTGGCCATATAAGGCTAAAACATCTAGAAAACTCATTCCCATTGCCAGAGGATATTACAAAGATGCCCCGAGAACGTTAAGTTCGAATGGGCGCTCTAAGGCACTTAGGGTAACAAAAGATCTCAGAGGTAGTAGTGACCAGATGAGAGGCGGAATCTCTGTCTGCATCTCCCATATAAATAATAATAATGGTTCGTTTCCAAGAAAAGATTGTCAGTTGAAGTAAGAATACCTCAAAAGTTACATTCTGTGTGTTGTAGTGTTTTTTTGCATTTTTGCAAGGAAATTAGTTTTTAGCGATTGAATTTAAAATGTTTATATAATTTTGTTAATTAAGGCATATGTATATAGATGACCACCTTGAGAAGCTAAGGAGTCAAGCTAAAATTTCACTAGAAAATTTGTCGGTATAAATGATGATTTGGGCAATAGGACTGTTTATATTTTAGTCGTTGTGGCTTTCCCATACAATAAGAAACAATAGGTGATATGCTGCATAAGTTAAGACTAACGTGAATGAATTTCTGCTTCATAGCTTAGGAATTATCCCTCGGTGGTTTTGACATAGCTTGGACTATAATGTTTTTATTAGTGAACGCGTCTATTTCATTAAAGTAAAGGAAAAAAAAAACAAAAACAGTTCTTCTTCTCCCCTCATTTTATAATGTGGATCAAAGATATAATTCCGCCTTACATCTTTGATCCACATTATAAAATGAGGGAAGAAGAAGAACTGTTTTTGTTTTTTTTTTTTCCTTTACTTTAATGAAATAGCCGCGTTCACTAATAAAAATATTATAGTCCAAGCTATGTCAAAACCACCGAGGGATAATTCCTAAGCCATGAACTTGAAATTCATTCACGTTAGTCTTAACTTATGCAACATATCACCGGGTCTTCAATATTAATTGTAAAATTACTTGTGTTGAAAATATTTAAAATAACTGCAACTAAATGTGCACTATGATTCATCACCGTTTGAATAATTCGTTTATTTAATAATTATAGCCCTGAACTTTTACTCCTTTATTTAATATACCTTCATTGTTTATTGCCGCGCAACCTTAAGGTAAGCCATTGAAAATATTTATGTACAATATTGATAGAATGATGTGAGCAATATTTAGTACATTCAACTACTATCAACAATTTCACTGATATGCTTGAAGAAACAAAATAAAAATAAGTGCTGATCATTATATTACTACATTAGCCGCACTTTAAAGCTGCGTTTGTTATTAGCTTAGTGATAAGATAACTTTATTGGCATTCAGGAAATCAAAAACATCATTCGGGAATTTTTCTGATGGAAAATTAATATCATTTCCGGTATTGTGGTGACTCTTCGTACAATTATTTTTAATTTACTTTTCAAACCATAATTAGATGGTTACAATATAGTAAAGGGATTCTATAAGGTAGGTTTTTTCTTAAATATTTTGTAATTTAGTTAGGTTTCTTTAAAGGTATATACATAAATTATGATATATGAAAGTGTCCTATGTTATAAGAACAAGAAACTGGAATAGCATTTCGGGTGAGCCACATTTAATGAAAGCGCTTCATAGAAAATGATTGCTCCTATATTCTTTGAATTTTAGTAAAAGCAATTGTCACAAGACTCATAGACTCGTATGAAAGATAATATTGTCCTGTAAAAAATAGTGCTACAAATTGCTCCCCGGTAGTTTGTGGAAATTTTTATTCAGGTTTGTTTCAGACTTTTTAATGTACTGAAGATTGCTTTAAAATGTAAAAACCTATGAGATTGATTATAGACCGGAAGATGATGACAGAAAAATCCAAGTTATTTGTTACAAGTATGGCGACCCTTAAAGGGTCGAATTAGGTGATTTAAGGAACGAAAATCATAATTTTAGGGTTTTAGGCTAATTAATTAAACTTGTCGGAAAAATTACGGTATTCAAATGATTTGTTAAACAAAAACTCTTACATTTTCTTGTAGTCCATGAAAATTAACATTGCGGTAACGCAATGCCATACTTTTTTGGTGCGGCTTATGGCCAGCTACCTAGATTTTTTTAATTATCAAAAATGATGCTTGCATAATTAAAAAAAATCTACATCTTTGCAGCGGTATGGCGGCTATTTAGAACCGTCGTAATGGTATGGCATTGTGATTCTCGTGAATGTTGACTTGAATATTGTCATTTAAAAAACATTATCATGTAACAAATGTTTAAAAAAAAATAATAATAATTTATTAATGCGTTTTAATTAGTATGTCGGGCCATAAGCCGTGCAAAAAAGTATGGCATTGCATTACCGCCATGTTTATTTTCACAAGCAAATGTAAGAGTTTTTGTGCAACAAATCGTTTGAATACCGTAATTTTTCCGACAAGTTTAATTAATTAGACTATAATTACGCCGCGCCGGCCAGCCCTAAAATTATGATTTTCGTTTCTTAAATTACCTAATTCGACCCTTTAAGGGTCGCCATACTTGTAACAAATAACTTGGATTTTTCTGTCATCATCTCCCGGTCTGTTATGACTGTAGCGACAATATGTTCTTCCTGCTGTAGTAATTCATTGAAAAATGAATTTTCAAGATAACAGTTCAATTAAAATCTGTCAATTAGAAGTTGTCAAAGTTCGTATTATATATTGCAAATGTTGGAAGAGTTCACAATTTGAAGTTCTTGAAGTTATACTGTCGTCTATCTTGGAAAAGTTAGCACTGTGTTCCAGCTTTATGATCAATCAATATGAATATGCTTTGAAGAAATGACTACTTTCCTCTTTCTGTTTTACATTTAAGTGTGTTGAAAAAGCTGTTTCTCTTTTCAAATGTACAGAGATGCATATTTGGAATTTTATTTCCTTTTTAAGAAATGCATCTATAAACATTCAACGTGAAATCTAGTTTTCTTGCGGGAAATTTTCTTCCTTAGCGTCTTGTTAAATATGTTGTTCGTTGTTTCAACAAAGACAGATAACAATAGAAAGAAAAGTGAGGAGTATCAAGTGTTGAAGCCATACCCGTTCTACTTGAATTAATTTTTGTAATGCTACATCTTCATTATTGCTTCACGAATTTGCTAATACCACAGACAAGAAATATACAGATATCGACGGTAGTACTAAGAAAGTGATGTATGGAAGAGCTCATAGCAAACCTCAATAACTCACTGATCTCGGCTAAATATAGCATAGGTTCCAACCAAAAATGTTTTTCAATATAGGCAAAAATTCATTTCCTTCTAAGAATTTAAATCAACCCTTCTTCAGAATGCTTGTGCATTATTGGTGGCTGATGAAGACGATTCGAATAAAAGCTGAAACACAGTGTGAGCGTACACAACTTCGACTCAGCCGGCGTTTGATAACTTCGGCGTAGTGAACTTTAGCTTAACACAGTGCGAGCGTTTGATAACTTCGGCGTAGTGAACTTTCGTTTTAACACAGTGTAGTGCTTGATACTTTCATTTTCTGACTTTTATGTGTATTAATTTAAATAATTGGAAGAATTCATACACTTTTTCTAGATTTCTATAATCCCGGCATTTTAAGTTAATTAACTTCGCATCTCGCACCAAACTAATCAACTTTTCTTCCGACATTTTTATTTTATTTATTTATTAAATCAGCTACACGTGTTGAAATTTCCCCAGTTTTTGAGTTTCACTACATTCAAATCAGGTGCTGGCTATAAACTACGAAAAACATGTTATCAAATGTTAAAAGTTGCGCTGGAGTAGAAACTATTTCTACCCCAGCGTTTGCTCAGCGCAGTGGGCGCAGCCGACTTCACCATTAGAACTTGCCCAACTTCTTCTCATGTATTCTACAGGAAAGCTCAAATGTCAGCTGCGCTCACGCTCGCAATGTGTTTCAGCCTTAAGTTGTGAGTTGTGTCTGGGCAGTCTCAGCTTCGTGGAAGTTGGATTGATTTGGTTGCTTGGGCTTGTTAGCTAAACATTTTTATGAGCGTAGATCCAGGTACATCAGCGCGAATTTTTGTGCTGTATAAATTGTTTTCAATGGAGGAAAGAATTGATTTATTTCTTAGAATTGAAATCGACCATATTTCTTCAGAATTCGTGTGGTTTATTGGTTTATAGACGGTCCGAACAAATTCTGTCCACCATCTTGTGGGATGAACTGATTGTGAAGGAATTTTTTTTACTAGATCCTAGTATATGTCATTACATCGAAGAACTGAAAAGAAAAAGGGGTGTCTAAGCATCTAAGACGGCATATTTAAATAATTTAAATCGATAGTCATCTGTTATCTAGTTTGAATCTTCCGTGGTCATTAAGCGATACCACTGACGTGACCTATGAACCTTTTTGTTCTAGATATATCATAACTTCTTCAGTTCTTTTTTAGCATTTTGACATCGTACCAGCAACTCCAGGGAACTCCTCCGAGCGACTGGCTATATGTAAGTCAATTTTTTGAGATTTTTTTATCATGTAATATTAGAGCCTAGATACTAGTGGAATCTTGAACGCCATTTGTCTATATACGGGATTGAGTGTGTCAGTCTTAGAACGGACACAAAACAAAATATTTGAACTATGAAAATACCTTTTTGTTGTTAAATCACTTCATTAGCTGATAAAACAATACGAAATTTTTGTCTATTCTATTTTTGTAGCTAGCATTAAGGATTCTGCCTTTCTCATGTCACTAGATATTTCATCGTTCTGAGAAATTACGAATTCTAACTTGGGTATAGAGCTTCGAAATGATTATATGTTATATAACCCTTATATATATGTTAATTTTGCCATTATTTTCATTTATCACATATAAATAATGCTGAATTTTGTCACGGAAATGATAGAAAAATAGTAAGAAGTAAATATCTTCTTAAGAGTAGATAAGTTTGCATATTTTTTTTAGTTCTTTTATAGTCCCCAGAATAAGAATTATTTTGCCCATTGCTTTGCATTCTCATATTCATTGAAATTTAACTTATTTTGTGATACTTAGTAACATTGAATAATAACAATAAGAAGAGAAAATGGGGAATTCTCTTAATCTACCCAGCTTTCCACACGTTCTTGTAAACGTTATCAGTTAACCCAGCTATAAACTTTATATTGTTAGAAAATAGAATTAATAAGTCATGTATCTCATATTAGGTAAACGTAAGGAGTAAGGTAGCTGTAATTGGATGATCTCTAGCTTTTATGGTGTATGAACGATTGTATAGTGATAAAATTTTAGTTTATACCGTGATGAAGACCCAAACTTTTATTCTTTCTCCTTCACTATCCCGGAGCCCTCTCATAATGAAGGTTGTATAAGGTCCACTCCTCCGTTATTTTTAGATTCATTTTTAGGGACATTGCATTTTTGTGCCGGCCATGTCGAACGGAGGTCGGGGAATGGAAACGACTGTGTCTTCACAATACTACCAGGTAAGTGGTGTAAGGGTCCCTTCAGGATGTGTGTGTGAATTATTAGTCAGGCACGAATTTCTTTTTGGATATAGTGTATGACAGCGGCAGGTTTTTTTGGTACCTGCCTCAAACTCTACTCCACTAGCTGAGACGAACTAGTGTGCTGACCTGCATTCAACGCTGCTCATCGAGTGAGCTTTCAGCTTCAGCTGATACTCCGGATTTGTTACTATAGACTCTACTAGCTCAAGCTTCATTTACTGTAAGTTTAGAAAGCTCATCAGCACCCGAAGTCGTCCAAAGCCACTCACTCATATACTACCATAACAAACGAACAAGTTGTAAGGTGTAATCTGACATTTCTTCTAAGTATAATTAATTTTGTAAAGTTATTTATAAAACGGAATTTTTAGTGCGTTCAGGTAACCTCGCGTAGCCTAAGCGCACACTCTGCACTTCTTACTGACGATAGGCATTCGGGGGGAGGAAAAATATCGAAATGCCAAGTGTTGAAGTGCAGCACGAGCAGCATACCAATCCTACAGAAAAGGAAATTGATTCGGCAATTTTGAAATTGTGAAATTACTGATCGGACGGCTGTTCAGTTCTTTAAATGTGATTTGAGGTGATATTATAATAATTTAATTATCATTACGTGCTGTGAATTTTTAATATCAGAAACTGTAACTTGTTTAAACACGCACACAATTAACTTCGGTATTCATATAATGAACTACAGCGCAGCAAAATTATTGTGATGACCAATTTGGACACGACATCGCAAATTTGCGCGTGTTGCGTGACAGCTATGTGTACGACAACCCTTATGTCGATTTCCATTGATATTTTAAGAAAAGTGCACGTCAATCAGTAAAAAACGAGTTCAATGGAACAACTTTTGACGCGATGAGAATGTATAGTAGCTTATATCCGTGTAATTTGTCAGATTGAAATTTTCTGGAAAAAATAACATCACGAATAACGTAAAAATTATGAAAATTGTTATTTGAAAAATTTGCTCTACTTGTAAATGAACCGAAATGTTGCAAATGGGTTCTTGATGAACTTTATTTGTGACAGACAACATAACATAGGGGTTTAAACTAAAGTAAATATTTACAGAAAGTCATAAAACTTCTATATACGAAAGGGCATATAAAATCTTGAGCCAAATAGGCTCCATGAATTAACTCCGCTCTCAAAAATTTAAATAAGTTCACATAAATTGCGGTATTATTTCTCAATGAAATAAATCCGCAAAATGAAAGTGGAAAAAGTTCCGTACGTGACAATTAAAATGGAAATAAAAGAAAAGTGCAAATAAAGCCGCATTTTGGAATTTTTCTTAATATTGCAAACTTATTTCCAAATGTAGAAAGACTGCAAATTTAAACATGGAGATAAGCAGTAAAGATTACTCATTACGGATTTAGTTCACGATGTTAAAAGGTGCTTTTTTTTAGTGGAAAAAAAATAAGTTAAAATCCAACAAATATAATTCTCTTGCCGGTGTTGAGGATGCAATCCAAGTATTTTCGTAAGAAATAGCTTTCAATTTTTACATTGCGAATTCGTAATAAACTATCAATATCAATATATTCAAATAGGTGTTTATCACATGCCTCGGATTGTCTATCTATTAATGTAAACATGAGGATAAATATTTGAAAAACGAAAGTAATTAGAAATACACGCAGTAAAAATTAATACGATTGCGAAGAGAGTAAAAGGCGCGTCGCACCGCGCTGCCGGAGTGCCGCGTTACGCTGGGCAACCAGAGCGACCCCCGGTTGCGCGACGCAAAATTTAAAATGCAATAAATCCGCAAAAAATCTTTGCCAAATTTGGGGACTTATTTCATGTGGAGCCGCGAGGCACCTTTGCAGACAACGACAAAGGATGATAAATCCGCACATCATACACATCGCCGTACACTTAACGAATTCAACTACCCACGATGGTTAGTTAAATACAATGATAATATGATTAAGGTTGACATTACCCACCCAGGATTGAAAGAACTTTCTGAGCAAAGGTGATTTAGGGTAAAATTTACCGACAAATTGTTTTCGAGACAATTTGTCGACTTAATTTGGAACCGACTATAAGCGCGGATGCGGCTCAACGATTGACAGAGTTGCTCGGCAACGGTGGTCAAAAACTCACAGCATAATATAAACTACGATTTCTACGACGAATGTGGATCATAAAAACCGCTAGATATTACTGTTAATCTAGAGCGACGTCAAATTATAAAAAAATATTACCCATTTTCAAAACTTCATAGACACTGTAAACAGAAATATTAATCCATTTAAATCAGATTTAGAGAAACCAAGTTTGGTACAATTACAATATTCCTACAGAAAGAGCAGCTTCAGGTTTAATTGCTTTCCTTCCGAATATTGAGAAAAACCTGGAAATCAGTTACATACAAGAAACTGAATGTGCGTTAGCGGACATCAATTCAAATTTTTCCGCTGCTTCTGAAAAGAAATCATTTTAATTTGGCAACAAAGTGCCAGAAGTGAAGATGCAGCGAGATTTGTTTGTTGTGTGCTAGGAGTCTCCATGGAACAAAATATGGATATGGCAAAAGCTGTCATATGCTTTAACACCTGTGCCGACCATTCATGAAATCTCATTTCCTGCTATCACACTGAAAAGCAGCCTTTATATCACGATCTTTAATTGATTTTTTTAAAGCCTTCGCAGGACTCTCCATTACTGAAGCCAGAAAGACTTCCGAATCAATTTTATCAACGATGTTAAGAGATTATGATAAGATGGACAATTTTGTTTATCCAATGACATACTACTAATTGAGATACGTTATAACTTGAAATTTGTATGCTGCTTGAGATTATATGGCAAGCTCTATTGTAACAATACATAAATGCGAAAAGGAACGTTTGCCCCAGTCATTGTTTTGTTTTAGATGTTGTGCAATGGTAATTATTCTGATGTTACATATTATACCTTAGCCCGCAGACTTGGGAACAATTTATAAAAACAAGTAATTACTATAACAGTTTTTTTAACGGAATTTTAAATTAATGTAAAAAACAAGACTGTTCTTAACATCATACATAATATAATAATTAAATGATTAGTCAGACATATTGGAGAAAAAATTAGAAAATATTACTTACCGTACAGCTGTACTTTAGCGCAATGCCTTGAAGCGTATCTGTTTTCTCAATTTCGTGCCTAATTAAAACTTCATTATTCCTCACATGATTACAAGTGCTTCCATACTTTTTTAGTGACCTCGCAGATTCCCGAATTGATTGTTTTTCGTTGAACAAGTAATCGTCATCCATGTCAGGAACAATTTCTGTGAACTTCAAAAATGTACGTCAATGCACAAATATCTTTTTTTAATGCTGCTTACATGTAAAAGTTATGTAAATATATAATAGCAAATAATTTTTAAGTGAGAATTCCGAATTCTACGAGATTTCAGATCAGCTGTCAATCTTTGACATTTCACAAATCTTTCTCACCCCTCTTTCAATTTTTACCAGTAACATTTCCCGCTGGAAGTTTGTTTCCATTCCAAAAGTTTTGGGTAATTTTCATTTTTACCGCACATCATTGCCAGCTTAAAGAGAACATTGTAATTGTAGGTAATGCAGTTTACAAATATTTTATCGTGAAAAATGTAATGTTATTTCATTTATTAATAATATGTTACTACTAGTTTATTTTTATATTGAATGTACATTATATGCAACGAATTTCATCCTAGCGGTTATTTTACTGGAACATAGTTTTTATGTAAGTTTTATCAAGAAATGTGTATTATTTCTGTCTTCTATCAGCCATTGCCTGTAATTATTATTTTGGTTTGGCAGCTTTTGACTTTTGTCAACAAATTACCGAATATTAAATTTTTAATAGAATTGTATACAGAGGCCCATAGGGAAGGAAGTTATAGCATTCACCTAGGCAAACAAAAAATTGTATAGCAGGTGGGCATATCAACCGTTTCCGAGTTACAGGGTGATTAAATGAATATGATAGTTTTAACAAAACACCCCGTAACTTCGTTGTTATACAATCTATGAAGGTGATTTTTATCATACAGTAAGAATTCATGGGCTATGATTTGAATTGAACAACAAAAGGTCTCTCTTTATTTATTATTTAATTCTCTCGTACTTCTATTTTTGACCGATCTTCGAATAAATAATAAAAGAAACCTGTTACCGTCTAGCCTTTTTGTTTAAAGAATAAAATGCACACAATACCAACTTTCCTTACACCTTTAGCCACAACATAATAAGCGTTATCGTTTTATGTTTGCAGGGACGTTCGGCGTAAAATAGCGGAAGATTGCATTGGCCTCTTGTATATTAAATAAGTAGATATAATACCTAATAATACGTTATATAAATGACATGCCACACCAACCCCTCACACCATCCCAGCAATCACATAATTTTTTATTTGGACATTTCGATATTTTTGATGTGGGTTAGAACCTTATGTATTATTTAGTTAAGAATTTAATTTTTCTAGCACATGTAGAAAATAATAATAATGAAATATTTATTTCGAAGGAATTCTTTCCTTTTTAAGAGGAGTCAGTACCAATATTTGCAAGTTTCATACATTTTTCAGTGCGAATTTCTGGCAAACTATTTGTAGCAGAATAATGATTGTTATCTTAAATTAAAGGTAATGAAGAGTTTTAGTAAATAACGTCGGGAAAAATAAAAAAATTATTGGAATTGAGATATTGGCTCGGAAACTTGTAAAAAATGGTAAAAATTGAAGTATTTTAAATCAAATTCCTCTGAGTAGGAATTCTTATTTCTTTCGATTATGACTATTTTAGAAAGATAAAGCCTGGATCTAGCAAATAACGTCGAGTTTTTTTTTCATTTTTAGTGGCGCTTTTTATAATTATTTGACTCTAATAGTACTTGTTTTTTCTCCCGACATTTCACCGACAAGAAATTGCAATATTTATTTGATAGTTGTTTAAATACAAAGCAAAATAGCATATTTAACAATTATGGTAAAAAAAAAAAATTTAGGAGAGTTAATTCTCGTTAAAAATTTTCATGTGAACTGCAAATTTTCATTTTTCGTCTTAATGTGTATAGCTTTGTCGGATGTTGGGTTTATGTCTTTTGCGGTAGTGTCTCTAATGTGCTCTGTGGTCTAGGTCTAGGCTAATTTTATATGAATTTTCTCACTTTCAGGACACAAACCTACACAGGTTCGCCGGTATCTAAATTGAAACTTTTGCTGAACTGACTCCTCTTAATGCAAAAGTTTTTATGTTTAAAAATATTACGCTTGCTCTCATCGAAAATGTGCCGTTAGCTGTCACTACGCCAAAAATCTCAGGAATTTCTCAGCTGTTTCAAATGTAAAAATCAAACAACTGAACATGATTTTTTTTATAAGATATCTCTTCCTTCAGTATGTTCTGTCCTACTTCAAAAACCTAGAAAAAAGGCCGAGTGAGCCCGCGCATTGTACCAGAGAAGGTAAATTTGTGGCGACACGGCTACACTTTTGTCACAGTATGCAGCCGCTTCAAATAAATCTCTGTATTGGCCTTAGCAGTCCAAATCACAAAAAACTACTTGTGCAGCGTAAAGGCATTATCACATCAAAACCAAGAACCGGAAAATGTAAATCGGAAAACCTAATTTATTCCACTTTAAAACAAGATTTTTGCTCCAATTATTAATAAAATCTTGGGAAATAGGATAAACTAAGAATTCTAATGAGAATATATTTATTTTAAATCTTTAAGAAAAACACAACCTTATGTTTTATCGGCCGAACAACTTTTTCGGTGGAAAAATTCGACTTATAAAACATAAAAGTTGTGCTTTTCTTACACATTTTATATTTTTTCGGATCTTGTTTTTGATGTGAAAGTACCTTTAAGGACAATTATTTTGAAGAACTCCATTGACGGACTTTTATTTCCGAACTGCTGCTTTAGTTTCGCTTCCTTCCTAAGCCTTAGGAACCGCCTCAGAAGCCGAATTCCGTCATCGAGCGAACTGACTGTCGAAACGCCCATCTTCGAGGATCGTTCTTCCCCAAGGACTGTCTGTGCAGACGCTAATCTTCCAGGATTGACCTTCATGAAGCAGCTTCTGGATCCCCAAGGACTGTATTTCCAAACGCTCATTCTAAAGGATCGTCTTTTATGGCTGGGTTCCTCAAGGACTGGATGTCAGGTGCCAGCCGGCACATACTGTCCTTTCTAACGCATGTTCTACATAGGTATTTCAGGACAGCCCGTATAGAAGCCAGACGTCCCGGCCTACCTTTTGCCGAAGATAGTCCCTGAAGTCCTGGAACTGTCCAACAAGAGGCCAGTCCTCCAGCACTGTCCTTTCACATCGAGTTCTGCAGACCAACGCAAGTGGACTGAAGATACTATTATTATCATCACACAAGTCCACAAATCGTTTCAGAGGCGAATAACCTGAACAAAATAAGAACCAGCGAGAGCAGAAGTACCATCGCGGTAGCAACAGTTTTCGACCTCTGGTAGAATGTAACGGTTGCAGAAAATCAACATGATAAGGAAGCTGGCCCACTCGCCATACCCCAAAGAAAAAGTAGGATCCTACGTTTATAAATACGTCTCCAGGAAACAGCCTAGTAGCGAGAGACTGTAATTGGATACATGATCATATTGTTACGTGCAATAGAAATAGACAACTGGTGACATCTACTGGCAATGGAGAGTAAACAACTTCAGGTTCGGAGAATCGATGACGGAATGTTCGGGAAGGTTCAGGAATAGAATGAATAGAAAAGTCAAGAAGGTTCTGGAATAGAACACTCTAGAATAATCTGGAGAGTTTCTAGGGTATAAATATAACAGTTGTCACCCCCAGAGAAAGAGTCTTGTCTTAGACGTTGCAGTGTTAACAAGCGAAAGTAATAAACGTGCGAAAGTGTTGTAATTAAATTGCGATAATTGAAAGTACAGTATTAAGCGATAATTATAGTGTAGTTTATTAATTGAAACTTTGTGAATTGTTAAGATTAGAGTGAAATAAAGAACTTGTATATTAAATATATAATATTTGTGTTTTAAATAACGAACCAAAGGCCACGCTCGCAACAATATCTACACAGCCCTTAAACAAACCTAATACAATCATTGAATGCCACTCTTAGTTTTCTGGAGTTCAAAGCTGGGAAATTATGTAAGGTATCCATTAGTGAAATGAGGGAGCAAGAGCAATTTGACCAGAGTCATACGTAAGCTTAGTGACAGAATGCTAGCAGACACGGCATACAGAGTAACAAGGTATACTTACTAGCTAATTTGACAGTTGAGCTGTGACGTAACGGTATTACAAGTTATATTAAGAATTCAGAAAAATTATTAAAATAAATTTTATTTGGTAACAACTTTGAAAATTTAAAACGGATAATATCATAGTAAATAAAAGTTACAATATTTAAAAAATATATAATTAACTGATTCATAAAGAAAAGTAATATTTTTTGCAAGCGATCAGGTAAGAGATTGCAAAAATTTTAATCCGTGCACTTAAGTGTTAATATTTTGTTCATGATTGCTGAAATTAATATAAATAAAAATAACAAAATAATTAATATAAAAGTCTTGTAGGACAATCTTGTGATGCCGTGAAGCTTAACATGGCCAGACCGGGTTCATAGCAGTCATACCTTGCTACTGCTAGTATGTATACCGTGACTAGCAGATAGCCAAATACGATGAAGGCCTGCATAGATCTTAGACAGTATGGAACTTATACGATCACAGCAGCTCATCCAGCAATTAAGATACACTCAACAATTTGGTATAAAAATTAAATAAAAATATTTGACAAAACAAGTAATGTAAATACATATAGAAGGACGATGCGAAAGACCCAGTACCTTGTACTGCTTACTTCAGTAAAAATAGTACCAGCAATAGTACTAAATGGAACTAGAGTACTAGTACTAGAAATACTGGTAATGCTTTTATTTTAAGTAAGCAGTACAAGGTACTGGTATTTTAATTTTGTCAGTACCTTGGTTTACTGCATACTTTGGATTGAAGATTGAATATGAGATAATAATTAAGGTTATATAGAGCAAACTCGGGAACTTTAATGACCTAGAAATTATTTGTTTTTGAGATATTGAGCAAGATAGATTTTTTTTTTAATTATAAGGGTCATTCAAATTTGAGTTACCCTACGGAAAATAAAATACTGGGTTACATTTTATTAAATTTAACGAATTTTGAAATTCCGGCCAATTTCTTCTAAGAACTTGAACTCTCTTTTTTCGAAAGTTTTTATGCTGGAAACTATGATTGTCAATTAATTTATCTACATATATAAATAGTTATGAAATAGTGTAGGGTAGGGTTTCCATACAAAAAAATCCTTTTTCACTATATATTTGGGTACTGCCTGAGAACACGTCGACGTAGAGAGTTGAAATATTATATACAACGTTTTCATAAAAATAGTAAGTACATTTTCAAAAACGGTCAAGAGTTCAGGATTCGGTATATGAACATTATCAACGATCGGTCGTTCGACCGAATTTAAATATATTTAAATCTAATCCAAATTCGCTTATGACAACTGGATAATATTCAATAGACGGACGCACGATTAATTTTTATAAGAGTTGGTCTTATTAGTAAGAGTTTGCTCAGAAGTTAACACAAAAAACATTTTTTTACAGTAACTATGAGACTGCTGAAAATCGCGACGGATTTACTGATATCTATCAGTATGTTTACATGAAAAATTGATACTTGAAGTATACTTAAAGTAATCAATATATCATAAAAACGCGCAGTCAATGCTTAAATTTCAAGTCAAGTCATTGAAAAATTAAATTCCATAAAAGTTCAAGTCAAGTGATTGGAATTAATTCAATCAAAAGCCTTACTTGAGCTTCAAGTGGATTTCAAGTCAAGTACTTAAGAGGAGCCAGTACCAAGATTTTGCATGTTTCATACATTTTTCAATGCGAATTTCTGGCAAACTTTGTAGTAGAATAATGATTGTTATCTTAAATTAAAGGTAATGAAGAGTTCTAGTAAATAACGTCGGGAAAAATAAAAAAAATTATTGGAATTGAGATATTGGCTCGGAAACTTGTAAAAAATGGTAAAAATTAAAGTTTTTTAAATCAAATTCCTGTTAGTGAGAATTCTCATTTCTTTCGATTATGACTATTTTAGAAAGATAAAGCCTAGATCTAGCAAATAACGTCGAGTTTTTTCATTTTTAGTGGCGCCTTTTTCAATTATTTGACTCTAATAGTACTTGCTTTTCTCCCGATATTTCACCGACGAGAAATTGCAATATTTCTTTGAAAGTTGTTGAAATACAAAGCAAAATATTATATTTAACAATTGTGTGCAAAGAAAGTTTAGGAGAGTTAATTCTCGTTAAAAATTTTCAATTTCTTTGAACTGCAAATTTTCATTTTCGCCTTAAATTTTCGCATGTTGGGTTTCTGTCTTTTACGCTAGATGTCGCTAATGTGCTTTTGGTCTAGGTCTAGGCTAATTTTATATGAATTTTCTCACTTTCAGGACACAAACCTACGTATAGTAAATTGTATTGCCTGTAGGTTCGGTGATATCTAAATTGAAACTTTTGCCGAGTACTGACTCCTCTTAAGCGTTCATGTAAAAATGTACTGTATGACTCAATACCTATCTACTAACCCAGATAATATCAAAATTTAAGATTTAGAAACCTAGAAGATCAGGGGTATGGTGTCTTTTCGCACATTATTAATTATCTTTATAATTAATTTTTAATTAACAATTCATTAAAAATTTTGATTTTTTTTTAATCCTTGAAAGTAGCCGTTTCAAACCATACCCACCATAATACAAAAAAAATTAAGGGGTTCCAACTCACCCTGATTACAAATGAAAATTATAATCCTTGACTATGGAAATATGAAGCGCACAAGACCCAACGTTCTGCCAAATTTCAAACTCCCGTCGTTTTCGAAAAAAACGTCTGTGACCTACTATCGAATAAATCTGATAACCAATTTTTGGTGTTACCAAACACAATTTTTGGTTTTCACTTTATTTCAATTTTATTTTCATCTAGGGCATTGGTCGGTAAACTCATTAGTCTAAAGAGCCAAAAGTCAGCAGCAGGACGTTTCAATTTTTTTTGGGAGCCAAATTTCTTTTCAAGATGCTGGCATGAATCACGTTTTTGAAGTCAGTTTAAACTACCTACTAAACATTAAATACATCCAGATATAATAATAATAATCTTATTTATTGACAGAAAATACAAAACACGAATTTAATGTTGCATTTTCTTGGAAAGTTTTTAATTTCAAGCAGGATTCCAGATTCTCCATTTATGTATTCTTAATGTGGTTCATGCTTGAAAATGATTGTTCGCATGAATACTTAGAGCCAAAGAGTGAAAGAATAGCAAAGAAGTTTTTTTAGTTGTTGTTTTGAAATAGCGTACTACGTCAGCCTGACCGACACCCGGTTCACGGCATCTGCTGGTCAAAACCGATTTGTGGCTGAGCCGCACTCAGGTCGGTAAAGAGCCGCATGCATGTGAAATTGTTACTTTTATTGGAAACTTATTTCCTATGGCGTCAAATATTCTTTTAACTTAATTTTTAAGGAAATAAAATTAATTAGTTTCTGTTTGTCCAACCCAAAAGTTCGTATGAGGAACCGAGAAAGGATTACAAATATTGTATTGCCATCTATTTCCATTCCGGGTATCTTTTTGGCAACAACATGAGAAAATAAAATGATAAGTAGTAGCGCGGAAAAGGTAATGCCCACTTTAGACCGGACATTAAGAGACACGAGAGATATTTTAAACGATGCATTATGATATTCTGAACATATTTTATTAACAATGTTTATTTCAATTAAGCGGGGGATGTCTTGGGATGGGGGATCAAGGTTTGATCTAGTTCATTTTTGAAAATCTAGTACAAAATCGAATTCCTTAGATCCTGAGAAGAAGTTTGAGTACCCACACTCCTATAGTCGGAGGCTTAAATAGCCATCCCCATACGTCACTTTTTTAGTACCTATTTCTCTAATTTTTTATTCGAATCGAGGTACTAGATTTTTCGCACCTTAGATCGGCTCTAACTCGGTAGGGTTTTGTACGATCGGAAAACAGGTTTCACTGTTCGCCTCAGCTTATTGCCAGCTAAAATTCGTAGAAGAAAATTTTTCTCTGCATACTTTTAGGGCGGGGGTAGGAAATCCCGGGGGTGGTTACAATACGGCATGTTGCATACCAAATTAAAGGTCTCGCTGAGTATTATCGGATGGTGTACATTTTCCCCGATTCAGAAAACTTTCTCGCGACGGTTTTGCCGTCGGAAAATCCATTTTTATGCACTTGAGTCACATACACTCCAGCTACTACATTTTGCAGTTCTTTTTTCCATGACCATTAGTGCTCTATGGTGAACATGTTTCTCATGGGAAGTCATTCTCCACGACGCACCAATCACGAGAAGTAGAAAAGTCCACATTTTCACCCAAGAAAGTCGCTCAAGCTACCTTCGATCGCCAAAGCTTTTCCCCGCTTAATTGCAATAAACATTTTTAATAAAATATATTCAGAGTATCATAATGGGCCCTATTCTGTAATTTTCCATAAAATAATATTTTATGTTATTTTATGGCGAAAAAATCCCTTCTTCATAAAATGAAAATAAAATATTTTAAAAATTCGTATTCTGTCGTGGTTCCATAAAATTATTTTATGAATTCTTTTATGAACACGTAACATAAAATATTTAGTACATTCCGCTATGTTTTCTATTACTTTTTGAACAGCTGGTCAATTGACATTTGCGTGATACTCTATCAAATCACCCACTAAATAATATTTTTGAAAGCAGCTGCTTTCTTAATAGCTCTTGAGATACTTTGGGTGTAAAAGTTCTAAAATATGACAACTCCTGACGAGTTTGATACGAACCATGTCCGTAGAAATGCAAAGCAGCAGATAGACGTCCATTCTGTTCACTTTAAGATTCCTAACTCAAAGTGAACGGAATGGATGCCTTTTCAGTATGAGGCTCTAGTTAGTTAGTTAGTTTTGGGTATAAATTAGAATTATTCATAAGTTTGCAAAATTAGTTTACAAATCATAATATAACAAATTTATTAATTATCCAGTCGGAAAAACTTTTGAAGCCTAAGGTTGGGCAATTCACATGGATCGTAGAAATCGTGAAGATATCGTATCCTGTGATATCTTCTGCATAAAATTAAAACCTATTTAAATATAATCAACTTTTTATATTTTACCATACTGCACCAAGTGCAAATTTCTACAATTTCTGACAAAATTGTAATCTTTATGTATGGCGGTGGACATTTTAGTTTTTAATTAAAACTACTTTCACACCACAAATGTCAATTGACGAATGTCATTTCATAAAATATGTCAAAATACCTTTAAAATGTGCTGCTTAGGTTCTTTTATGTTATGCTCCATAACAGGAAATATTTTATGTTACGATGCGTAAAATAAAATAAAATTTCTGGTACAGAATAGGATTTTAGGGAAATATTTTATTTTAAGGCATAACATAACATAAAATGATAAAATTTTACCGACAGAATAGGGCCCAATGTATCGTTTAAGACATCTCTCATGACTGTTCATATCGGGCGTAAAGTTGTATGAAAAGTGAGCATTCTCCATTGAATATCTTAAGTATACTCTACATTATTTACATAATTTTGCAGCTTCGGATATAAGTTGGCGAATTCACCAGGTGGCCAAGGTGACGAACTCGTTATCTCACCCGAATCGTTCACAAATTTTGCTATGACCTTTTGTATTGAAATTATATGCAGAAGACGAGAACAATAATTTCGTGGCGGCAGAACTTTAAGTGATCTGTAATGAGATGTGGTATTTCTGTTCAATATGTCGTAAATTGTCGATTTTCATTTCAATATTATCAAATCTTGTTATTCTTTACTGTGAAGCTATTTTGTCGAATCGATTCAATTGGCTGCTTCGGAAAATCCTCCAGAATTTCGTAAAAATCTTATTTGAAGCTCAGCGGAATAAAGTGCTTAAACTGAAAAAAGATAACAATGGAAAGTGATCCGAATTTTAATAGCATAATCGGTCTATGTTATACATTTCATATTGAGAGAATCTCCTCCATACATTTCCCCCCTGTTTTTCATTACTTTATACCAAAACGTCGGGTTTAATTTCAGGAACTACTGGAAATAATGTTCTATGTTCATTTATAACAAGCTACATACATAAGTATCTATGTACGTATAATTGCTTTTAAACTCAATTCAATTCGTAATCTTTATTGCATTGGTTATACCACCTCGAAATAAACACAGCGCTGTTTATTTTTTAGCATGATATCATATTTTCTTCTGAACACAACACACAATTGTACAACAATAACAATTTTAGTATTTGTCACAATAATTTTATAGGCTTTAGATCACCCTTTGATAATACATTATATTTTTAGGGAAACTAAAGAAGTGATTTGCAAATCTGAATCTTGGTTGCATCCTAGCATTTGATATGGCCATCTTGAGAAGGCATACGATTTTTCGTAATAATATAATATTTTCTTCTGACGGCCGTGCTGCTATTTATCTTAATAAAAGTTTTAAGGGATAGGTTGTTTTTAAATGTAGTAATGCAAAATAGCAATCTGAATTTCTCTTTACTGAGGCTGGCAATATAAACTTTTACTTGACTGTTTATGTTTACATAAATCTCAAAGAGTAACAAACTTTTATTTATTTTTATAGCACATACTATCACAGTTTAGCTGTGCTCAACATAAGTAATATGTGATTTAGATATTAACATGATGTCCCGGTGGTAGAACTCAAAAACGTTTTAGAGACATTTTTCAAAGCCCTCTAGTTTTATTTTATCAGTTATCTGACCACCTCGTAATCTTAACCGCTTTAGCCATTATATGTAAGTACCAGGAGTTGTCCGTTCTAATAATTTAGTTTTCCCGATTATAATAAAGTTTATCTATGACTATACTGAAAAAAGCAATTTAAATTGTATTTATTCCATCAACAATGTTGATATATAGCTAGACTACCTGAACATCAAAATTGCAAACCCTTACAATATGGATTCTTAAAATAAGGGACAACGGGATAACTGGGGAAATAAAGAGATCAATACATAGGTATACATATACATATGTAAGCCCTAAACCTACGAGTAAGAAACTAAATGAGATGCCATTGCGTGTATATGCCATATATTTTTGCGTGTAGAACGTGGCGATTTTTCCTACTTTCTATAACATATGGTTACATCTCTGTCTACTAGATGTATCCTAGGTGTCACTTTTGTTTTTATTCGGTTATGAAATATACCCTAACACAAAAGCCGTAAGTGAAACTCAAGTTGTAATTGGGTTAAAAAGAAAAATATTTACATTCTTTTATGTGGGAAGGGGAATACTTTTCGTACAACTTTACGCCCGACACCTCCAGACATGAGAGATGTCTTACACGATGCATTATAATACTTTGAACATATTTTATTAACAATGTTTTTTTCAATTAATTTGGTAGTGAACAGCTTCTATAAGGGTACGTGTACAACGAGGCGAGGCAGTTGAGCAAGGCGCGGTGAAGATTAAAGGCTCAACAATTAAAGTAAAGAGCTTTATGAATTTGAACAAGACTGAGGTTCACTTACGAAAAATTGATATTTTTAGCCTATATAGATATCACATTCCATAAGGGATATTATCTTGATAAATGTTTTCAATTTTAATAAAATGGACTAAAAAGTAAAAAATGAATTTTTCTTTTCTCAGTCATTGCAAATTAAAAATGCTAGAGCTTCGATTAAATCTTATTAGTTTGGGCATGAATTGCAGTTAGACTATTGTGATTATAGCTATGATGCCCAAACTTTTAAGATTTAATCGGAGCTTTTCTTATCTATATGACTGAGAAAAGAAAACAGCTTTTTTACTTTTTAGTCCATTTTATTTACAAAAGTTATTTCTTTTAAAAGTTTTTCTAATATATTTTATTTTGTAATTTTAGTCATACTCTCGCAACTCGACTCTCGAAACTCGGCTCTCTAAACTATACTCTCGAATATCGAAAATCAACTGTGGAAACTCGACTCTCGAAATTCGACTCTCGAAGCCCGTCTCTCAAAACACGATTCGCGAGTCTCGACTCTCGAAGGGTTACCACCCCCACCCCAAAACCCGCCAACACGTAAGAAAATTTTACTTCATCGGAAAGCTCCCTCTCTAATTCAAAAACCATATGTAAATCTACCCACGTTTACTACCTTAAAACTCTTTCGTCACGAAGGAAACTTTTAAAGGGTGGTAGTTACTACCCCAAGCCTAAAACCCCCCAACACGTAAAAAAATTTTACCTCATCGGAAAGCTCCCCATTTATTCATTCTAAATAAAAAAACACCCCCTGTAAATCCATCCACGTTTACTACCCTAAAACTCTTTCGTCACGAACGGGACTCTCAAAACGTGGTTACCACCCCACCCCAAGACCCCCCAACACGTAAGAAAATTTTACCCCATCGGAAGCTCTCCATTCACTATTCTAATTCAAAAACCATATGTAAATCCACCCACGTTTACTACCCTAAAACTCTTTCGTCACGAACGGCACTCTCAAAGGGTGGTACTTACCACCCCAAGCCTAAAACCCCCCAACACGTAAGAAAATTTTACCCCATCTGAAAACTCCATCCACGTTCACTACCCTAAGACTCTTTCGTCACGAACGGCACACTCAGGCTTACAGATGCTTTGGCGTTCAGGCGCTCAGGCACAAAATTTCTGAGTCAGGGGTCTGCAAGTTGATAGAAAGTTATTAAAAAGTGGTAAAAACAAAATAACAAATGGAAGTTGATTTAATTGAAGATTTCTGCTTTCTATTAATTCGCAGTACCATTTTTTTTCACTTTAATTTATACATTGCACTTTTCGTACGGAACGAGCGATTCTTAACACACCTTTACTTTAACGAAAGTTCTCCTCTGACGCCTTAAAGTTAATTTGTGTACGTCTGTTAAATTTAAAGGGCGCGTTCGCTTTACGTAAATAACACTACTTACGTATATACGTAAATTGTGTTTGAGCCTATATCTCGAGGTATAGTGTTCAAAACAAGTATTGAAAGGTAACATTCCGAGATTTCCAAATCTTACAAGAAATGTAACGCATGTATTACGCATTTTGCCGGAAGAATCGTCAAAAATAAAAAAAAATTAGGATTTTTGTTCAATTTTAACAACATTCGTTTGAAAGCTTGCACGGTTTACTATCACCTGAGCTAAAAGTCACCATCATAGGTTTGCATAACAAGAAAGCTACGGAGTGTTTTGTGAAAAACTAACGTATTATCTTAATGACCTTGTAACTCTGAAATGGTTGAGATCTCCCCCCCCCCCCCCCCACCCCTCCCAAACAATTTTTGTTAGCTCAGGTGCTAAACTATCACCTCTCCTTCCATATGGACATCTGAAACGGAAACACCCTATATTCTAGATTTGACCCACTGAAAATATCCAGTTATCGTTGAATTTAATAAAAACGATAAAATTCGTCTGCATTTTGGAGGCGCCATATTGAAGTTTTTATTTTCGTTCAAGATAAGTGTGTGCCAAATTTTAACTTAATTGCTGCGTTCCTTTTCTCGTTCTGAATGAATCTGTATGAATCTTAGAATATAGAGCTCCGCTCAAAACCTTTGTTTACTTTTAGCAAATTGACAAGTTGCTTAGAATAGGGATGGCGTGTAAATACATGTAAAAATGGACTACCAAACCAACCAGAAATTCATTACGCAAAATCTGGCTTATCACCATTCCTGTTTGCTATATATTCTAAGGTGTGAATCGACAGAACGATGTCATAATTTAATTCTGTGCTCATAGAAAAGGAACGGAACAGAACCATTTCAACTGTTTGGCATTTCTTCCATTTGATAAATTCGTAAAAATTGTTGTTTATGAAAAATAAAGCCATTTTCCAACAAAAGCAACTTAAATTCAACTATAACCATCTCGTACAAATTGTAAACAACACATTCACGAATTAAAATCGTTCTGTTGAGTCCGGGAAAAACTCAGGTGCATTCACCACGATTCGGAGTCCGAAAAAAGCGATGACATATTGAAACTAAATCGTTCGACCCGAAAAAAACGACATGGATTGAAAAAATTCATTCTGAATGAGAAAAGGAACGCAGCTATGAAATTAAAGCTATGAAATTAAAGTTTGAACCACTAGATTTTGTTCTTGTTTCAGTCATTTTTAGGAGACTGCTGTGGACAAATCAAGTTCTTAGTATTCCATCGCTTCCAGAATGTTTGTGCTAATTGTCATGCATGCTTCGAAAAATTGAACTTCGATGCTTCGAATAATGCGAAGCTTCGAAGGCTATCAACAGCCGCAATAGCTACGGATATATATGCTCCGCGACAAAACTATAAAGCCAGTCCACACAATACGTGTGCATTTGTCAAATATTTGGTATGCGTCTGATTTGTGGAGGTTGTGAGCTACAAAAAGAAATATTTTTCATTCATACGCTTTAAAGGCGCATTACAAACTTTGGCTAAAGCGTACGAATAAAAAATATTTGACAAATGCACGCATTGTGTGGGACCGGCTTAAGACATATACTTACTTATTGAAAATAACACAGATAATAAATATAATACTTAGCTTCAAGTTCTGATGATATGGGAAACACTCGATAAAGGTATAAGGTGTATTTGAATAATAATATTTTAAGAAAACCAATTCAACATTGTTTTCATTGTTTTCTATTAAAATAACGAATTTTTAAATTGAGAAGTCCGACAAAACTATAAAACAGGAAGATGGGTGATGGGTTCAAGGGGATCTGCTAAATAAAAATCAAACAAATTTATTCATTCATCCTCTGCGGTAATGATTTGTAAAGTTTTTTTTAATTATTTTGTGATCTGAAAACTTCCATTTTCCTCGATGAACTATTTCGAAGCTTCAACTGTATTGAATTGCTTGTCATTGAAATAGATTTTACGTGATAAGACAGCCCAGCAGTTCTCTATTTATATTAAGATCAGGGGACCACAGCAGATCAACTTTTTTTGGTCGAGAAAAACTATTTCTATTTGATACGTTTTGTTGTTTCGATAGCTGCGTTATATTGTTGAAATATTAAATTACTTCAGATAACACTTTTTCCATACTTTGTTCACTGTTTATCGATCATTTTTACATACATCTCGCCGTTCATTTCACCACTGATAAACTTAATATTAATTTTTCCATGATAACCAATTGCCGCCCATATCATTACTGCTCTCCACCCATTTGACTTCTAATTATCATAAGTGGGTCCTTAGGTAAATCATGACAATAGTAACGAAATTCTTTTAGGCAATTTAAAATAAATTATTATTCAAGTAATAATTATTTTTCTCCATTTCTTCTTCCAGTATATTCACTGTTCCGAAAATTGTAGCCTTTCTTGTTTCTGACGATCTGTAAGCGGAGGTTTCTTTAGAATTTTTCGTCTTTTAATATGATTGGCTTCTTTTATAATACATTGCACATTCCATTTATTTGCTTGTACGATGGATTCAGTCGCTAATTGTCGCGCAGTAAGCATGAAATAGGATACAATGTTTAAACTAGCACGTCCTTCACTTACAGTGGTTGGTTGCTCTTGATCGCCAACCGCCATTTTCTTACATTGATTTTCCTTATTTTGTTAAATAATTCTGAATAGTACAACAGCTTGTTTTTTAATAATTCTCGAAATAGCGGAAATAGAAAATTGTTTGTCCTTCCTTTAACCTCACTGTCACTTAACTTTTTTTTCGCGAGGCAGTTTATCAAATTAAATATTATTTCGACAAATTGAAAGAAACAGTTCTTAGGGCACTTCACATCAAAAACAAAACCGAAAAACTCAATTCATTTTATAAAGCATAAAAGTTGTGTTTGCCTTAAAAATCTGTGATAAATATAACTATTTTTTCAGTAAAATTGTTAGTTTATCCTATTTTCCTGAATTTTATTATGATTGGAGCAAAAATCTTGTTTTAAAGTTGAATAAATTGAGTTTTTCGGTTCTTGTTTCTGATGTGAAAGTGCTAAATTATCTTCACTAATCGAAATCTCAAAATGAAATCGTCACAAACGGTCTAATCTGCCTATTAATACTGATTGCCTTATAGTTTTGTTGCAGTAATATTGAGCTGTATGAACGTGATCTCAATTTTTTTCAAATTTCTTGGAAATATACTGCTTCATATTTCATGGAGTTTCATAATTTGAAATATAGGGTCCGCAAAATAACTTTTTTTTTTTTTAAACAGGGCGCAAAACATCGAGTGTAGCTTCGGCTGTGTGGCACGTAGCGCCGTCCTGTTGAAAGGCCGAAACACAATGATGCCGACACGACATTTACGACGACAAATTAAATGTTGACCTAATGGCAATACCATGTTGCTGTACAGAATGGTGCCGACCGATTTTGTCGCCGTAACCAGAGTTGGGAATAATTCAACTTTTGTCGTCGTTGTCGTCGTATTTGATTTTGACAGTTCAGAGTAATAACCGAAAAATGTCTTTCGAGGAGAAATTAATTAATTTATTGAAGGGAATGAAGTATTTTTATGCTAAAATAAATCCTCAATATAGAAATACATATTTAAAAGAAAAAAAATGGAAAGAAATTGGAGAAAAGTTGAAAATAAGTGGTAGATGATATTTTGTAAACCACTTAAACTCAGTGTTAATCATAGTTTATTACATTTTTACATCTTTGTTTTTATATCTTTCCCATATTGTAAATAAATTTCAACAAATAATTTTACCACCTACATATCTTGATATACGAACATAAGAATGTCGGTCGGTGTCATTGTGTTAATTCGGCGACATTTACGACGACAGTGTCGTCGTAATTGCCGTGTCGGCACCATTGTGTTTCGGCCTGAAACCAAATGTTGCCAATATCCTCCTCTTCAATTTTCGTTCAACATGGCCCGATAACGATTGCCATTGACTGTAACGGCCACTCCTTGCTCATTTTCGAAGAAAAATGGCCCAATTATGCCTCTGGACCAAAATCCGCACCAAACAGTGACTCGTTTTGGATGTATCGGCTTTTCAATGTATGCGTGCGTGTTTTCTGTGCCCCAAATGCGACAATTTTGCTTGTTTACATACCCGCCAAGATCAAAATGAGCTTCATCCGAAAAGATGATTTTTTTGGCAAAATCGGCATCTTCTGTAAGTCGAACGCAGGCAATATTTCCCAGCGTTGTTCAAGCGTATACACAACCATATTCGTTCAGCGGAAGAATAAAACTAATTATCTGTCAAATCAGACATGAGCTAAGTGTTACCATTCACGAAATAAGCACTAGTTGAAAAAAAAAACGTTAGATGGCGGACCGTATATTAAAGAACAAATTATAAGAATTGAGGGAAGAAAACTGCATGGGTGTTTCAGAAAATTTTTATGCTTGTCTTATAGTTTTTTCGTGGAGTAATAGTTATTTTTTTGGAACGCACTTCTGCTTAGTAGGGGTTATTTGATTTTATTTTAAAAATTTTTATTTGATCTTTATATATTTAATCTTATTGTTTGATGAATTTAAAATAAAATAATAAAATAACTTTGAATTGAATATTGAGAAAATACGAACTGTGTTCCAACAAGGAAAAAAGCTAGAATTGGTATAAGACTCATTCTTATCCTTATGACACCCTAAATGAACGCTCATATGAATTTCATATAGTCACCCCTCAGTGCAAGTTTTATTGTTAAAATGGGTTTTTGCATCTATTTCTAGAAAGATTTGTCAGACATAATGATTGTGATCAAGTTCATAGGATTTTATATTCTAAAGAAATTTTCAGTAAAAAAAAAAACGTCAAGGACTGCTCCATTTGCGTTAAAACCCCAAATTTTTGTATGACAACATTAAGAAGACGTTGCCCTATTTAGTCCAATTTTAGGGTTCCGTACCCAAAGGGTAAAAACGTGAAACCAAAATTTCTAGGCCTCCGATGTCGGTCCGTCTGTCCGTCACTGGGCTGTATCCCATGAATCGGAATAGGTGGACAGTTGAAATTTTCACAGAGTGTGTATTTCTATTGCAACTATAACAACAAATATTAAAAATTAAAGGGGCTCCCATACAAGAAACGTGATTTTCTCATTCATTATTATTATCATAAGTAGGCATAATTTTTTCAAATGACTACATTATTATTTTTTTCCAAATGACAGCATTATTTTTTCAAATGACGCCTACTCTTAAATAAATAAAAAGCACATAATGTTAAATTTTGTACGATAGTACGGAACCTTTCGTGCGCGGGTCCGACTCGCGCTTGGTAGATTTTTAAAATTGTATTTACAATTTTTATGAAAACGCCGTGTACAAAATTTCAGCTCTCTACGTCGACGCGTTCTCAGGCAGTGTCAAAATATGTAGTGAAAAACGAAATTTTTGTATGGCAACCCTACTAAGGAGTTATCCGTTTTGTTTCATTTTCGATTTTAAATCTAATTTTATTATTAACAACTAAAAAGCTAGAATTGGTCTAATTATATCCTAGATGAATGCCCGTATGTAATTTCTTATAGTCACCTCTCTGTGCAAGTTTGAATGTTGAAATGGTTTTTCGCATATATTTCTAGAACAGTTCGTCGGATATAAAAATGATACTGAGCAATTTCATAGGATTTTAAATTCTGACGAACTTTTCAGTACAATCAAAACGTCTAGGACTGATTGTGCACGTAAGAAACTTAAATTTTTATATGGCAATACCAAGAAGGGGTTACCCGATTAAGTCAATTTTTAAATTTTATTTACTATTGCTATGAAAATACTATGTACTAAAATTCAGTTCTCTATGTCGACGCGTTCTAAGGCAGTGTTCAAATATATAGTGAAAAACGAAATTTTTGTATGGAAACTCTACGAAAGAGTTGCCCGATTGGTCCAATGTTCGAATTTAAATTTACTTTTTTTTTTTTTAAATCTCGTGTGCAAAATTTCAGCCCTCTAAAGGCCAAAATACAGTGACAACAAAGTCGCCGTAAATTAGTTGCTGTCAAAGATTCGAATATATGGAAGTCCCATATACTTAACACAATGAGGGCGACGCGATAAGTTGCCGACAAAAAGTTTGGGAAAATTTCTAAATTAGTCCCCAACATAATTGACATTTCTGTGTAGATAGTGAATAATTGACATTTATGTTATGTGGATTTGGATATTTTTATGAAACATAGTAAATTAAAAGATAATAGTAAACAAACTAGTTATTAAAAACTTGTGTAAAATTAATTTCATTTATTAGTTTGACAAATTATGGGTTTTGAGTAGGAATTAATAGAGAAAATTAGGGAAAAAGTTATGTTGTGCAATAAACGTCATCTCATATATAGAAATCTCTTCTTAGTCTTCTTTTTAGATTTTTCTTTATGCTTTGCAATTTTAAGTAAGCCGCATAAGCTATACTAGCCATTTTCCTTAATTTTTTCCCTTTTTGCAATTTCTTTTAGAATAAATAAAACAGAGACAGCTGTGTTTTAAATGCGACATTATCACCAACTAAGTTGCCAACATTGTTGTGTCGCTCTCACTGTGTTTTGGCCTTAAGTGAACCCATTCTCGAGTTATCGAGCGGAGGGATGGACGGACAGCGCACAGACGGACGAGCGGACAGATAATAAAAATAACAATTAATCCAATCCATTTTGTTCTATTAGCCAGCATTGTTTCAAACGGCATGACAAACTTAATATACCCTATGATTTCATCATCTAGATTCTAGGGTACAAAATGTGCGTATGTGGCCATCAAAAGAAGCGAAAAAAAGCTTTCTGTATTATAGGGGGTATTCCATGTCTAGAGGCATCTATGTCATTTTAAATATGCTTCTCCTATGTATACATATTATATTGATCCCCTCAATAGTAAAAACTCAAATCGAATATTTGATTAATATTACAATAAAATAAAATTTTAATGAGTTTCATGACAACCAGAATTGTATATTCAGAGCTAAATATGATTATGTGTTTCAACTTCGATGCAGCTATGAATTCCGTGAATTTAGTTCCGTCTCAGAAAAGTTATGCTAAAAAGCGGTAATTCCCTTTATAAAGGTGTTGTTGAGTCACTTATTATATCTATAGTCATACATATGTACATACATAACCATTATAATATACTTGAATTGCAAGTTTTCTGTTAATATGAAAATTGCAAGTTTTCTGTTAATATGAAAATTGCAAATTTAACTTTCAAAAATAAGAAGCATCGCTCTGATGTACCTACATAAATAATTTGTTGTTTTAACAAGTTGCAATTTCTGTTCTAAATTTTCATTGCAATGCTTAACCGGTGTTATTTTGATTTTCTACCAACCGACAGCAGCCTTGAGATAGATTGTGTATATAAATTTTTCGGTTCATTATTTGCGATGAATTTTATATCAACGAATATAAATTGACAATGGCAAGTTAAAATGTATTTAAAATTCAATTTTCTGATATGTAATTAACTAATCGCTTTTGACATGATAGTAAATAAACTCTGACGAAAGCAGACAGCATTGAAGTCCTGCAACAATTATACTGATAAATTTTTCGTGTAATAAGTTTTTATACAAATATGTATATATATGTATATATTACATGAGTATATGTAGTAAATAATAGTGAATTTTTAGCGTAAAAAAAAAGTTCGTTTTTTCATCATACTTCCATCAATAACGCTAAGCGATTCAAAATATATTCAGGCGAAAAACTTCGACAATTGATAAGCACAACATTTCGGTTATCATCATAATTTCAACGAGTGAACGACAGATTAGAAAAATCAACAAAATGTTGACATTCTGGTTTAACATTGAAACGAGAATAATATCGCTAACTTTTCGTCCAACAACGAGAAAAATTGTTTAATTAAAGCCCAGGAGTCATGATCACAGATTAATTACGAAAAAAAAAAAAAAAACTAACAAAAAAAAATCTATCATTTCTCTTAAGCAACAGATTACTTTCTCTAAAATCTAGATGGATTACGGATTGGAAAAGAATGAAGACGAGTTTTTAACGTGTTACCTCAGAATGTAATTTCCAGTCTTTGTAAATTTTTATAACATAATCCATTTTGCAATTGGTATAGATGTTTCTGTAAAGTACATGTATGTATGTAGCTACCGTCCCGGTAATTATATACTTTTTTTTTTTACGCTTATTCACATTAACTGCACAATATTCACAAAATTCTTTCTTCAAAAAACCGGTTAAGTGAGATAAGCGGACCTACTATAGATATATAGCCACGAATTAATTGGGCGCTTTTGAGCACGAAACAAAAAGCTTATAACCGCCAAAACCTAATCACTATCGCTAGGCTATATTACCAGCTCGTCTGGCGTTTTGGTTGAAACTGACATATGGCCGGGGCCACAGCTTTAAATTTCTTAGTGGTTCAGCTTTTTAAGATTGCTACAGTCGCCGCATGGTCGCATATATTAACATTAATAGCAACTATGTAAGTATTAGCACAATGGATTTCTTCACTCGACTCAATTTATAGTTTACATATATATATTTCTAGTTGTAGGTTGTCTGCAATTAAGACGTGTAGTAGAGAAGTATTGTAATACGCGCATTGCTCACTTAGTGCAAAATAAAGATAACCATTATGTATTCTCCCAATTTTAGTGATAGAGCGGAAAGAAAAGAAACGGAAAACTGTTTTTTAAGTTTTTGAGTAATATTTTTTATTTATGTCTAAATCTAAGTATAGATATGTATAACCTAACAAAGAGGTTTCCACAATGAAATTTATGCGCTTTCAATCGCTCACAATTAAGCTCTATATATTGTAGGATTATCACATATTGTTACTAAGAAATTATTTGAGCGGAAATCAAATATGAAAACGTCGTGGGGTATAGGGTCATCATCTTATCATGCCTTATCTATAGTAAAAATCATTTAATTATGTAATATGTCATATGCATATAAGTAAGTATACATGTCATATGCAATAATTATTCTCTAGTTATAATATACATATTTTTTTTTTTTAAATTTAAAAGATGCTATTACAATGACAAAAACACTAAGAATTTTTTTTGCAGTTTTTACGAGTTTGTTAAACGCTAAAAATGGTAATAAAAAATGTTATGTACTTTTAATACGAAACAAGTTTTGAGTACATTTAAGACGAGTTAGGTAGGTAGGTATCTATTTAGAAGTTATTTGAACGGAGAGGAGGTGAAAAGTATTTAGTACTTTTTATGTAAATGCCTAGAGGCCCTATCCCTATTCATGTCATAACCATTCGAAATGAATATGCATGTATATTCTTGAAATCCGTATTCGTTATTTTCGTATGCAAACCATTCGCTATATAACGAATGGGGTTCAACCATTCGTTATTTACCGAATTCGTAATTCAAGAATAGGTCCCCTGATCTTTCTAGGATGGCTACTTCATTAGGAAAGTCTATGGTGCAAAGATTAAGTCTATCTATGTCCGATTTTAGAGTAACATGTAGTACCTATCTGTTTTGAGTTTTTCTTGTTATATGGACTGAAAGACGTTTTGAATTGTGCAGTGTTTAGTTGGAAGAGCAACACCCCTTTAAATATTTTGTATTATTTTTTATTTTGGGAAGGAGGGTTTAAGATGTTAATAATGGAACTAAGGTACGTTCACAGTTTAGTTTTAAGGAAAAGTTCTAATTAATTGATATCCATTTTTATACCCTAGATGAAATCATAACAAAATGGATTGGACGCCCACACATAATAGTAAACGTTATTTTAATTTTTGCGTGTCCGTCTGTCTGTTCATCCGTCCTTTCGTCTGTCAGTCCGTCCGTTGTTATGGTCGCATATAATCACAACCCAAGGTATATAGAAGACATATACCTATGATTATACCTTGATCACGATCTTAGTACATTATACTATGGCACTGACATCTATTTCTCAATAGCTGTCAGTGGAACAACGTGGTGGGGGAACAGATAAATCGTTACGAGCGAGATGGCGGAAAATGTGATGGGCGGTCATGTTTGAGTTATTAAGTAGATCTGTTCGCGTACTTCTCATGCAAGAACTTCCTGGATAAAAACTTATTCGTGTGGTGGGGGGGGGGGAGAATGTAAAATGCATGAAAAAGTGAACGAACTCCTTTCATGCAACTTCGTGAAAAACAAGAAGAAGAAGTGTGGAATAACATATGCGAATTGAGTTTTGTTCTATTTTTTAAACCTGTTACACTTTTGCAAAAGTCCCACGAGAACATTGAACAGTCAAACCATTTTCATTCGACATTTTGATTGCGTTTTAAAAACTTTTAAGAAAATTTAAAAATTGAACCTTTCCTTTGGCAGCTGTCAATTTTCCTTGCAATAGGTGCAGTAACTAAAAACTGCGGGTTAATTCATGGAAGAGGGGAAGCTGTAACATATGCAAAAATTGAGTATACGCGAACAGACCTAGTGAAGTAAAGCGAGAAGGAGAGGTTGACGAGCACGCTTTGGAGGGGAGGGTAAAAAGATTTGTTAGTGAATCTCCCTGAGTGGTATGAAAGGAAGAAAAACAAAAAGGGATTAAAAGAAGGAGGAAAGGACCCGCAGAATTTCAGAGAAAAAGATCTGAAATTCAAAATAAAAAGAAAGCGAGAAAAATTCAAACGCATCGTGGCAGCGAGCAGACCGGTCGTGAGAGACAGTGTTATGGTAGTATGTAGAGTGATTTATTTCGACGTGAAGTCCAGCTCCAGACTGCCAGCATGGGCTGACAGATCACCCGTGGACAGCGTTGACGTGCAGGGCGGCACGCTAGCTTGCCTCGGCTAATGGCGGAGATTGTAGGGAGGTTCCACGAAAACCTGCCGCTACCACCAGCCATATACAAAAAAATGTGTGCCTACACAACAAGCCATCCCTACACACCCGGTCCAGAAGGGACCTTCACACCACTTACCGTTATCTTGGTGAAGGCGCAGATGTTCTGCCTTCACTTCTATTGCCCCCATCCGCCCATATGACACTGAGGGCAGCAATTTGTTTTCAGTGTCCCTGTGATGACCTGAAAAGAAGTGGAGGAGCGGACCTAGTCAACCTTCACATGAGAGGGCTCCGGGAGGATGTGAGGAGAAACAAAAACAGATCTAATATTCCATTACGTTATAAAAGAATTTCTTATTATTGAAAAATAAAAGGTTAGGAAAGAATACATAAGTACATTGTCAGTCCTACCCTACATTAAATTAATGCTATTCGCTAACTTGACACAATATTACAGGTAATTCCGTAAGCTACCAGTATTTGACCAGGCTGGACCATCAGTTCTTTATTGTATTATACTATTCAAACTATGTACGCTTCTCTAAAATGTTAAGTAAATCTGACTTTAAAATTTTAGGTAAATATTTTAACTCATTAGTATGGAATTGAATTTGTCAAATAATCATCTGAAAGGTGTATATAGGCAAAAAAAGGGGGAACAATCACCCAATTTCAAAGTGTAATGAGAAATCTTGCCACCATATAATTCACACTTACTTTTTATAAAAAGTATTTATATGGGCAATTTGTGTGACCTCCAACATTGAACTTCTATGGTAGGCGATCAGAGATAACCATACCGATGAGACCTCTCTGATCGCTGGGTCGAAAAATTCAATAATTTTTTTTTTGCACTTAAAATGCATTTTGTAAATTTATTGAAATAATTTTCAATAAATTTCAGTCTGTTAGACGAGAAGTCTCCTTCAGGTGTATATATTTATTCAAATTATATAACCTTATCTAAAATGGTAAGTAAACTTTCTTTCTTTCTTTTTTAATTTTGTGCAAATATTTTAACTTATTAGTATGGAATTGAATTGCATAAGTAATTTTTTACCCTGCATAAGACTATGCAACTTTGGACATACGTATTTGAATTTACTGATAATTTCCTAGCATGTAAGCAACTATTTGACTTCCTATGTCATCCTCTGACTCTATATATATTTATGGTAATGGATGATAGGTTACCAAACAGCACGCAATTATTTAAGTTTAGGTACCTATTCGAAGTTGTAAGTAAGAATTAAATTTTGCTTAGTGGTAAATCGTTAAAATAATCGAAAATACAAAAAAAACCTAATAGTGATACAAAAATCCATTTACAAAAACAAAGGGCAACAGCTTACATACTTTGGTTGTGAAGGGTCGACCGCAGAGGCGCCTCCGATGATGTCCCGCTTGCCACTATTTGAAAATTTATCGAATAAATTAATTATCTTAAATTCTATCCCTATCGAGAACCACTTTCTACTTCTATTTTCCCTTTTTGTGCCTTGCTGCAGTTGCTATCTGGATCCATTTCTATTCCTTCGCTATAATAATTTTGAACATGACTTTAATTTTGTAGCAAAGTTTGGTGCTATTGATGAGCAAGTTGCCGGAAATGCGCGAGATTCTTTTGAATGCGGAAATTGACGCGTCTGGATCTAGGACGCCTTGGTGATATCCTCAATTGATCTACTATACGCTAAGATTTGGATTGATTTTCTTCTCGTAACAAGCCAGACCGGTTCTATCGTTGATCTTCTTTATATTTGCTAACCTTATATTCATCTTGTATTGCTTGGCGATATGGACAACGACAAGTTAAGCGCTCGAAATCAGTGGAGAATTATTCCTTTTATTCAGCTTCTCTTTCGATCAAATAATGAGAGATTGCCAGTAATTTAAACAACTTATAATATTATAAAATTTTTGCTATTCTCAGTAGGATTCTACAAAACAAATTTTAATTTGGCAACCGATTTCTGTCTGTACTTTTTCCGATTCAATCTCCAACTCTATGTAGGTATAGATTAGTCTTTTCAGTACACTGCATTTAGTCGTTCATCTGCTTATTCAATTGTTTTATTTCAACGTCGAAATCCCTGATATCTTTTTTTTTAAATGTGGTTATGCAAATTAATCCCATATTTTGTTGTGACTATACGATTATGCCAAAAGATAAATATTGTTTTTACCCTCTTTTTCCTTTTTTTTTATTTTGATTTCAGTTTTAGTACGCGATCTTTTTCGATTATAATTTTTTTACTCTCCTGAAAAACTGTCACCACATTATGCAAAAAAATCTTCCTCTTCCTCGATGTCAAACTCGTTCTATCTGGAAGTGCTGCCCTGTCAATTAGGTGGCGTTCGGTGAGCACAGACGCTCCGTCCGTACAGAAAGTTGTCCGCCCAGACGTGACGCAGCTAGCATCAGTGTAGCGTACTGCTGCATGCAATATGCTACGACCATAACAAGTTCAATCACAAAAGTCGTGACTTCACCTTAGCGTCGACTTCGACTTAAAATCAAGTCTCAGTCGACAGATTCAGGCCTTAACCTGGGGATTACACGAGATAGTACAGCTTGCATGCAAGCCTCCCTTAAAATGCGATTTTTAACTTGACAGCAGAAGGCAGTTCGGTTGATGTCTTACCATCTTGCATGTAAGCTCATTTAGAAAATGGCATTGAGGCGTAAAGTCATGTGTATATTGGAAAATTATAGCAATAAAGGAAGTAGCACAATGATAAAAACCCAAGAAAAAGTTTAGAGAAAGGTGTTGGTAAATAATGCAAATGGTAAATAATGCAAATGATCCCAGAAAATCTCATTTTTCCAGAATAAATTTATCAAATTCTCTCAAGCATTTCTTTTCCCTCATCTTGAAAACTGCATAATGTCAAATTACTATCACCTTAGCTGCCATGGTTTTTCATCATGCAAGTTCGCTGAAAGCTGAACTGCCAGCATGGCAGTAGAGGTTGCACGTGCTCGTCAAACAAGGAGACGGAAGTGACCCCTGCCTGCGTAAACTGCGGACAGGTAGTCCACCCCGCTAATTATCGAGGGTGCTCGGTGTACAAAAAATTCCTCGAGGAAAGGAGAGACAGAATATTGAAAACAAAACCAGCCAAGGTAGACTTTGGGCGTAGAAGCTTAGTACAACCTTCCTCAATCAAGAAAGGAATTAGCTATAGCGACACCCCACTTAATACCGATTTCAAGGGTTCTTGTACCTTTCAAACGAACTTTTCGGAGTTCGCCTGCAAGAATTGTTTAATAAAATTAACGACTTTATGGAAAACATAGAAAAATGCGATTCTTACACCAGAAAAGGGAAGCTATGTTAATGTTTATAATAAACACATGCCATAATGACTACTAAAAACATACTAAACTTCCCGCAGTACAACACATTAAGAGTAGATAAGGGCACGAGAGTAGCCTTATTATTAAAAAATAATACTAAAAATTCGTAAATATCAACAACAAACTTACAAACACCCCTTGTTCTGGTGGAAGTGGAACTGAAAATAAACAATCACACTAAAAAGGTGAAGAGGCCAATAAACTATTAGATACCCTTAACAAAATCGGAGACATGGGAGAAAATTTTGACTACATTATAATAGGAGGTGATTGGAATGTTAGGCACACCAGCTGGGGTGACAGCAAAATAAACTCTAACGGAAGACAGCTACATAACTGGATTAGAGAGAACGGGTCAAGAGTTGACCTAGACATTATTTCACCTAGGCGACCTACATACATTCCCACAGGGGGTCTCCATATTAGATTTTTTTCTAACTACGGACAAGATCTCAAGGAAACTCTTCCACTCATACTCATGCACGACTCATGAATCATTTTCCGACCACTACATGGTTAAACTAACCATTGATCTGGGAGAATTTAATTTCTCGCTTCAAGACCCGAAAACCGGTGACGACTTTGCCAATGTAAACTGGGTTAACTTCCACCAGGGGCGCACCGAGAGGGGGGACGAACGGGACCGGTCTTCCTCCAGAAAGCCAGTTTTTTTTAATATAATTTACAAATTATGTATAAAATGTAGTCTGTATATTATTGAAAATTCCGAACAAAATAAAATAAAACCTTTAAATATACAATAGCAGGCCTCAAGTGCTCAGATGGGTACAGGTCGTGACTTCAGAGCCCTATTTTTCCGACTCCTTAGGACTTGGCACACCTATGGTCCCCTCCCAAAGTTACTGACTTCCACATAGATATTACAGACGAGTTAGAGGAGAGCTACAGCAATCCAACGTCAATATAACAAATAATGAAATTGACATATTGATCCAAAAATTTAGTGACACGGTATTATCAGTAAAAAATAGACATATTAAGAAAATAACCCCATCAGACAAAAAATTCAAAAACGTCCCTGAGGAAATTAAGAGACTCATTAAGATTAAACAAAATTGGAATAATGAACTAAAAAAAATATATCATAGAACTTTTAACAGTAACCTCCAAGAATATCAATCGCAAAAAAAAGGTGTGATTGTAAAAAGTGAAAAAATCCAAAAGTATCGCGAGTAAAATATAACGAAAAAGGAGTAGAAATCAATGCGGTGGACAAGTTAGTTGCGCGTAAAATTTTAGCGATAAATTTCGTCGTTGAAAAAATAAAATAAAAAAACATTCCGTTTATTTTATCCGCTCTGTTAAAGTGGGAAATAGCTAGAAGAAAACACGACGAACTTTCAGAAATGCTCTGTAAATTGGGCGCAGAATAAAAGCGGATGTGGAAGTCCCTAAAGCAAATTTCATCAACAGCCTACCATGGGCTGAAAATGCAGTAAATTGCTCATCAAATGATCCGCCAACTTCATTTCGTCCAGCTAAAAGGTATTCACATATTTCGGGCTTAATTGCGTTGTATACAGATCCGCAAAGTAAATAGCAGTATCATATGGTTGAAGAATTCATAACTGGAAGAAATTTGTCGACGGATTTAACTGCGGTTATTTGGCATTACGTGGGGCCACTAGCATTGTCGGCTAAGTTCTAGCTCAAATTCAAAGAGTATTTATCTACAAAACCTTGCTTAGGGCAACGTGAAACCTTGGAATCTAAGACACTTAGTACAACGATAGCAAGATAAAACATAACCTCAATGTAGGAGATCATATCGCATTATAGAAGTACGTACAGCATTTAAATTATATACAAAGAAACCAGATAATAAGCTGGACCATACACCGTATTGAGACTAGATAGGTAGCAACTAGAGATAAAGAAATAACTCTTGCATATGGCAAAAGCTCGAAGATACGAACCATGCGGATAACATCAACTCATTCAGTCAAGCATTAGTACCAAAAATCTACAGTATGAAATAGAATCCAGTGGCATAGTGGAACTTCTCGGAGGCGCCTCGGCAGGGATCCGCATCAACAAAATTTATGTAAGTTGCTGTCACCCAATTATTTACCTAATCAGTTTTTATTATTACATTGTTTGAATGATTACCTTTAGAAACTTACTAGTACGTACTCAGTCTAGCTTTATTGTAGCGTTTTTTCTCCTAATATTTAAACGGATAACCAAGAATTAGGCTTACTATTATATAATCTAACTAATCAGTTCTTAGTATCACATTGTTTGAATGATTAAATTTGGAATTTTGCGGGTACGTACTCAATATAGCTTTCTCATAGTGCTTTAACTCCCAATATATAAACGGATATCTAACTAACTTAAATTACCTTGATTGAACGAATGAATTTTATAACGTAATGGTGAATTAAAGGCCTAACCACAATGGGCATAAGCTTGCATATGCAAGCCTTGAAAATATCACGAATGCTTCCTAACATTTGTATAGTATTTACACAGGCTGTCAAATTTGCTAATGCAAAGTACGATCATGAGCGTACAGACAGAAGTTGACGAAAGGAATTAAAACTTGACGAACGGCTTCTTACTCCTATTGTGGGTTGTTATTATGAAAAACAATTGCTCGTGTCTTTGCATATGCTTAGCATATGCACAATGTGGGTAGGCCTTTAGTTTTTGATTTTCCTTTCACTCTCCCGGAGAGCTCTCTGGATGATGGTCGAATAGGTCCGCTCCTCTAACGTTTCAAATATCAGATCAACAGGGACACTGGAAATACTCTGCCCTCCGTGTCGATTGGAAGGATGGGGCGACGGCAGCAGAAGGCAGAGCATCTGCGCCTTCACATGGTTAATGGTAAGTAGTGTAAAGATCCCTTCAGGAAAGGATGTGTGTGACGGCATTTGGTTTGTCAGGCACGATTTTTTTTTGTATATGGCTGGTGTCAGCAGCAGGTTTTCGTGGAACCTCCCCACACTCTCCGCCAATAGCCGAGGCGTGCTAGCGTGCTGCCCTGCAGTCAACGCTGTCTACAGAGTGATCTGTCAGCTCATGCTGACAGTCTGGACTTCACATCCCATGTCAATCACTCTACATACAACCATAACAAATATTAACCAATCCCCCTTCACTAACACTAAAAATATTGAGGAATTAATCAAATATAGAACTAACAACAAAAAATCGTGCGGTCTAGATGGAATCTCCAATTCCATAATAAAAAACTACCATATAAAGCGACAGAATACCTAACTACAATTTTCAACCACTGTATAAATAATAGCTATTTACCAAAAGCATGGAAAAAAGCAAAACTCATCTCAATTCTAAAAAGCAAAAAATCGTACGATGTGAGTAACTTTCGTCCAATACAAATGCTCTCTAACATTGAGGAACTTCTAAAAAGAATCATAGCAGATCACTTCGATTACTACTGCGATAACGAAAACATTATCCCAGCCCAAAAATTCGGCTTCAGGCACGACAACATGTACGCTGGACATAGAAAAGACCAGTCGCAGGCTATTCTATATGCAGATGATACTCTAATATATGCCCCTGATAAAAACCCTGAAAAAGCCATGATAAAAGTAAAAAAAACATATCGAAGAAATAAATGAAATTTACAAGTCATGGGGAATCACTATAAATGAAAAAAAAAATCGGAACTGATACCACACATGAAATCTCAGTCGAAGACAATATTAAATACCTTGGCGTAACATTCAATAAGCTTCTTAAAGCTAATAATATGGGCAGATATGCCTTAAACAGAGGGACAAAAGCCTCAAAATATTGATATCACTGTTAAAACATAACAGCCTATCTACAAACACCAAACTTCTCATCTACATGTAACAAATTATACCTACAATTACTTATGGATTTATATCCTGGTTCACAATATCCCCCACTATCGCACAACAGATGGAGGTCCTTGAAAGAAGGATCCTCATACTCTGCACTGGAGAACATTTCCAATCGAAAACAAAAAAGTTCTCGAATGAATTTATATACCGAATATCCAACATAACTCCATTGATGAGATACATGGTCAACCTTAGTTCAAAATTCCTGTCTAACCTCCCTAATCTCAACAATATCCTGATTAACGAAGTTTACAACGAAAACATAAATGCGAGACTTTTGGATAGCTACTACCCCTCACCTGTGAGCCTAATATTATAATGATTCTGTAGATCTACTACAAGACTTTAGCATTAATCATAAAATTCCTAAATACTACAAAATATCCTCAGGAGTTAATCAAAACAGAAGATAAACTCATTTTGTAATTTTTGTAATTCACTAGAATGATAGAGACTGATATTGTACTTTGCTCCCTGTGATAGATTATATAATTGGCGGCTCCTTAATAAGCTAAAAGTAGTGAAGTGAAGTCGAAATAAATTAATTGAATTGATTGACAATTCAATTGTAAACAAACAAACCGGCATTGGAAAATGCTCAATTTTATTGCCACGGCTGTTTATTTTTAAAACTATTATACTTCTAATTTATTTGAAGCACTATAATTTATTATTGAAACAATTAAACTTGCCTAAAAAATGAATAACTCCGGTTCTTCTAGCAGCACAGCACAGCGCACTTCTTCACTATAATCGAGACTCCGGAGTCTCGATTATATAGAACCTCTTGGACAGACACTTCACTCTTGTTTCTCACTATTATTGAGTATATAAATGACTTTTTAATGCTTCTTTTAGAAAAATCACCAAAAACCACGGTACTATTTTTCGTAAATTCAAATAAATTTAGAAATGTCAGAAATTTCTAACTGGCAATAAATAAATAACCCAGCCCTCCCCTCTAAGCATTTGAGAGTATACACCTAAAGTGAAACGAAAACGTAAACTTTACGAACTGCATTTCTACTAACACACCCAAGCCCCCATAGTACATGAACACTATAGTACAGCGTAACAAAAACGTAATAAAAACGTACCTCCCTCTAAGCATTTGAGAGTGTACACCTAAAGTGAAACGAAAACGTAATGAAAACGTACTTCTGGATTTATAGACCTTTGTGCCATTCAACCTGACAGCAAACAGCTGTTTTGTGCATGTTAATTTGTTTGTGATTGATAACAAAACGCCGCGTTAATATTTATTTATTAAATTATTGAAGTGTAAAAAATTTGATCAGATATATTTATATAATTATTATTGCACTTTTGTTAGTTTACTAAGCACTTTTGTACTCTATCGATAATTCCGATTATCTCCGTCCTACTCAATGTACCTAATAATGTTGTAACGTAGTGTAAGCTGAGGTTCCTTAATAAACGCTTTTTTGTTCTATTATTATTAAGGTTTGTGATGTTATCAAATAAATTAAAATACAAAAATCTGTTTTTTCTTCAAAAGCCATTGAATCCATATGCAAAACGTTTCGTAAACTAAACGTAATTTGCATTACGAAAACGAAACATTTTAGAGTACAGTTTGCGAACTACCACTACACTGACAGTCTACGCTTTTCAGTTTCACTTCTCTTTGGCCTGATGATTCGTTTCTGTTACGCATTCACAACACCAAAGCGTTTCTTTTACGTACACTTCTATGCAAGCATGTTTACATTTTCGTTACGTTTTTGTTTCGCCTTGCTTGAAGGGTCTTGTCATTCCCCCCTCACCATTTCTACAAAAAAAATTCTTATCACACGTACACGAATTTATATCCTTTTTGCTATATGTATAATCTAAGCATTAAATAGAATATCAAGCGTATTATATTGTCAGTGGACCTGAGCAACAGTAATTTATGACATTTGGGAATTTTGGGATGAAGTTGCGAAGAAGAAAATCTTAAATACAAATGAAAGAATTTCTTTTCGAAGAGAAATATTCAACTTCTTGTGCTCAATTCTACATGATTTTTGTGCTACCCTGTAACTCACAAACTCAAAACAACTTATACCTAGCCAACTATAGCTAACTTCATATTATTCATCAATTGAAAATTGACATTTAAGATTGTCACAATTTCAATAAACATCAGCGCAGAGGCACAGAAATAATTTAAAGATTTTTTTTTAGTGAAAAATAAATATTAGTAGCTAATTATGTCCTACCAATTGTATAGAAATACTACTTTAGGGTGCACATTGCAAGAAAGTCTTGACGAACTTATACAGGTAAATAAAAATGTTGATGGGTTTATGCATCACTTGTTGCATTTATAATTTTTATTTATTTTAAAGTATGGACAAATTACGCCCCAGCTTGCATTTAAGGTCCTTTTGCAGTTTGATAAATGCATTAATTCAGCATTATCACAACGAGTAAAAGCACGAGTAACTTTTAAAGCAAACAAGTTGAATACGTACAGATTTTGTGATAATGTTTGGACCTTGATGTTGAATGATGTTGAATTTCGGGAGGTTCATGAGTTTGCTAAGGTTGATAAAGTTAAAATAGTGGCTTGCGATGGAAAGAGTAAGCTAAAAGAAAAGACACATGGGGCGTTTATATTAATTTAAATATTCTTCCAGATGCGTTTATTTCAGAGGAAAACGAGAAGCGATAAACTTCCCATATGGATATGCAAATATGATAACGCCTTACCAATTCTGAACTAAATATTACTTTCTAGCTTAAGTTTGAGATGTACAAGTTCTGACGATTTTCGTTTTATTGTAGACCCTATTACAAGTACTGACCGGTATACTTTGTTTTAATCAAGGATTTCTGATTTTAAGAAATTTTAACTGCTGATATGTTTGGTAATTTGATTTTAAGCAGAGATGTAATTATTTTATGTTAACTGTATAATTATTAAATGTTCATTCAATTTGTTGCAACAGGTTCAGACTACAGTTGGATGTTCGTTAAGCTGTAAAACTCACGTGTTCCAAGCATAGTTAACATTGATATGCCGTTTTGAAAAGCCCGTTTACTCAATGTTATGATTTGAGGAATTGATATCTTCAGCCTCTCGGATGGACATTAGTTGCACGTTGCTTCTTATCCGACTTTTTTTTTGTATTCCTATTTAAAATTTTCTGTACTCAGTTGATGCAGATTATATTATAATTGCTTCTTTCCTAAGTACATTTATTTCATTAAACTCTGTTAATTATCTTCTAGGACGTGGATTTAAATGAAAAACTAATCTGTTTCTTAACAAGTGCAGTAATTGTACCTATAAAATTTAGATTGACTCAGAATCATATGCCTCGTAGTAAAGTACAGTCAATGATTTTATAGCGAGCATTCTGGTTAGCATTTATCTTCTCCCTTAATTGATGGGGAATTCTGAATAGATATAATGCAACACCTTCACACTACGAGGAAATTCAAATCAGTCATTATCTAACTACAAAAGGATTTGTTTTTTTCATTCAATCTGTTGGTAGTATTGGACAACCACATTAGTACATTTACTGTTCCCAGCTTTTTCATTGTTTCAACTTTTGTCTATTTATTTCTTTTTCGATCTTTTCTATTACATTCTAGGTCTTACACTTTATCCTCCATCCGTCGGTTCCATTCTGGGAAGATGAAACATTTAGAAAACCAATTTTGTTTTCCTCCGCCTGCAGTAATGCTACTACCGAAGTAGAATTGACAACTTTTCTTTTGGTATTATAAATCAGTTATTTTCACAGTTTTCAGTTCATTCTAAGACCTTCAGTTGTTGCTGGCTCTGTCAATATGATTCTTCTGCAAGTGCTCGACGGTTTCTAGGCAGATTCCGATTCATAGTCTACTTTGAAATTTCAATGTTTTCGTGCTATTTCGCTACCGATTCCGTCTTACCAACAAATAAGTTTGCAGGCTGCGAATTATGAGCGAAATTTTCCATTTCGCCCAACCATGAAGTAGCACTGATCTGTAGTAGTAGTAGTGATTATTTATTAGTATAAAAAATACTTTGTACAAATATTTTACATATAATATAATTCATTCAGCGGAAGCTTTATTATTTATTTTATTATTTTTCTACATTAGCTGAGAAAAAAAGATCTTGATTTGTTTATTCTCGAGTTGTTTTATCTCTTGCACTGTTAGCCAGTAAACAGGCTATCGAGGTAACAGAAGTTGTTCATTACCTTCATTCTCTGGTCGTTTATGTGGATTCGATGATGTCGCTAGTATTGATCCCCATTTCTTATATTTTGCCTGAAGTGACATCAAGTTATTACTTTCTGCTGCAGTATTTTTAATCATAGTATTCAGGTCCTGATATTAGTGGACCAGGATTTATCAATACCCATTGTATTTCACGCCTCAATAATGGAGCATCTCATTGCTATGACAAAATAGTAACAAACTTTTATTATCGCACAATTAATATAGAAAAGTAAATTATGTAGTTTTAATTAAAGTCAGTTATATGACAAATAAATTTTCAGTTTGTAAATTAAGTTTTGTGTTTTTACATACATTACAGTCATGCATGGTCGTGGTTTCAAAAGTCGCACTACAAGGCATAGCATAGCGAACATTTGTGATTAGTTAAACACTTATAATATAACAAACAGGAAATGAATGCTGCTAGCTGAGTGAAGCCGGACTAATGCTTGTGTTGACTGTTGAGCTCAAATTTTCTAATGAGAGCGTACATTGCAGGTGTAAGCAGCTAGAAAAATTCGTGAAGTTATTCTAATAAGAGACAAATTTGTTGATATTTCTCCACGCCTTATAACTTATCACAAACAGGAAAGTGGGTATCTAATAATATCTTGAAGCGGTAGTGATAGCGAAGGACGGAAAATGTAGAGCAAATAAAATATATCATGCAATCAGGTATCGACGGCTGTATTGACAAAGTGATGTATGGAGAAGTTCAATAACTCACTGATTTCGGCTAAATATATCATGGGCACGAACTAACATTTTTTTCAATGTAGCCAAGAATTCATATTTTTATTAGAATTTTAACCGACCATATATTTCCAAAATTCCTGTGCATTATTGATGGATGAAGACAGTCCGAAAGAGTTATGACCGGGCAGATAATCATTACTTTCTTTTGAAGAAATTTGCTGAATTTTTTTTTCAGGATTTCCTGCACTACAGATATCGGACATTGATTATAGACTGTAATAGAAATCTCCAGAATTTTACTGTGTTATATAAAAGATGTTTCAACCCAGCGGGAAATATTGCGGGCCGTCTCTGGGAGAGCCGTAAGGTAGCGATAATTTTAGAATAAAAATATGCAATGTTAGCTTTATACTTATCTGAAGATAGCAATAGAATATTCCAATTTTCCAGTAGTGCTCCTTTCTAATGACATCACCCTGTTAAATTACAAAGACATGGGAGCCAAAAGAGAGCACTCTTCACTTTCTTTGAGAGCCATCTTGAATGCATCTAATTGTGCTCCCGTTTCCCGCTGGGTACTTGCACTAAATTCAACATAAATTTAATTTGGTTGCTTTTACATAACGTAAAATATTTTTTTTTCGGCATATTTAGTTAATCAGAAAACAAAAATATTTTAAAAATGCATTTGCCAATTAACGAAGCCCTCAATTTTATCTTAGAAATCGAATAGAAATTTTTTCTTTAGAATTTTTTTGTTACATTATGGTGGCCAACACAGAAAGAAAGTATTGTATCCACTGACTTATAACAATGGACTGAGCGATTTGCTATATCATGTGGCACAAATATTGTGTTTCTGTATATCACCATTAGAGCACCCTTTAAAACTTTTACTACATAAAAAACATGTAAAACTCAACCAATCAGATAAAATTTTACAACCAAAAATCGAATTAAATTCAAAAAATATATTTCCTTGTGTCCAAGTGATATTTTGATCGCTCATAAGGAATTAAACTCATTCCGACTTTAATTTTCAAAAGTTATTCTTAATTGAATCCCGCGTATGGGCAATAGAGACAGAGCATGGTAAACACTATCTTTACCTTATTCTTTCTGCCGTGATTGCATCTGCAGCCAACATAAAAGCATCAAATGGCTAAAGAAAACGTTTAGTAAGAATTGTTTTGTGTTGGTAGCTCCAACTCTGCCATAAGGCGAAAGACAAAACTATAAAACTTGTGTCATTCTTTCCTATAGGAAAATGGCAATACGCTCAGTCCATTGTTATTAGTCGGTGATTGTATCTGAAAATAACTGTTGTGGGCCACCAAGAGTGAATAAAAATTCTACCGAAAATTGTCTGTAAATTTCTTGCTTATTGAATCTATACGTCGGCGCTCATAAAAATTTTTATAGTGGCACCCGTTGTCGTCCTCTAATAATCATAGAAATTCTATATTGGAGCGAGGCATTGCTTGCTACCCTCTGGCTTCGTCATAAAGTCGAGGCATCGTCGATGTGCCATGCGGATAACACAGAAAACTGTTGCATCGGAAAATGGAGATATATGTATGTCCCAGCAGGAAAACAGTAGTGCGTTGCCAAAGTAACTAGCTATGTCACTAGTAACGAAATATCATATTTAAAGTCCTCTATAACTACATATTATAACTGCCTGCAAAATATAAAAGTTCCGATCAGGCTGGTATCGAAAATATTGTTACGTGCAATAGAAATAGACAACTGGTGACATCTACTGGCAATAGATAGTAAACAACTTCAGGTTCGGAGAATCGATGACGGAATGTTCGGGAAGGTACAGGAATAGAATGAATAGAAAAGTCAAGAAGGCTCTGGAATAGAACACTCTAGAATAATCTGGAGAGTTTCTGGGGTATAAATATAACAGATGTCACCGCCGAGGAAGAGTCTTGTCTTAGACGTTGCAGTGTTAACAAGCGAAAGTAATAAACGTGCGAAAGTGTTGTAATTAGATTGCGATAATTGAAAGTACAGTATTAAGCGATAATTAAAGTTGAGTTGATTAATTGAAAGTTTGTGAATTGTTAAGATTAGAGTTAAATAAAGAACTTGTATATTAAATATTTAATATTGTGTTTTAAATAACGAACCAAAAGCCACGCTCGCAATAGTATTTAATATTGTGTTCTAAATAACGAACCAAAGGTCACGCTCGCAACAACTGGTGTCAGAAGTGAAATAAATTCGCGAAATAAAGTGGTGGCAATTGACTTAAAAATTCAAACTGTGATTAATTTTGTGAAATTGTGTTAAATTTTGAAAGTTCTGGAAAATAATTTATATTCAACTTTAAGTCAATTACTAAAGTAATGGGGCGAAAATTCGAGGAGCTTCGAACGCAGGATTTGAAAGTGGAGTTAGGGAACCGGTCTTTACAAACGACAAGTGCAAAGAAAGTGCTGGTCGAGCGACTCAGACAAGCTTTGATAGAGGAAGGAAAGAATCCTGAAACATTTGTTTTCGAAGAGAACTTGGAAGAAACCGAAGTTGAAGAAGAGCCTACAATGAAAATGGAACAGCTTTTGAGTGCTTTAATGAGCAAAATGGAAGCCCGTTTTGACGAACAAAAGAATTCTCTAGAGGACCAAAAGAAATCTATGGAAGCCCGTTTTGATGAACAGAAGAATTCCAATGAGGAACAAAAGAATTCTCTGGAATCCCGTTTAGATGAGCAAAAGAATGCTTTTGAGGAACAAAAGAATTCTCTGGAATCCCGGTTAGATGAGCAGAAGAAATCTATGGACGAACAAAAGAATGCTTTTGTTGAACAAAAGAATTCTCTGCAGAATTGTCTAGAAACTTGTTTGGAGGAACAGAAGATCTTTCTGAAAGGTTCATTAGACGAACAAAATGTGAAAATTGAAGAAATCCAGCAGGAAGTGTTGGAAGTTCGACAACAAGTGTCGGGAGTACAACAAAATGTCACGGAACAGCTTGATAACTTTAAAGCAGATCTGGAAAGAATAAGGCATCGTCAGCCTCTAAACGTAGCAGCAGGTAGAATGAAACCTCCAATATTTGATGGACAAAATTCATGGCATATCTTCAAGAGACAATTCGAGGCAGCTTCAGAGGTAAATGGATGGAATGATGAAGACAAAGCTATAGCTCTGGTGTTAGCACTTCGAGCTCCTGCGTCAGAACTCTTACAAATTGTACCAATTGAAAATCAACGTGATTACTCTTCATTAGTACAGGCGATAGAATTACGTTACGGAGATGAGCACATGCAGCAAGTATATCGCCTACAGTTGCGCAACAGGATTCAAAAGCATGGCGAATCACTACAACAACTGCAGGCAGATGTAGAAAGATTAGAGCATCTTTCATACTCCAGCGTGAATGCGGATTTTCTCAATGAAGTGGCGACGGAGGCATTTATGAACGCTATTGCAGATCAAAATTTACAACAAGCGTTAAGGCTAGCAGGAAAGAAATCAACAGCAGAAGCACTAGCCTATGCATTAGTGTATGAATCCGCCAGACAAGCTTCACGGAGTGCAGTACGAATGAGAGAAATTTCGGTGAACGCGTGTACTTGTAATAGAATGCAGCCATCACAGAGCACTGCTTCACGTGGTATTCTGCAATGCTGGAATTGTAATAGACCGGGACACCTACAAAGGGACTGCAGAAAACGCCGAAGAGTGGAATCCCTAGATGAAGAGAGGAGAGTGGAATTGCAAAGATATCGAGCTGGGCAGCAGACTTGCAATAGATTGCAGTTATCACTGAGCAACCCTTCACGTAGTGTTCTTCGATGCTGGGATTGTAATAAATTGGGACACCTTCAAAGCGACTGCAGGAAGCGCCGTCGAAGGGAATCAACAGAAAAGAAAGGAAGAGAAGAATGTCCAAGTTGGCGAACTAGAGAGCAAGCTATTCTTGGAGCGACTAGACTCCAACCTTATGGCTTAGAGATGCACCATAGGAAAGGACTTATCCATGGAAATGCAGAAGCCTTTGTACAACATCCATGCAAACTTGAATGCAAACATTGCGGCCGGGTGGAAGAAAAAGAAAGAACAGCAACTATACAGTTGGTAACTGTGGAACCATCAACAGGTTGGGGCATCGAGAACTTGCGAACAGCGCAACGAGAAGATCCGGACATATCGCCTATTCTTGCTTGGAAAGCAGATATAGAAAAACCAAAATGGAAGGATATTTCAGGGATGAGTGAAAATCTGAAAAGCTACTGGGCTCAATGGAATGGGAGGCACCTAACGGTAAATCATTCCGAATGCAAATAGTCTTGCCGGCATCAGAGGTCAACGATGTTCTAGGTAAAATGCATCGTGGAACATCTGGAGAACATTTGGGAGTGAATAAAACAATTTCTAAAATACGAGAAAAGTTTTATTGGCTACATATGCGGGAGGATGTGGAGAAGTGGTGTCGCAGATGCACTGTGTGTGCTTCTTACAAAGGGCCGCCACATAGCAGCAGAAAGGAAATGTTTAAGTGTAATGTCGGAGCCCCATTGGAAAGGAGAGCTGATGTACAAGAAGCCACGAGGACAAAATTAGCAGTAAATGCCAATCGGATTAGGACCCGCTATGACTTACGTGCGAATTCAGCAGGATTCAATGAAGGTGATCTTGTTTGGCTGTACAACCCGAACCGACGTAAGGGACGTTCTCCAAATTCACAACAACACTGGGAGGGACCGTATTCAGTAGTAACTAGAATAAATCACGTAGTATACAGGATTCAACGTGGTACGAGAGGCAAACGAAAAATCGTTCATCTGGATCGCTTGTGTCAATATTACAAGCATCAAGACCGTGGACCACCTGTTGTTCGGGACGAACAATTTTAAGAAGGGCGCAGTGTTACGTGCAATAGAAATAGACAACTGGTGACATCTACTGGCAATAGATAGTAAACAACTTCAGGTTCGGAGAATCGATGACGGAATGTTCGGGAAGGTTCAGGAATAGAATGAATAGAAAAGTCAAGAAGGTTCTGGAATAGAACACTCTATAATAATCTGGAGAGTTTCTGGGGTATAAATATAACAGATGTCACCGCCGAGGAAGAGTCTTGTCTTAGACGTTGCAGTGTTAACAAGCGAAAGTAATAAACGTGCGAAAGTGTTGTAATTAGATTGCGATAATTGAAAGTACAGTATTAAGCGATAATTAAAGTTGAGTTGATTAATAGAAAGTATATGAATTTTGTATGATTTGAAGTGAAATAAAGAACTTGTATATTAAATACTTAATATTGTGTTTTAAATAACGAACCAAAGGCCACGCTCGCAACAATATATTCTCATTAGAACTCTTGGTTTATCCTATTTCCCAAGATTTTATTAATAATTGGAGCAAAAATCTTGTTTTAAAGTGGAATAAATTAGGTTTTCCGGTTTACATTTTCCGGTTCTTACCGGACCAAAACATTCCTGCAGCCTGCATATAGCAGAAAAGGCAAACAGTTATAGTGGGAGAACTTTCCTCGACCAAAAAAAAAAAAAACACGTTGAAGTTCATTAGCAAACAAGGTAATTCAAATCAAGTTATTCACTGGCCTAATGACTATCTATTGCCTACGCTTATGGGCGAAACTGATGTTCTGCAGTATTAAAGAAGAAGAATAGAAAAAGCACTCAAGTCTTGTTTGTTCTTAGAACTTCCTGTCTGTACTAGGAAATGAAAAAATTGTATAGATTTCAGCTGAGAGCTGCGTTAAACATATTCTTTCCGTAATTACCTACTCTGCCTGCATATACTATTTATATATGTCTCAGCAGTGTGTTGTGCCATAGCAAAACCCTCGAGAAAGACTTATCCCAAGCGCTTCTGAAAGGAGCATAGGTACTTTAAGCGCTTCTCTAGCCATCATTTGGCAGCGCCTTAGAAGCTATTCACTGATCTATCATGAAAAATAAGCAAAAGCGCAAGTAAGTAACTCAAGTGCTTCTAGAGCCATCGCTTGGAAACTCTAGAGAAGATTATTTGATGAGCTCCAGCAGATTGAAGTGTACCAAGAAGGGATCTCATCTAATTTCAAACGAATCTAAACTGTGGATTTTTCCACTATTGTACGAAGTAACTCATCTCTCATTTTCAATGTGGGTTAGAAGTAGAAGTTTTGGTTAATATAAGTCAGAATAAAAGGGAGAATATTGGCTTATTCAATCAACTTCCTAAAATTTAATACCACGAATAATCATGAACAAACGCAAGCGCCTTACCACTGTTCTCTGTCTTGCTTAAATACCTCTTATGCAGCACTGCGATTGCGATGATTATCCAAAAAGCTCATTAAAGCTTTCGAAAAGACCCATTCAAAAAACTTCTTTGGTCCATCATTCAGAGCGCTCAGGGCGCTTCTTCAAAGCAAAATCGAAGCACTTGACTCTGCGGACATGCCTATGTTAAAAAGCAATGAACTGGGATATGGAAAAGAAGAGCTACAAGCTTCCAGGGAAGCGTTTCAGGGAGAAGGGGCTCTTAGAGCACTCTTTTTCCCAGTGGGATCAAATGATACAGAAATCTATATTAGCACGCAATTCTCTGAAATGTTTTGTATTGATTCTTATGGAAAAGTGACTAGCCTAGCGAGTGATTTTATATATGCCATAAAGCCTAAACTACTATCCACACAGGCAAATAGTCTTCCAGTAATTTAAAGCTTGGAGCTTGGAGACAACGGGAAGTGTTGATACCTGTAAAATTCGTGTGCATGAGCATGGCTTTTTTTTAGGGTTAGGGTATCGTGCAGTAGGTCAGAATTATATTGAAGAAAGAGACAAATGTATTTTCAGCTGTCAAACGAAGTATGCCAAATTTGAAAAAAATTGAATCTTGTGAAAATAACGACGTGCGAAATCATTTTTTTAGGCAAGTATAGTTATAAATTATTATTTTGTGTACGTTACACACATTTTTATATTAAATTGAGTTGAAATTAATAACAAAAACGATGAAATATCGAAGATTTGTTTACGTTTCTGACAGCTGAAAAACTTCCTGGGTATCTTGGCGCAGTGGCAGTGACCAAGAGCACGACTAAGAGCATTTTCGCTGGGAACAACGGCACTATTTTCAACCATATATCTTGTTGCCCCGCTCTCTATATTGATTCTACTACACGGCTGTACTGAGCTTTCACTACATCGGCAACAGACACTAACACAACTAGAATTTGACTACGCTAAATTTAGCTTATCACACTTACTGTACTCTCTATATTCTAAGGATTTTCCCAAACTTTTTGTTGGCAACTTGTCGCGTTGCTCTCATTGTGTTAAGTATATGGGACTTCCATTTATTCGAATTTTTGACAGCAACCAATTTACGGCGATTTTTTGTTGCGTTGCTCTCACTGTGTTCTGGATCTCAATCAATCCATCCAACGAATACACTCCTCCATTCTTTTCATTCCAACAATATCAACAATTTACTCAGCTGAAAAAATATGCTTTATAAATATGTACGTCAGTTTACAAACGAAAATAAGCAAAAAAAAAAAAGTTTTGTCCGTTCATTTCTTTGTTCGGAGCTTTGCTTAAGTTAGGCAAGCTTTGTCAGTTAATCTTGTCGGTTGATATACAATACAATACAATACAATACAATACAATACAAAAATATTTCATTGAAAGACCCTGGCCGAGGCCACGCCCTTAAAACGGTGGGTACATAGATCTACAGTAGTTTTTTATATTAAATATAAGCATAAACTCTAGAAAACAATAAAAATAAAGTAAATAGTGTAACACTTAAAGTGACTGAGTACAGGTACTAAAGAAGTTTTTTTTTCCAATACGAAAACCTTAAACCTACAAGTTAAATCAGGTAACTCAATCAGGTACCTTAATAGTATTCAAAGTAATTCACCGATTGCTATCTTATTTGACTATGGGCCTTACTTATCTGTTATTACTTGTCTGTGGTATAAATACAGGGTGTTTCCGCCTAGGAGTTCAATAGAGCCGGAGGTGATAGTACTAACAAACAACAAATTGTATGACATGGGTGGGGGGCATATCAACCGTTTAGGAGTTACAGAGTGATTAAGGAAAAAAGCTAGTTTTTCACAAAACACCCTATATCTTAAAAATTACATAGCGCACGGTCACAGTTTAGAGCTTTTATGCAGCACCTCAAGGCCTTTTCAACGCCTGTTCAACCAGCCCAGTACTCTTCTCCCCTCATGAGTTATTGTGATCTAAACTACAAATTTCTGATTTACTTACTTGTTTTTTTTTAATTTGACCTCTATTGTTTTTTTTTGCAAAAAGGAAAAACTGTAAACTCTTCTACTTAATTTGATCTACAACACCTTATGTGCTATTTGCAGCTGTTAAAGAGTTATTAGCTCAAAACCTATTCAGGTCATATCGAAATTAGCCGATATTTTTTAAACTAAGTGTTTTCAGTCACTAAGGGAACAAATTATCTTTGAAAATAGGTTTGAGAATAGCTTTGAGAATAGGTTAAGAGCTAATAACTCTTAAAGGGCTACAGATAGCACATTGGATGTAATAGGTCAAATTAAAGAGGAAAGTCTACAGTTTATAGTTTTTATAAGAAAAAGTTATGTTAATGACCGTTTAAAAAAAAAAATTTAGGTCAAAGTGAAAGAAAAGTAAAAAAATCCGCATTTTTTTGTTTAGACCACCGTAACTCCTAAGAGGAGAGGGGTACGGGGCTGGTTGAGCAGTTGTTGGAAAGGTTTCTGCATGTTCTACATACAACGAGCTCTTAACTGTGACCGTACACCCTCTACTTTTTAAGATAGAAAAATCATTCTTTAACTCCTAAACGGTTGATAGGATAGGTTGGTAGGGGGAGGCCTACCATATAAATTTTTGTTTGTCTAGATGAGTACTATCACCTCCTGCTCTATTGACCTCCTAGGCGGAAACACCCAGTATACAATTCAGGATGGTGGCAAATTTTTAATAATTACAAAGCTGCGAATCTTATCTAAACCGGAAGATTTGCACCAGAGATCTGCACAATACCATTTACCCTTTGCCCAAACTCAACTGTAGTTAACTAGTTATTTATATCCAGTTGAAACCACATCCAAAAGCAACTATTAAATATGTAGTTGTACTCACTCGCAATGAACAACTAATGCATTCAACTTGCAGGAAAAAATCAAATATGTAGTTACAAATGCATTTGTTTTTCCAAATGCATTTGTTTTTTCAAATACAATTGATAAATGCATTTAATAAACATGAAAAAATAATCCATTTTATATAAAAACAAAAACATTTTTCATTATATTTCTCTTTTTGTCTTAAACTGAACAAAAGTAACAGAAAAAAAAATAAATATATTATGTAATAGTAACAATAATAAAAACATATTCAAAGTCAAAGATATTCTGTCAGTTAATTTTTAAACTTCATTCGCTCAAACAGAATTTAGAAATATTAGATTATTAATTGTTTCAGGACAAAGCCGATTGCGTTTTTCGGTTATGATATTACCAGCTTTAGAAAATACCCGCTCTGATGGCGCACTACTTGCAGGAACACAAAATATTTTCTTGCATAATTTGTACAAATTTTCGTACTCTAATTTATGTTCTGACCACCATTTCAATATATCGAAATTGTCGTACAAGTTAATTTTTATGTTTGAATATTTTCGCAGCTCATTTGTTATTACTTGTTCGTCATCCATAATTACATCATTATTAATAAGACCGGAGAACAGAAATGCATCTGAAGACTGAGTGTTGTTTTGTACAACATTTATTTCATTCAAACTTGAATTTTGAGTACTTATTTTGCTTAGCATGGCATTTATACAGTAATTGTGTACGTTTGTTACCACTTCCGTATCAAACATTTTTAGCTGATTTATTGGAGGATGTAAGAATAGTGCTACTTTGTGCTCTATTGATAAATTGGAGACCCATTTCCTTTCAATGTTTAAGAGAATGTTCTCTTTTAAAGCAGCTATCTCTGCTAAGTCTTCTAAATTGGACTGACAACAAGTTTTTAGAAAATTAATCGTGGTGTAGACGTAATACAGCGTTACATATTGAGATCCCTGCAATTTTTTTGATACTACCTCGAAGTTTTTGCACATTGCAATGAGCTGTATTAAAAGAAGTTGCTTGATAGCCAAGAGTCGACATGTCTGATTCCGCTCCTGCAGAATCTCCGAAATTTTTATTCAATTGGCGTGTATAGATACAAACATATTATAGTGGGAGTCCCAACGTGTTAAACTATAAGATTTTAAAGTTGCGTCTAGCATGTGTTGCAGTTTTGATTTTCTGAAATATTTCACGAGTTTATTGCACGCGGTAAGCAATCGGTTGACTTCAGGGACGGAAGTAAAAGCATTTTCCAAAATGTTCTGCAGTAAATGATTAGAACAATTTAATCGGGTGTAATCTTTTAATGCTGAAATCATATTAGATCCTCTGTCAGTGACGAAGATTATATCTTTCATATCAGTTATTTCATATTGATCTAATAAGTCTTTTAACTTTCTGTGTATGTTTTCTCCAGAACACATCTCGAAATCCATTGATTTCAATCCCAGAGCCAGTTCGCAAAGACGATCGTTTTGGATGTAGTGCAAAGTTGCACATAGATATGTACGACGAATATAATTGTCAGTCCAAAGATCGCATGTAACAGCCATTCCTTCTTTTACAAGTTCTTTTAACTCGTTTGTTTTCATAAGAATTTTCTGTGCTGCTAAAACATTAATATGACGTGAAATTGTAGTTGGATGTGGTACTAAATGATCAACGTCTATATGATTGCCATACTCAGCTCCAATTTTAATAAAATATTTTGCCATGTCCTTATATCCATTCCCACTTACTGCAGTGAAAGATCTGCAATCTTTTATAGCCCAATTAGCGCAAATTTCTAGGGTATTTTGTTTAGTCTCATCATGTAGTTTTATGGTGCTTGTTGAAGTGGCTTGTTTTAAATTTTTTACACATTTATGATTTAATAGATTCGAAGTTTGCTTGCCAGAAAATGAGTACAGATTTTGACACTTCCTGCAGTATACTAGGTTTGGTACTATAGACCCGTCTTCTTTTTTTATTTCTCCAAATATATCCCACACTGCACTCTTACCTTTTCGTTTGGAAATGATTGTGTAATCTCCAGTTGAAATTTTTGATCCGATTTGATCTTTTGAAAGGTTTTCGTCAGTCATTCTTGTCTGTCACTGCAAATTATAAATAAAAATCACTCCCGAATATTTATAATAAAGCATATACTTCAATTTTATGGTTAAAGATTGTTTCATAACAACTAATTAATTAACGTAAAAATACATTAATGCGTTATTATTTCTGATAATCTAAAATTATTTTCAAATGAAAAAATTTAACTAATATTAAAATTGTTTTAAATAACGAAAAGAGATATATGCTTATTAAATAAACTACAAACGTTTAATCGAGTTTGCTGAATATATGATGTAGTTGTAAAACACTATATATTTTAGATCTCAAACTTGTAAACCACTTAAATGTAATAAGCAATCAATTTTGATTAATAAAACCTTGAAACACAGAAATTCATACCTCTCGTCTCTTATTTAGGACTAAGAATGAAAAAATAATAGTTGCATATGCATTGCAATGCATATTCTTCACAAAGCAAACGAATAACAGGAAAAGTCCCGTTATTGCCCTGAACCGAAAAAAAGAAGAGTTTTTGTTTGAAATTTATTTGCTTTGGGAATGAGACTACTTTTGATGCGCCATTAATTGAGCTTGCTTACGAAACACGTAATACCATTTAACTTATTCAAATGATTGCGAAATCCTATGAACATTTACAACTGTAGTTAAATGCATTTGGAACCTTGCAACTTAACTATAACTCAACTGATCTTATTTCGATTAGGTGTGAGTTAGTTACATATTGTTCAGGCAACTGTAGCTACACATATACAGTTGGATATGTATAACTATATTAAAGCGTCTTTTGAATGGTATTGTGCAGATCTTTGCACGGCTTCATAGATTTAAGTAGATTACCTACACATTTTTTTTTGGCTCAACATAATGCCTAGATGAAATCTAAATGGTATACTAAGTTTGTCATTCTGTCGTGTCCCTGAGCAATCAAAACACCAACTTCATTAAATTAAACCTTTTTATTTAAATTATTGTTATCACTTCTTTGTTAAACTATTAATTCCGACCGCTTTCTGATTAAAACCCAAACTGACCACACTAATTTAGTTGTGCACCACGAAAACTTGCACACGAAACTCGGAAGTAGTATCTGATCCTCAACATATGTAATTATTATGATGCGGTAATATTCTACAACAGATGACGGGACTACTGGCCAATGTCACTGATAGCAAGCAGCTGTGCTGTTGTAAACAAAACGGACCGTGCTCTATACGAAGTAGCATGTTTAGTCACTGCCGCCATAATGTAAACAATCATCACATTAATTAGTAATAAGCGGGCACTTTATTGTGCGAAGTAATGTGTTCCGCTATTGCTTGCTACTTTATTACCGGTACACCTGCTAGCCTTTTGCTTCCGTGTACTAGCAGATTGGGCCACAACATTCTGTTTGTAACGCATCTGCTAGAGCAAAATGGATGGAACACCCAGGCATAATATTAAAAGTTATTTTGATTTTTGCATGTCTGTCTGTCCGTTCGTTCGCCAGAGCTGACATTTTGCACACGGACTTTTTTAAAAAAAAGGTAAAATTAAGTTCGAAAATGAGACAAATCGCGTCGACGTAGAGAGCTGAAATTTGGTACATGGGGTTTTCATAGCAATAGTAAAAAAAAATTTTGAAAATTTACTAAAACGGGCAATCCTTTTTTGGTGTTGCCATATAAAAATTTAAGATTTTTACGTATACTGTGAAAACTATCAGTCCTAGACGGTTTTAATGTACTGAAAGGTTCTTCAGAATGTGAAATCCTATGACATTGGTTATAAATATTTTTATTGTTCGACGAACCGTTTTAGAAATATATGCGAAAAATCTCTTCAGAAATCATACTTTCATAGAGAGGTGACCATACAAAATTACACACGGGCATTCATCTAGAGCAGGGGTCTCCAAACTTTTTAGCCTAAAGGCTACACTGATGCCTCCACTAAGTCCCAGGGGCCAATATATAGCTAGCTCATCATACCAACATACTGTAATTTTGAATTACACCCAAATTTTCGTTTTGGGATTTGCCGGCGACTAGCGAGTATACAACGCCACCTTTTAGCGAAGTAACAGACCTACATCATGTTATGGAAGAGTTTTGCGTTGCGTGATTGCTTGTCAAGAAGATAAAAATATAGGTATAAACACGGATGACAACCGAGAGTTGGACAGTTTCAAAGTTTAAATTCGGAGCCACAAGTCCAATCTGAAGAGCGAATTAGTGTGTTTTGTGATTTTATAGATTTTTAGCTTATTTAAAAAAAAAAACATTAGTTTGATTTGACGTAACGTGCATATTTTCTTGATTTGTATAACTATGGAAAAGAAACGAAAGATAGATAGTGAGTGCAGAACATTTAAAGAGCAATGGGGACATCATTATTTTGTAATTGAGTCAAGTAATAAGGCTAAGGCAATGTGTATAATTTCGCAACAAAACATTATGATTCCTCAAAGAATACAATATTAAAACGTCATTATGAGAATAAACTTTCTTAGAATTACTCCAAAATTTCAGGAAGCCTACGGTTAGAAAAATATGAATCTTTGAAATGCGGGTTGAAATCTCCGCAATTGTTATTTAAGAAAGTAAACGCTGAACAAGAAGCAGCATCTCGTGCTAATTCTCGCATGGCTCATTCAATTGCGAAACATGAAAATCCATTTATACTGACGGCAAATCAATCATGGATTGCATGATTGCAGCAGCAGAAGAAAGGTGTCCACAAAGAGCTAATTTGTTTCGAAACATTAGTTTGTCAGCAAACACTGTAGGTCGAAGAACAGATGATATTGCAAAATATAACGGGTTTTCCAATAAGAGGTATTATTTTGATATTGAAAGAAAAGTGCCATTTTTTGAGATAAATGATCAGATCTTTATTTCATTATAAAGAGGAAGGTATGCCGTTAATAATGGAAAATAACATCAGCCAAATGATCACCACGACCACGCCTACAGGACCATATTCTTTTCATGACATTTTCCATAACCAAATCGTAATGTGGCTGCCCTATGTCCTCGATAGCCTCACGAATTCCATCTTTGAGGTCTTGAATCGACGCTGGGCTGTTGGCGTAGACCTTCTCTTTCACGTGGTCCCAAAGGAAGAAGTCGCAAGGTGTTAAGTCACAAGATCTCAGTGGACAATTGTGATCACCTCTTCGAGAGATAACACGGTCCGGAAACTTTTCCCGTAAAAGATCAATGGTTTCGTTGCTTGTATGGCACGTAGCGCCGTCTTGTTGAAAGTAAACGTTGTCCAGATCAATACCATCCAATTCCGGCCATAAAAAATCATTAATCATCTGTCGATAGCGCAATCCATTCACCGTAACTGTTGCTCCAGCCTCATTTTCGAAAAAGTAAGGTCCAATGACCCCGCGGGACCATAAACCGCACCAAACAGTCACACGTTGAGGATAGAGAGGCTTTTCAACAATAACTCTTGGGTTTTCCGAGCCCCATATGCGACAATTTTGCTTGTTGATGAAACCATCGAGGTGGAAATGGGCCTCATCACTCAATGCTCTTAAGAAAAACAATCTTCAATGTTAAAACATGTGTGGAAAAAATAAAGGATATGTCAGAAGCTATAAAGCCAGTCATGTCAGCTGAAAATGACCTGCCATATTATACCGCAGTACGCTGCGGAAGAGTTCTAAAGCGATTTTTGTTTAGCTCCGAATAATAATCGAAATTTTCCTGAATGAAAGGAAACGTCGTATGGTTGAGTTACAAAACAATTAATGGTCGTGGAAGTTATTTATATAGATTTAACTAAACATATGAATACTCCAATTTAAAATTAGAAGGAGAAACCCGATTTTTCGCCAAAGATTTGTTTTGTTTAAATCTCAATTGAACATGATTTTAATACATGCCAAACATTTAGTCCATAAACTGAGACTACATATCCGGTAGATTTCGCAATTGAAGCCTTGGTTACATTGAAAATAAATTTCGAGTCTCGTTTTTCAGACTTTGATGCAATTGCAAAACGATATCAAGATTTTCTCAATCCTATTAACATTGACATATAGAAGTCCCCTAGAAATTCTAATGGAAATGATTCATTTGCAGTATAGCGATATTTTTAAAGATTAATATTCAAAATCGTCATTGCTGGAATTTTATAAGAGTCTTCCACTCACACAGTTTGATCAGTTGTACAAATTTGCTCGTGGCATTTTTTCCGCTTTCGCCACTAATTATCTATGTGAAAAAACATTCTTCAAATGAAATGTACAAAAAATGTTTACAGATCCAAATTGAGTGATGAACATTTGAAGTCGCTGATGATAATTTCTACTAGTAAACTTGATTCAGAACTGCAAAAAATTGTCAGTAAAAAGTTACTGCTACATGAATCTCATTAATCATAATTATAATGTTTACTTGCATTATATGAATTTTATACTATGTGTATAACTTATTGTAAGTTACTAGGATGAATCTCATATCATTAATTACAATAAAAAGTGTCCGATATCATTATATATGTCAGTTAATATGTTTTTTAGTTGGTTGTTAAATAAAAAATCTGGTTTTTATATTGTATGATTTATTTACATTTTAAAATTTATCAAAATAAACTACGGCGGGCCGAATATTAGAAATATTCCGCCCGACCCCGTGGGTCGAAAATTAAATTTCGCAACTTAATTAGAAGGGAAGGGAAAACATGTTCAAAAAATCAAAAAAAAAAAAAACTAGGAAAAGGAATTTTGCAAGTCGGATAATATTTACCCCACCTCCCTCAGAACACCCGAATTCGGGAAATGAGAACCTTTTTCCCATTGCTGTATATGAATGAACTTTTGACAATGAATTTATCATCCGATTTTGATGAGATTGTGTACGAATAATCTACACATATGGTAGGATATAAAATAAATACCCCACCCTTGGAAAAATATTTATTTTTTTTATTATAATAATATATGGGTAACCCACTATGGGTTACCATTCCATAACGGGTTACCACTCTGCCGTACGAATCTCGTAATAGTTTTAAAAAATCATAAAAAAATCACAATGAACTTAGCAAAAAAAATTTTGAAAATCGATGGAATTTAGCCGAGAGATAAAGGTGATAGCTTTATAGTTTATGCTGCTAATTAATTTAAGTTGAAAGTAATTTACCAAACCTTGCAATTTTATTTTGGAAACTAATTGGGGTAATGACTACTAGTTTTCTGTATATAAAATATAACAGACTATAGATAATAGCGAAAAGAAAATGGCCTTCATGTTGCTAATATACCCGCAAGATGGTAATTATCAAAGTATTCCGAAATGAGTTACTTTTAACCCCGAATTCACCTACATTATGCATTATTTCGGTTTAAATTTGCCATCTGCAGCTCCCACTTGCGTCACTTTCATTTATAGTCAAGCCCAACATATACTGTGAATTTGAACGAAATCGGTGATTACGAGTAGGGACCCTCTCCTTGTTAGACCAATTCTAGACTTTTTACTTGTTATGTTTGGGTTACCTTGGTAATCTTCCAAATTAGATTGGACAATTTATTCATATTACTAGGAGGTGGAGTAACCTGTTGTTTCTTTCCTTAACATTTCCAGATCGAACGCACTAGTTTTAGCTTAACATATTACTCCGGTAGGTGTAGGTAAGGAGTCGGGTGCGTTGCTAAGCTATAGCATACGATCAGAATTGCGAAGGCCAATCATATGGTATATTTTGTGATTACATGTGATGGGATAATCTACCAATATGGAGAGAAAATTGATCATATTATCAATCTGGATTAACTGTGTTCTTATGTATACATTGTTCTAGAACTCCCCTATACTGAACAGAACAAATTGTTCTGTTGATTGAAGTGAACTGTTTGTACTGTTTGCTTCATTTAAAAATCTTCTATGAAAATGTATGAGGCATTCTTTTGTGTATCTTTTGCTCTGCCCTGTTCTGCGTACACAAAGGAACATAGCTAATATTTCCTGAATATAGGGTGTTTAACACGGGACGTAAATTTGACTGCAAATGAATTTTAAATCTTTTCTAATTCGCATTATTAGATATGTATGTGTGTAGGTCTGTAGGAGAGCATTTGATTCATAGTCATACTACTTGATATCCATATATCTCTCGGATCCATTCGTAATTTTATTTCACTTAATCGAAAACTCAAAGGAAGTTTATTTAATAAAGTTTATGTTGCGTTGTGGAAACGTATATTTGGGAATAAAGGGCAAGATTATTTCTCCAGGAAACGAGGTGAATTTTTCAACAGGGGAGAGTTTTTAATTAACTCTACGTGATATTACGCCGGTTTCAGCTCAAGAAAATAGGTAAGTTCCTAGGAATTTGAATTACTTTTAGTTCACAGAAATAAATGACAAATTAGGCAAATACTTCCATTTAATTCTGTTGTTTTAATGAGTTTTCAAGCAATGTAAATTCATGTATAGGTACACACAGGTATATGTAATTTAAGGCCGGTTTTCTAATAAGAGGTGTTATTTTGATATTCAAAGAAAAATGCCATTTTTTTAGATAAATGATCGGATCTTTATTTCATTATAAAGAGGAAGGTATGCCCTATGACCTCGATAGCCTCACGAATTCCATCTTTGAGGTCTTGAATCGACGCTGGGCTGTTGGCGTAGACCTTCTCTTTCACGTGGCCCCAAAGGAAGAAGTCGCAAGGTGTTAAGTCACAAGATCTCGGTGGCCAATTGTGATCACCTCTTCGAGAGATAACACGGTCTGGAAACTTTTCCCGTGAAAAGATCAATGGTTTTGTTGCTTGTGTGGCACGTAGCGCCGTCTTGTTGAAAGTAAACGTTGTCCAGATCAATACCATCCAATTCCGGCCTTAAAAAATCATTAATCATCTGTCGATAGCAGCAATATTCTCGGCTGTTCTTGAGCGACGTGCACGGGTTTTTATTCTTCACATCACTAACTTGTCCCGACAGCTCGAATTTTTCTACCAATTTCTGTATTGCGGTCCGACAAGGTGCTTCACGACGACCCAAAAATGTTCGAGTTTTACGAACCGTCTTAGCCACATTTTCACCATTTTTATAGTGAATTTTAATAATTTCAATGCGTTGTTGAATTGTGTATCGTTCCATTTTTATTAATGGCGTAGTTTCTACTTGTCAAATGTCAAAAAATGACAGCTCCGAAAGTGACATCTACCGAAATAGCGGGCTAATGAAAATAACACCTCTTATTGGAAAACCCTTTATATACGCAATACGTTCACGCTACACAAAGCGGAAATTTAGAAAAAGTGGAATTTAGAGTCCTGCCTAATAATGAGGTCAATCCAGCGGTCGAAGTAATAAAACGTGTTTCCCACTAAAGCATTTATTCGTTATTTAAAACACAATATTTTAAATATCATTAACAAGTTCTTGTTTTATTTAACTTCACTGTTTACTTTTACAGTATTCACAAATAATTATCAAATCAACTCTTTATAGTTATCGCTAAACTGTACTTCTAATTATCACAATCTAAATAGTTTACTTCATTCGCTTCAATGTTTAAAATAAAACTCGCTCCTGCATGTGAGAAGCGCCGTATTTATACTCTACCAAGAAGCATATCTGCGGGGGGGGGGGCAGGGAGAACGATCGCTTCCCCTAGATTACATCATCAAAAAGGGGCGCCTTCTTAACAAATAAATTCAGATTGTTCGAATTTAGCCACTAATATAGTGAATCATCTCTCATTTTCGCGTGGAGCAGTTTATTTCTAATAGGTATACTTAAGTATAATTCTAAAAACAATGCATATTTATTTCGTCATAGTTTGAACAGTACTTGCCTCAGAACGGCTTTGCGATGCTGCAAAATTTTTGTATGTATAATATGTAGGTAATACTGGTAATATAATAATAAACAAGTAAAAAAGCTAGAATTGGTCTAAGACGACCAATTCTTATGATACCCTAGATCAGGCATGTCAAACACGTGGCCCGCCATTACATAGGTTGCGGCCCGCCGAGACCTTTTAAAAAAATGTCAAAAAAATATTAAAATTAATTATTTTAAAGTAAATCTTATTTTTATTTGTATGCAGTTTAATTTAATGCGGTTGCAGTATGCAGTTTAAATTTTGCATTTTAATAATTTTTAATTTAGTGATTGAAAAGAGAGAAGATATTGGATTAAATTAAATCGAACATACAGAAATCTCATTTAAAAATTACATTCACGGTCTCAGTCTAGAAAAAGATAAATTTCGCTTTGGTCAAGGTGCTGAAAGCAGATGTGAAATTTATGTCAAATAGAACTCTCATTTGTCTCAAATAAAGGGTTTTCCAATAAAAGGTGTTATTTTAATTAGCCCGCTATTTCAGTAGATGTCACTTTTGGAGCTGTCATTTTTTGACATTTGACAAGTAGAAACTACGCCATTAATAAAAATGGAACGATACACGATTCAACAACGCATTGAAATTATTAAAATTCACTATAAAAATGGTGAAGATGTGGCAGAGACGGTTCGTAAAACTCGAACATTTTTGGGTCGTCGTGAAGCACCTTGTCGGACCGCAATTCGAGCTGTCGGGACAAGTTAGTGACGTGAAGAATAAAACCCGTGCACGTCGCTCAAGAACAGCCGAGAATATTGCTGCTGTAGCCGAAAGTGTTGAAAAAAACCCAGGTTTGTCCATTCCTCGTCGTTCTTTGGAATTAGGCATTCCACACAAGTTCAGTTAACACAAGAACTCAAGCCGGCCGATCATCAACAACGTCGAGTCTTTGCTGATTGGGTCCTTGAAATGCATGAAAATGATCCGGAATTCCATCGAAAACTCATCTTGAGTGATGAGGCCCATTTCCACCTCGATGGCTTCGTCAATAAGCAAAATTGTCGCATCTGGGGCTCGGAAAATCCAAGAGTTATTGTTGAAAAGCCTCTCTATCCTCAACGTGTGACTGTTTGGTGCGGTTTATGGTCCCGCGGGGTCATTGGACCTTACTTTTTCGAAAATGAGGCTGGAGCAATAGTTACGGTGAATGGATTGCGCTATCGACAGATGATTAATGGTTTTTATGGCCGGAATTTGATGGTATTGATCTGAACAACGTTTACTTTCAACAAGACGGCGCTACGTGCCATACAAGCAACGAAACCATTGATCTTTTACGGGAAAAGTTTCCGGACCGTGTTATCTCTCGAAGAGGTGATCACAATTGGCCACCGAATTCTTGTGACTTAACACCCTGCGACTTCTTCCTTTGGGGCCACGTGAAAGAGAAGGTCTACGCCAACAGCCCAGCGTCGATTCAAGACCTCAAAGATGGAGTTCGTGGGGCTATCGAAGACATAGGGCAGCCACTTTGCGATTTGGTTATGGAAAATTTCATGAAAAGGATATGGTCCTGTAGGCGTGGTCGTGGTCGTCATTTTGCTAATGTTATTTTCCATTAGAAACGGCATACCTTCCTCTTTATAATGAAATAAATATCCGATCATATATCTCAAAAAATGGCATTTTTCTTTCAATATCAAAATAACACCTCTTATTGGAAAACCCTTTACATCTGAGAATCCAGCATGAGTTTCTCCCACTTAATCTTTTTCGAGCAAAACGAGTGTAAACAGAGTAACGTGCTGTTCAAATAACACAGGATTACAGCAACCAATTAGGACCAAAATCCCTCAATATTTCAGAAAAACCTGTTTTCACAAAAGCGCGGGAACTGAAAACTCCGCCCCTTCTCATTTATTCACGAAAATGAATCATTTGCCATTCCGTTTCGTTGCATATAATCTGTGCTTTCAGGTTTATTGTCTTATTCGTAAAATAGAGGGTTTTATTTTTTTGTTATTTTTCTTCTTCTATCTTTCTTTTTCTAGTCTTGTATATTTAAATGGAAAACAGTCGTCACAAAGTGCAGTGTTTGCTCAATCGTTTCCGAATGCTATTTTTCACTCTAAGATGGATTTTGGTTTTTATTCATATTAAACTAAAAAGTTATTTATTACAAATTACAGGTCCTCACAAAGTGTAGTGTTTTTACAACCGTTTATGAATGATATTTTGAGCTCTGAAGTGGATTTTGTTTTTATTAAACTAAAAAGTTATTTATTACAAATATAATCAAACTTCAAGAACAATGAGTAAGAAAAGATCAATTGAAGAGGAGCGTCATAATTTTCAAGAAAAATGGGAACTGCAATATTTTTGTGTCCAAAACAAGAATAAAATATTATGCCTGATATGTAAAAACTGTATTTCAGTTGCTAAGGAATATAATCTTAAAAGGCACTATGACACAAATCATAAAACAAACTATGACCAATACGTCGCAAGACTTCGTGAAGACAAATTGTCGGAATTGAAATCAATTCTTCAAAAACAACAAAGTGTATATTCACTAAATCTGTTGAAGACAATACAGCTGCTGTAAAAGTTAGTTATATATTATCGCATTTAATCGCAAGCAGATCGAAACCATTTACTGAAGGGGAATTTATTAGTGAATGCTTAATTAAAGTGGCCGAAGTATTATGTCCAGCACAAATAAAAAAATTTAAAAGTGTAAGTTTAAGTCGAAATACTGTAGCTAGCAGAGTTGTTGAAATAGCCGAGAATTTGAGAAATCAGCATAATTCAACAATATCAACATTTCAAGCCTACTCTATTGCAATTGATGAACTTATGGAAGTTTTGAAGAAGTAAAGTTACCATTGGAAAAGTTGGTTTGTCTTGCAACTGATGGTGCCCGGTATTACTAAAGGAGTTGTTGCAAGATTGAAAGAAACATGCAAGCAGCACGGTAATAACAATTTGGACCATTTTCATTGTATTATTCACCAGCAAGTACTGTGCTCCAATATCGAACAAGTTTTAAAAATAGTCACCAAAATTGTAAATTATATTCGTGCACGTGGCCTTAATCATCGTCAATTTGCTTCATTTCTGGAAGATATACAATGTGAATACACCGATCTACCATATTATATGGAAGTTCGATGGCTTTCGAGTCATAAAGTGCTAAAACGATTCTTCAAATTGTTGGACGAAATCATAATTTTCTTGGAAACAAAAAATTATGAATGTGCTGAATTAAAAGATGAACAATGGATAAAGGACTTGGCTTTCTCAGTTGATATTACAAGTCGTCTTAATCAACTTAATCTTAAGCTTCAAAGCAAAAATCTTGTTATTACAACGCTATTTGATAATATTAACGCTTTCAAACAAAAATTATTACTTCGGCGAAAACAAATAGAAAAAGGAAACTTATCTCACTTTGAAAACTGTCAATATTTATTGCTTAAATCGTCTAAATTAAAATTTACAGAATATGCTCACAAAATTAAATTGTTAGAAACGGAGTTCGATCGAAGATTTTCAGATTTTGAAAGCTGTGAATTACAATTTCGTCTTTTTACTTCACCTCTATCTATCGATATTGAAATTGTTGATGAAAACTTACAAATGGATTTAATTGAAATCTAATGTGATTCTTTGCTGAAGCAAAAATGTATAGAAGTTGGAATACCAGATTTTTATACATATTTATCTGTAGATCGATTTCCTAAAATATTATCGTTTGTTATGCGTATACTATCTATGTTCGGAAGCACTTAGTTATGCGAGCAACTATTTAACTATTTTCTTTAATGAAAAATAACAAAAATTGAGAAAGGTCAAGATTAAACGATCAACATTTATCGTCAATTTTAAAAATAGCATCAGCTCAATATATTCAACCAAATTTTGGTGGCTTGCTTTGTGAAAAACGATGTCAAATATCTTCTAAAATGTAATATTAAACTGTGATTTTGTTTATTTCTTATTATAACTTTTATTTTTGTTTTTTATAAAAAATATAAAATATTTATAGTTTAAGTTTAAAAAATAACATGAAATGTAAAATGTCTATGTATGTATATTGTATAATATACAATAAAATGTAAAATATTTCAGTTTAAAAATGATATGATATATAAAACGACTATGTATGTATTATATACAATACATTGAGCTTGACATTGAGTCTAATAAATACATAATGCATGCGGCCCCCCACTTTATACAAAATAGATCATGTGGCCCGCACTGACATATATACAATGGACTGCTGACGCTACAAAACTTGCTTACATTATTTGACATTATTATGGGATCACTTTTCTATAGTTGTCTCTTTTTGGTTTAACTACTTTTTTTCGCTGAACTATAAATCATAAGTTGTATACAAAATCAACCATAGTCCAGTTTCAGTTCAGTGGTTTTCCAAATGAATATGTAGAATAGAAATAGATGGCAATACACACCGAAAGAAATTCATTGGTAAAATCAACTAAAATCCGTGTTTGATTTTGCGTCAATTAAGGAAAGTTGCTGATTTAAACAAGCCATAATTGTTAATTATTTTATCAAAAGTTTACCATTTTCATTGTTCAAATTTACCACGCCATTGTCAACTTCGTTATAATTTTAACACGATATTAATGTACACCAAGTATTTCCTACTTGATTAAGTATATATTCGGAATCAACATAAAATGGGCATGTTTGATCAACTATCAATAATGTTTGGCATACAATATAACATGATCAATCAACTAGGAAAACATACTTCACATATAATTTAGATGTTTCACATACAATATACCTTGTATACTAAGAATTTTTATTATAAATTAAGGACGTTTTCGTGATCAAATACTGATTTAAACATGCATTAATAACTGTAGCCAGTCTGGCATGTACATACTTGTTGTTATTATTTTTACACGAAAATAATAACAACAAATACATACCATGCCGCACTGGGATAGTTTTTTATGCATTTTTACTATTCCTCGACCAATTATTGTCATTATGAATTTACATATATGCACAACTGCATAGATTTTCCAATTACCTGTTTTTTTAATAATACACATTGCTTATATAATCAGAAATAAAATATTTATTAAACTTTCACAATGGTTATGTATAAAATATGATCTTAAATTGATTAAAGGTATTTGAATATAACATAAGTTTTACTATTTGGATTCAAATATGTATGAATAGGAGGTCCATCATATGCATTAATATTGAAAATAAATAAATTTTTCGTATCATTCAATACTTCATACGCGTTATAATGTTCACAATATCGAGAAAGTAAAATATTTTCACATAAAACGTATACATCATCTTCTGATATTAATAGACCTTCAATACGGTACAATTCAATATCGCTGGCTTTTGAAATACTCAAATACTGCCCTTTTTTATAACTAACTTTACAATAAGAGAGGGTTTCGTAACAATAAACATCTCTTAAAAACTCAAAATAACTGAAATTTCGAATTTGTGAAAAGTAACAGATGTCTTTAAGCAAAATATTAGATTTTGAATTTTCTATTACTTTTCTCGGAATACCAATGCCACTGGACAGTCTACTACAAAAATTTAAACTATACTTAATGCCTAAAGAAAGTGGCAAATTTCTTCTAGATGTTATGTTATTACAATAACTCTTTAAAACCTTATGCTTAGATTCATAACGAAAAGACCAAATATGTTTTAATGGACCAACCATTTTCATTACAAATGGATAGTGAACCATGAAGTGAAATTTAGGCTTAAGACAGTCGCCAAATAATTCTTTATATAATGAATGGTGATCTGCAATTAAGGTTTCTAGTCTTATTATATCTGAAGTTTCCCAATCTGATTTTAAAACAATATTTAATATTTTGTTAAGAAGAAGCAGCATTTTCCAGTGTCTATTGTTAACAGGAATAAGATCACCAATTATCAAAGGAAGAAAGCGGCAAAACGTCCACATTTCTTTGGCAGACATATTCAATTTCATTTTATAAAGATGTTCAACTTTAAATGCAGGCGAAATATTTCCGACTTCCGTTTCTCCGTAATTAAAAAGCTGTGTGCGGTTATTTAAAGTATCCAAAGTAAAAAAACGATCAGTGATAATAAAATGTAAAAGGACTTTGCAAATAACATAATGACATACACCCTCAAACAAGTCATGCATAATATCAACTGCACAGTTTTGAATAACATGAAAGCTTGGAATGTAATTGAAAATCGATTCCTCTCTTATTCCAGTATTTAGTACTCTATCACTTGGCTTTGAAAACCGCGACAAATCATCATTATAGTTCTCTACAGTTCTATGTAATTCATATTTGTCTGAACAACTCGATTGAATATCTGTCTTGGAGCACTTGCAAATTCGACAAGGATAGTGTGAGCTAAAACTCCTTGTATAACCCAAAATTGTATTTAGACCGAGATTGTCTCCTAAAATTAAACCTAAAACAAAGTATATTCGATGCTCTTCTCCAGTCTTTAACTTTATAGTAATTCCATTTTCTTCGAGATCCTTTATATCTTGAACGAGCCGGTAAAATATGGAATTAATACCATGACATTTATATTGACTATAAAATAACATTGCGACAAAAATGTTGTTAAGGTCAGAGCAATACCATTGCCGAAGGGTAGGAAAGCTATAATAAACTGCACCAATGGAGTGTGAGCCCGAGTGTGAGCCTAAAGGGTTGTTTGATTCAAAATCATCGAAGTATAGTAAAAACGGAATTGTAAGCTCTCGTTTATTCTCAGAGATCTTCAACAGTTTATCTTTCCAAAGCTTGCTTGTTATAAAATGTCGAGAAGAAGTTGAAGTTATTTCATTTATATTCTGAATCATGTCTTCATACACTCCAGGTAGTTCGAAAAATTTTCTAAATTGAAAATGAAGAGGTAATATAATACCATCAGATTGTGAAACATCAAAGGAAGGCGAAATACCGGTAATTGCTGAAATTTCATTATTTATAGCAAAATTATGAGGGTCACTATACAAATCGTGTGATTTAACTGTTTTTAAGAATTTATAGAAGGAATTAACTTTTGCGAAAGGATCTTTTATAACGTTTAAAATGCTTTTGAAATGTTTGGAATATTCTTCGGATAAAACAGACGAAAAATGTTCATTTAATTGTTCTGCTATAACCGAGAAAATTTCGTTCGTGAAGTCTTCTATAATTTCTTCGGCAATTTTTCTACATAAGTTATTTTTGCCATAAAGTTTACATATAAGTTGTATAGCAGATTTTTCAATTTCAGCTTGAAAATTTTTCGAATCAAAATTGACTTCTTCGAATTCCTCTTCCTTATTTAAAATTTCCTTTTCAGGATTGTGCGTTTCAGGGTTTAATTTATCCTCAAATATTGGACTACTAGAAATCAATATATTCTTACAAGTGCGTGAAAAATGCCGTTTAAAACTTTTCAAATTGTAAGTTTGTTTACAATTCAAGCAGTACTAGTCATCAGTTGGAAGTAATTTATGGAAAAACTTATAATGATTAACAAGAAGATTCAGATCCAAAAAGGACGTTTTCTTTGGACATAAGTAACAAGTTAACATTTTACAAATTTGTTTTCAGATTCTTAATCAGCACTAAAATATCGGGAGAAAGTCTTTCAGGAGTGTCAATTTCAAAAAAATATTTTTGTATAAAAACCCAAACCGATTTAGACGCTTCTGGATACTTTAAATTTAGAACAAAGAAAGTTTTAAAGCACGTATCCAGTGCAGGTAGAAATGTATCGAATTTATATTTAATGTCGTCATAATAAACTATGTACGAGCCGTCCGCTATATTATATACTATAATAGGTTGTAAAGTCTGACCTCGTTCTTTTAGCCTTAAGCTCAATTTGTCTATTGCGGGATAAAAGTCGTTCGGTGTATTTACTTTCAAAAGCAAAGATTGCTGTGAGTCCTTTATAGTTGACTTAGAAATTCGTGCCTTTTTTGATGAATTTTGTGTAGAGTACCTTACTGAAGGTGGTAGCACAGCATGTAAGAGATCTATTACTAGTATGTCCTCCGGTCCTGTAATTAAAGAAATTGTTCACAATTAGCAAAGAAAGCGACAAATTAAATTTTTATTATTAGTTTTTAAATAGTAGTCATAGCAATTTAACTGATTCTACTTTTAACTACTCTATTTTTAATAGTCAGATATTAATCTAGAGTAAGACGATTCACATACATACATGACGTTAATCAATTTTTTAATATTGTGTTAAATTAATATAACAAATAAAAATAAAAGCAATTACTAAATACCTTTTAATGAGTCCTTTTTATTTAATAGCCTCAGCAGCTCCTGGCACTCTTTGTCCTTAATTTTTGCATTGAAAATGTTAATTATTTTTAATTTGAAATCATTCCACTTATCGATAAGACAGTTTTCTTTTTGATGGTATAATTCGTTAAAGTCAGTATTTACCTACAAATTCATAAAATTTAAGAAATATTTTTGCTGTCAAAGATTCTTGTTACCAAAGATACACCGGAAGAATGTTTAAATAAGGGCCATTTTTCCAAAAATGTTGCCAGCTTCTTCTGATAATCACTGCAAAGGATCTGCTTTCGTCTTTCCGGAAAAGTATGTTTCCATTTAGCCTTTACTTCTTCCCAAGGTTCTTTATATATTTGAAGCCATTTTATGTCCGCTGAAAAGTCTACAAAACGTACAGATACACATTATGTTATGAATACGTAAATTTTAATCAAAAAGTGTAACTTTCATGCCTTTCAACTTCAACTTCTTTACTGAAATCGGAAAAATTTAGAGTTTTAGAGGATGTCGAAGATGAAGATCCTAAACCAATTTTAGAATACCGCCTCTTAGTATTATAGTAACGGCTGTACAAGCGTCCGCCGGGATTTTCGTTAGAGCTTGGCTTAGGCTTAATATAATAGATGTGCTTCACAATAGTAAAAGCCTCATAAGTAAATGATTAAAAATTCTTAAAATACTTTAAATTACCCTGTCATCTTTAAAGCGTAATTCAATTTGTTCAGCAATGAATTCGAATTCTTTTCTTGATATAGATTCCTTCTTATTCCTGTACCAAGATATAATGCAATCAATAAGAAGATTTCGTGAAGTTTCCCCAAGACAGTTATTAGCTTTAAAATCTTTTATGATAAAGTGACCCATTGGAAAAGATTCAATAACAATGTCAATATCCTTATTAAAAAAAATCTCAAAAAAATTATGGTAAATTCTATACATAATATACTAGCATATACGTACAAAATAACCAACACCAGATATAGGTGATGATGATGTCGAACGTGATAATGGGGATGTTGGGGAATGCAGATCTTTCAATGACTCAGGAGAGCAGGACCTAGATGTGCCTCCAGAAAAAAATAAATTTTTATGTTTGAGGACTTCTTCAACAATGTTTGCAATGTCTTGTCTACTAAAATTTGGTTCTGGATCTGGTATACACTATAACATTAGAAAACAAAATGTAAATTTGTAAGCTGAATTTCTTGCAACATACATGTTTTGCTCTCCACTCCCTAAGTTTTTGCCTAAATTCAATTTTTAAGCCAACTTTCCTGTTCGCGAATATATCATCGATATCTTTCTCTATCAGTATTTTCATTCTGTCAACTGTAATACTCTGCTCCGAAAAATATTCATAAAGATCGGCAAAGCCCCAAGATGCTAGAAGATCATAAAGTTCACGATCAAGTTCTTCTTCGTATACTAGATTTTCTTCTTCTGGATTACTGACTACAGAAAATTGGGAAGCTTGCGTTGTTTGTTCTTTAGCAGTTAAAAGTTCTGTTACATTAAGTACAGAATTAAAATTGGGTTCTCTTTGATTTGGCAACTGTATCGCGGCTGCAGTAAAAGCATCGGTAAAAGGCAAATATTCAAATCCTGTAATTTGATTTTCCTTTTCCACATCCATGTTTTATAAACGTCTAAAATTAAAAATAAAACTGATGCTGAACCAAATTTATGTAAAGCCGAACTTATATTTAAAAGCCTTATTTTATAATTCGGCTCCAATACCCTCATGATATTGCACCATTTAACTTCCCTTAATATATAAACAAATTAGAAGCACTTACCCTGATATGAAACACATGCACTGAAGTTTTATTATAAATTATATAAAATTCCGCAAATTTCACTTTATTGATATGTATTTACTATGAAAAAATGTTAGACACAAAATTTTAATGAATTATCTTGTCACTTGTCACTAAATTAGGAACCAGATTGAATCTCACTGCACTTGCACTGTTAAATGAAGAGATCGAACGGTAAAAATACGATTTGTGGACTCTTTCGTAGTAGATTAACAACGTTCATGCTTAATTGATCACGAAATGTACTCATCACAACTAAGCTTGATGATACCCTAATAATGTTCATGATCATTTGAGCACGTAGAGTCTTCAATTCAAAAACCTTAGTCGTTCGCTAACAAGGCCCGTGCTTAATATAACACGCATATTATTTATATTGACAATGAAATGTTAACATTTCTTAAATTCAGACGTTGTAATTTGTTGTTGTCTTTTAAGCATGTTTTTGACAATTTCATTGTCTATCTACAATGAAATTGTAATTTTTTATGTTTGAATCAAACATGGAAAGTGTTAGAATCAAAAATATTCCATGATTTAAGTATTTTTAAAGTTAACTACGACTAATTATTTGAATTAAGTTTGAAAACGTGGTGAATTTAAACATTTCCGTATACAATAATACTATTTTTACAAAATTTTAGATTAACAACTGAAAATTTTTGATTTAAACAAGGAATTTTTTCTCAGTGCAGTATTTGTAATCCTTTCTCTGTCCCCCATACCTACTTTTAGGGACAGGCAGACAAAAATTGCGTAAATTTATTTCTTTAAAACTCAAGTTTAAAAAATATTTGATGTTGTAGAAGATAAGCTTCCAAGAATAGAAATAATTTCGAATGCATCTGTAATTTGTTGAACTTTTAATATGAATATTAAAAGGAAAGTAAAACTTGAAATTAAGATAATTGTCACACCCTGCCAACAAAAGTTGACCTATATGAAATAGAAAATCAGGCAGTCCATGTTATACATGTCAGTGGTGGCCCGTCATATCATATGAGTTTGACATGCCTGCTAGATGAATTGAACGCCCGTATTAAATTTCGTATGGTCACCTAACTATGCAAGTTTTATTTTTGAAGTGATTTTTCGCATATATTTCTAGAATGGTTTGCCGGACAGAAAAAATGATTATAACCAATAGGATTTCGTATTCTGAAGAAGTTTTTAGTACAATAAAAATGTCTAGGACCGATCGTTTTCGCAGTATATGTAAAAAACCTAATTTTTATATGGCAACACCAAGAAGGGGTTGCCCGATTTAGTACATTTTTTATTACTATAAAAACACCATGTACCAAATTTCACCTCTCTATGACTACGCATTCCCAGGCAGTATCAAAATATATAGTGGAAAATGAAATTTTTGAATGGCAACCACACGAAGGAGTTGCCCGATTTGCCTTATTTTCGAACTTAATTTTACTTTTACTTTTTAAGGTCCATGTACAGCTTTCTAAGTGAACGCGTTAAACGAACGGACGGACATGCAAAAATCAAAATAACTTAGTATACTCCGTAGATTTCATCTAGGGTATAAAAAGATAAAGTAGCAAACATTACAACAAAATTTTGACCGTTTTAAGGTTGTGATCGGGATTTATTAAAAAAAAAAAATTGTTTTCTGCGAATTTTCTTCCAAATTTTTCTTCAGAATTTTTATGCACTTTGCGGCTACTAATTTTTATGAACATATAGATTATTTTTTTCTTAAGAACCTTTATGAAATTTTTTCCTTTTAATTTGTATGCGCTAGTTATGGCATGAATAACATATCTGTAATAGAAATTGGGAAAGAATTAATTTTGTTACCATATTTTCGCATTTCCTTCCAAAAGTTTTCTATTTAGCAGATGGAAAAAATTTCTGTTGTTCTTGTTGTTTTTGAGAAATATACCTATGTATGTATATCAGTTATATTTGTATACATATTTCTGTGTGTGTAAAGTGTAAGCCATTAAATATTGATAAACTATTATGAAAGGTGAAAAAAGGTAAAAGGTAAGCAGGATTGCATTTGAAATTTAATTTTTTTACTTGTAAATTTATGCATACCTAAATACGTTGTTAATATAGCAAATTTTGACCATAAATTGGAAAATGATATGTTATGTGTAGAAAACAGTCTTGTGTATAGGAAAGTTATGAAACCACGACAATTTATTAAAATAATTGTCAGTTCACGACGCCAGTAAAATTGTAAGGATTGTATACTTATTTTTCGTAGTGATTCGCTTTTTAAAACAGATTCATATGATAGATTCTATTTTATTCTCTTCACTTACCCTAAAGGCTTTTGCTAAAAGGACGTTAACCCTAAAGACGTATTACAAAAGGAATCTATTCCAACTGAGATCAAAAACAAAAAAAGTCGTTTTCCAAAAATTTCTTTGCCAAAACGACCTTTGGCAAATATGTGTCTACAAATGAGAAATATGTTACAAGAAATGAGGCGCAGGCGCAATAAAGATTCTAGCATTTTAAAAATGTGGCTGCTAAATTTAGTTGCTTAGATCCAAAGAATTACAAAAACGCAGAAAATGGGAGGAAATTAGATGTCATCGACAGGAAAGCCGAACTTGCTCAAGAGTTTGATTCTTTTAAGAATATGTACGGAGAGATACTAGGCACAAGTATTAAAAATACTTCAAAATATCTATCGAGAAACTGTTCATAAATAATGTATTGAAATTCATAATTGTCAATGACATGTGCTCTATTTACTCTAACCTCTCGATTTCATATAAAGTTTTTTCAGACTTTAGCAATAAGGAATGCAGGTTTGAAGCGATACCTTAGTAGAATGAAACTCATTAAGTCTTACCTACGTTTACAATGGGTGAAGACTGATTGTTTTGCTTAGCTTTACTCTCCATTAAAATTAATTAAAAATATGAATATATTTATTTTTGAACTACAGCCTATTTTTTTTTTTTTCAAAATATAAAAAAAAATTATTTTTATGCAGTGGCGCCCTTCTTTAATATGCTCGTTCCCTCCAATGTTGAAACCTAGATACGCCTTTGCCTAGAACCAGTTTTTCTTGCTATAGTTATTCGAATCTAATATAACGTTTCCTCAACGCAAGTATGTTCTAAACGTCCTCCTCATACCAGGCAAGGATACATTAAAAATAAATATTTTAACGCCTTAAATCGATAAACTTGTCTGATATTCTCCATTGTATGAAGACATATGAATATCTTCTGTAAAACTCTCTCTTGATATAATTTTAATATTTCGTGCCACCATTTTAAAATCGGTTGCAATGAAAAGAAATCAAAGACCTATTTCGACTTGGGCAACAAGAGGGATTGAAAACGAGGTTACTTGGGACAGTAACCATTATCTTTGCTCTTATCCAGTTTTTTTCTTTATTTAAAAAAAATGTTCTGGGATAATATTACAAGGAACAAATTTTCCATTAGTAGAGAAATACACATATATATTTTTTTCTTTGTTGAAACCGATAAAAATTTCCAGTTTTGTTCGACTGTGTCCAAACTTCTTTTGACGTTACGACTTAGGCCTGAAATACAATTAGAGCTTTTCAGCCAGCTTGAGATTTGTTGACAATTTAAATCAATGTAGAAGAACACAATTGGAGCTTTAACTTTTTTGCCAGCTTCAAGCTGGCTTGAGATTTGATCAAATTGCTAATTTCAAGCCCAATGACTGCCAACTTGAGGGAATCTTTAATGTTGCCAACTGTGCGAATGTCGAATATCAGATGAGAATGACTTCTGTTGACACATTTAAGAAGTAAACACCTACCAAAAATATTAAAATGGGAGAAAACTTATAGAGTTAGTAAAAAATAAGCAGTTCCTGCTGGACATAAAAAAAACTTCAGTATTATTTTTACATATAATTGATACATCTTGAAACTATCCAAAAAGCATGAATTTATCGTAATTTTGAAAAATCGGATGCATTAACTATCGTTCCTTAATAAAAGTTCTCAACATAAACAAGTTAAAGTTGCAAATGTCAAAAACGCCAGTTGTGTTGAATTCGGCTTTTTTTGTCAGCTTTAGCAGACAGCTGGGGATAAAGCTGGCTGAAAAGCTCCAATTATGTTTCAGGCCTAAAGTGCCAAACACAATTCCGACGTTTCGATTCGATTCGATCTAACTCTAAAGACACTTTCACATCGAAACCGAAAAACGAAAACCGATAAGCTCTACACCGAAAATTCGCTTTTGCTTTAAGGCACTTTCACATCAAAAACAAGAACAGAAAAATGTAAAACGAAAAACTCAATTTATTCCACTTTAAAACAATGTTTTTGTTCCAATGATTAATAAAAACCAAGGAAATAGGATAAACTAAGAATTTTACTGAGAAAATAGTTATATTTATTTCAGATTTTGAAGAAAAACACAACTTTTATGTTTTATCGGCCGAAAAACTTTTTCGGCGGAAAGATTCGGCCGATAAAACATAAAAGTTGTGTTTATCTTAAAAATCTGAAATATATATACTATTTTATTAGTAAAACTATTAGCTTATCCTATTTCCCATGATTTTATTAATCATTGGATCAAAAATCTTGTTTCAAAGTGGAATAAATTGAGTTTTTCGGTTTACATTTTTTCGATTCTTGTGTTTGATGTGAAAGTGCCTTTAACCTTTGTGGTACTAAGGGGGTACATTGTGTACCCCACACTCACAAAATTGCGTGTATTTGAAAGAATTATTTTTTAAATGTATTGTGCTTTTATCATAGCCACTAATAATACTTTAATGATCTAATATCATCATAGTCAATTATTTACAATTTAAAATTTTCAAATTATAATTAATTTTGTGGGCTGGGGTACAATTTGTACCCCGCTTGTGGTTTGATGTCTTGGTTTGCAAAATATATTCATGCGAAATTCTCCATGATATCATCACGTGTTTGTAACTTTGAACTGTGCACCTCACTGAAGTGCATGTTTATTGTTTTGCTAATCGTTGTATTGTGCGGTTTGTGTAAATTTGTGCTCTTAGAAATGGCTAAACGTAAATTTGATTTGAATGTGGAGGCAGACAGACAATTAGCACTACGTTATTGTGATGAACTGGACAGTGACGAGGTTGCTGATAGTTCAGAAAATGATAATATGTCGGTGGCTTCGGAGGAAGATGATTGTGTTGAATATATTCAGGAAGTTGGTGATGTTCTTCCTATTGATGAGGTACCAATATTTCTAATTTAGTGATTTGAATCTATATATATTCGTTGCATTTTTATTTCAGGAAAACCAATGTTCCGCAGACAGTGACAGTGACGAAGAACCTTTGGCAAACCTGCGTGTCAAATATTTGAGCAATCCGTCCTATATATCCAAAAACATAACTGTCTGGAATGTGGACCCGCCGGTTGGACTTCGATCTCGACAGAATACTGCGAGAATTCCTAGTGGCCTAACTACCGCTTCAGAAAATTTTTCTGATTTGGAAAGTTGTTTCAAACTCTTTATTTGTGAAGCCATGGTTGATAAAATAGTACAGTATACCAACCAAAAAGCCGTTAGTATGTATGAAACAAGGAAGGAAAAATATCCTAATAAGCAACAAAAAGTATGGATACCTGTAGATACAACCGAAATGTATGCTGTAATAGGACTTCTAATTACTGCTGGTGCGCTAAAAGCTAATAGGGAACCGATTAGATTTTTGTGGTCTAATAACTCTCTATACTGTAGACCAATATTTACCGCTACAATGTCACGCATTAGATTCAGTGAAATCCTATCTTACATGAGGTTTGACGATCTTACCACAAGAACTGCTCGCAAGCAAAACGACAAACTCGCAGCAATTAGAGAAATTTTTGAGATGTTTGTTGAGCATGGTAAAGAAAATTATACACCTAGTTTTCACCTTACTGTTGATGAGCAGCTTGTCGGTTTTCGTGGGAAATGCCCTTTTAGGGTATACATGAAATCGAAACCAGCCAAATATGGCATCAAAATATGGGCAATGGTTGACTGTGAGATAACATATGCCTGGAATCTGCAAATTTATTCGGGTAAAGAGGGCAATATGCCAGAAAAGCAACAAGGTAAAAGAGTTGTCCTTGACTTGGCACAGGGTATTCAACGTGGTTGTGGAATTACCACGGACAATTTTTTTACTAGTGTGCCGCTTGCTAAGGAACTATATGAACGCGGTATAACACTTTGTGGAACTGTGAGGAAAAACAAAGCCGATATTCCTCCCGCCCTTTTGCCCAATCGCAGCAGAGTAGAGAAAAGTTCTTTATTTGCATTCAACACATATATGACTTTCGCCTCGTATGTGAACAAAAAAAATAATGCTGTAATTTTATTGAGCACCGAACATCATGACAAGGCCATAGGTGGAATAGAGAATGATTTCAAGCCAGACATTATACTCCATTATAATAATACAAAAGGTGCGGTAGACACTATGGATAAATTGGTCAATGAGTATAGCGTAAAAAGAGGCACCAAAAGATATCCATTTGTACTTTTCCAAAACATTATTGATATAGCTGGCGTTAATCCATATTCACTATGGACAAACAAGTTTCCAGATTGGAAAAAACAACAAAGGGATAAAAGGAGATTGTTTTTACTTGACTTGGGACTTGCCCTGATTAAACCGCATGTAGCCAGAAGAATGACAAATCGAAACGGTATCCCAAAAAGAATAGTGGATGCTATGAGTCAAGTGCTACCTCAAGAAAACGTACCTATCACGCCCAACCCAGATCGGTCATTTGGACGCTGCCATTTTTGCCCTAGAAAGGACGATAAGAAATGTCGGCTTTATTGTGAAAAGTGCAAGATTTTTTTTGTAAAAATCATGGTCATCAAAGAAAAATCAATTATTGCAACAGGTGCGATGAAAATGGAAATTTAAATTGAGTTTATGTATTCTGCTTTATAAAAATAACTTTATTTTGAATAAAATTTCCACAAATATTTTGTATTTTTTTATGTGTAGCAGAATTTTCCCCTCCAAACTTAAAAAAAAACAAGGGGTACAATATGTACCCCCTTGGTACTCCGCGTTCATTCAAAAGCTTAGTGCCACAAAGGTTAACATCAAAAACCGAAAACTTTTTTCGGTTAAATAGAAGTAACATTTAATTATCATAAAAGTTGTATGATGAGAGCTCATACAAAAAACGTATTTTAATTTTACTTCGAAATGCCTATCCATATTATAATAATATAATAAATAATAAAATAAAATAATATAATTTTCAATGTAAACACAAAAGTGAGGTTTAGTACGACCGAAAAAATTTTTCGTCCCGAAACGTTCCACATGTGGAAACCGAAAAGAAATTGACAGATGCAACCAAAATTTCCTTTTTCGGCCAAAAAAAGATAAAAGTTGTGTTTTTCTTGAAAATCTGAAATAATTATTCTATTTTATTAGTAAAATTATTAGTTTATCCTATTTCCCATGATTTTATTAATCATTGAAGCAAAAATCTTGTTTTAAAGTGGAATAAATTGAGTTTTTCGGTTTACATTTTTCGGTTTCCGGTTTTGATGTGAAAGTGCCTTAACCCATTTCGATCCAACGGATGTATGAGCACAATTGTTTCGTTCGGTTTCAAAGACTTGACTTTAAAATTTTGCCAGAATTTTTCTTTCCGCTTTACATCCATGATCCATACATGAAAGCATTCTTTTTTTTGTCGTTTAATTCAGGTCATTTTTTATTTCCTCAACCAAAGCCTTTTCATCCATTTTTAAGTATAAATAAATGTTTACAGATAATTTTTCCAGGTTATGTCATCCGTAAAAGTTGAAATTTGCTCAACTTTTCTGTTTCGATTTGATCCATTTCGGTGTAATCTGTCCAATTCACGTATGTTTCATATGAGCAAATTTGACATTTATTCGAATAGGAACGAAACGGTGCCATTGTGTTTCTCACTGTATGTATTAAAAACAAGGTAATGCCCGGGGATACGGAAGCGGATCTATTGTATGAACTACATAATACTGTGGAAGAATGTGGTAAATGGTTCTGTTTTACGAGCACGTGTTGTAAAGCCTCGGGTTAACGTTCGAAGCTGGTCTCATAAATAATTTACTAAATTACTCCCTCCAATCAATTCTGAATTAACTATCTTCGTCGTAATTTTGAAAATAAAATATTTAACTCCGCGGGTGTTTCAAATTTTCATTTGAACGAACTATATACAGAAATGGATGTTAATCAAAGCTCTGGTTACCATCATCCTCACAGAATCCTTTAAGGAAGAGCAGGAGAGAAATGCTGATTATTGTAAATTTGTTTGAAAACAAATTTCCAAGTTTGGTTTCCAAAATCATTAGATTACTTGTGGGATTGTAGAGGCGGTTAAATTGCACACTTATCTTAACATGTGGATACATATGAGGTGTAGTGATCTATGAGCGGATTTGATGCGTTCTTCCACGTCCGTTTCCAGCTCCTAAAATAACTCAGTACAGAACAACAGAATTGGTATTGCTGTTGCATTGCATTAGCATCCACACCACATGTGCATATACCAACAGTAGCAGTGCACAGTAGCTGGGGCAGAAGAGAGGATTCTATTCTTCCTTCCAATATCCAAATTTTTCCAGTGTACAGACTGCGCATGGCCATGAAATGGAGGAGATGGACACGAATTCACCAGACCAGAGTACCATTTAATTCAGACGGGCATAAATTCTGTTGATCGCTTTAACTAACTGAAATTTCGGGAAATGAGGGAAATTTATAGTGATTTTTCTCCCGTTTATTGAGGGGATTTCATCTGGATTCTGGATAGACTCTGGAGCTAACAGCAGAGAAGCATGGCACCAAACCAACCAAGAACGACAACGATGACGACGGCAACAACGGGTAAAGTTTGAATCAAATTCACATCATATCGTGCCGTGCTGTGTGCGAAGTAAGTAGGTGAAAGTTCCTTTTCATCTCGATTTCGGTTACTGCTTCCTTCGATTCGATCCACTTGGATTGGAGTGGACTTGGACAATTTAGAAGCGTGCTGTACGCCGGGTGATACAGTACATTGTTGTGGGATGATTTGATGAAAAACAGTTCGTTCCAGATTCTATCCAATTCCTTAAAGGCTTTCGAAACGAGTTTTTTTATCGTTTTTGTTTTTATCAGTGTTATCTGTTCGTGTTTATTGTGGTGTTGATTTTATTTATTTTTTTTGTTAAATTAAAAATTGTTTTTTTTTGTTTAAATTTTTGGACCGTTTATTTGTTTGTGCTATGTACCAAGTTAAATTGTACCGGAGGTCCCTAACAATTTAATGATAAATATAAAATTTAATTATTAAGGATAAAGAATTAAGATAATCAAAGTGTGAAATACTTCAACGGAAACTGTTTATAATCGTCATCTTTTTAGATTTTATCATCTGATTATGATATTAATTTCGTTTTGAAGTTATTTCAAGTGGAAGTTTCTGTGATAGCTATAAATGCTTTCTTTGTGTTATTAAGGAAAGAAAAGTAAAAAAAAAAAGTAATAAATAATAAGATTAAGAATCGTTAGTGAATTGACGTGTAGCGGTTTGTTTTAGTGTTTAACCAGATTTTCCTTTTCGTGAAAAAATACTACCCGTCAAGTGATTGTGTCCCAGCATTATCACAAATATATTTTCAGTGGATTTGGAGGTGTGTTAATATTTTCTTGGGTAAGTTAAAAAACAAAAAAACTAATTCAGAAACTGCTGTATTAATTATAAGAAATGCATTAAGCCACTCTTACAGTAACATAAATCACATGAGATCTTAACAATATTATTCTTTATATAGCCTACCAACCTAATAAACTTTTATACAGAATCGAATAGATTATTTTTCTATTATTTTATTACAGTTTTATTATATTAAAAATCACTTGTAAGTCAAGAAGCAATTCTAGCAAGCAATTTTCAATTCATTCACGCGTTAATAATTTTCAATTTCAGCGGGTAGGTAAGGATGGCGTATACTATCGGGAATCTGTTTGAGATAAATCTTGAAATCACGGAAGGAAAAGGTGTAGGGCTAGAAGATATATATATATATATATATATAAGCTTAGGTACACATACAGCTTTTCAAATAGGAGTTGCTTATTCTGTAGGTAGACAATCGAATTATATGTGAATTTCTATAGAGAAAAAAAAACAACAAAATTGGGATAGATATGTTTTTTGGGGTAGGTAGGTACCTAGAAATATTTCTTTGGAGATATGTAATTTTATTTGTATTGTTAGAGTGCCAATCAAAGGATTTGATTGTATCTATTTTATGAACATACCTACGTAGCTTTATATATATCGATTAGGGTTAGTAAAAAAAAAAAAAAAAAATAAGTTTTATACTCGAAACACGTAAAAATAATTTAGCTTCAGATTTTTATACTTTTTTTACCTGGATGAAATTCTAGATTGTATAACATTTCTAACGCGTAGAAATAATATAATTACCTACGTCAGAATAGAGATTACTAATAGTCGAATACGATCATTTGAGAACGGTTTACTTAGCGAGTTGAAATTGATTTGGTGAGTGAAAGTATAAAACCTGAATTTGTTTCTAAATAAACTTTTATAGAAAAATTGTTGGTCTGGGCAAAATTCAATTCACCGTTCTAGTAGATCTCGCATATAAAAAGATAGTTTATAGGTAGATTGGATGAACTGTGGTATTTGATAATCTAAGTAAAAGGATTACCAATCATAAATTCAAGAAAGATCACAACGCAGAAATATATTACCATAACCTGAGGTATAATCATATCTTCTGAGGAAATATCATCCCTACAAGAAGAGTTTTTAGTAAAATTTACTTATTGTCGTGTTGTGCGAAAGCATGTTATATGAGACTAGAAGTCAGTACCAATGACTTATAACAATAGACTGAGCGATTTGCTATTTCATGTGGTATACATTTTGTGTTTCTGTATATCTGGATTTGACCACCATTTAAAACGTTTACTACATAAAAAAACATATAAAACTCAACTAATCAGATGAAATTTTACATCCGAAAATCGAATTAAATTAAAAAAATATATTTTCTTGTATCCAAGTGATATTTTAATCGCTTATAGAGAATTATACTCATTCCTATTTCAAAAGGTTATTTTTTACCTGAATTCTGCGTATGGGCAAGAGAGGTAAACATTGCATCTGCAGCCAATATAAAAACATCAAATCGCATAAGAAAATGTTCAGTAAGCGATATTTTGTATTGATAGCTCCAACTCTGTTATAGGCCGAAAGAGAAAAATAGCAGTCCATTGTTACAAGTCAGTGGGCAGTACAAAAAGAAGGAGTAATGTTCGAAAAGCTATTAAAATGTGTTTTTTTTTTGTAATTCCGTATAAGAAACTTAATTCTTAAATTCCATATAAGTTACCTCATTTTTATTAGGAAACAAAACAAAGATATAGTTAGGGTAACAGCACTAGTATCCGGCCAGCTCCAGTATTCGGACTCTTTTCATTGTTTCATTGTTTATTTGATCTTTTTAGATGCACATCCAAAATTTAGGTAACTCACGTGTCCTTTTTGAGAAAATTCTTATCAGCCTATGTATGTACTTCAAGTCAACACGTTCAACACGTGTTTTATGTAAAGTGCAATTAGTGCATTGGACATCAGAGAAAAAATAAAAAATATGATATATTTTTTATTAAATTCATAAAAGTTTTGGATGTCCAGTAACTAAAACCGAAAAAAAAAACAAAAACAATTTTGTTTAGTTTCCGGACAGGCTGTCCGGACACTGAAAGTGTGCTTCAAAAGAGATTGTTTCCTGTTTACTCTCTAATACAATTATAAAATATGTTTTTTATAGGATAGAAAAAGTTAAACATGTTTTTTTATTAAACCTTTAGTATTCGGACGCATTTTACGAAATTTCATTTCTGCTGTCCAACTACTAAAATGGCAGTTTCAGTGTCCGGACAAAAATATTTAATACGTAATCGATTAATTAAAAATAAAAGATAGGTAGTAAATAATCATAATAATTTTCAAAATAATGGATGACTGTACTTATGCATACAGACCACAAAAACGTATAAAACGATCCGCTAATAATGCAGAGATGACTTAAGCTACATCGATGCCAGCGAAAATAAATTCAGCATTATGAAGTGTGCTGAGAAATAATTATGAAGTGTTGTTAGCAATTATGGAATTTCACTGAAACATGATAACTTGGTCAACACTGTGCAACATATTAAGAAGATGGTCGACCAGGAAGAACATGGGTCAATTCCTTCTTTAAAAGAAACACATCATTGGCTGCAAGACAAGCAGAAAGGATTAGCAAAGTCAGAGCAGTGATTACTGTTTTTGAAATGGCTTAAGAACTGGACTAATATTTAAAAAGTATCAAATAGAACGACATATTAAATGATCCTGCCTGAATACTAAATGGGGATAAAACGTGTTTTTTTCTTTGTCCGGAAATTAGTAAAGTAATTAAATGCCGTGGATTCAAAAACGTTTATCAAAAAGAAAAAGGAATTCTATTTTCTGTAGGCAGAAAAATGTTCCCCAATGGTAGCCTTTTCATATTTTCGTAACAATATCCTTGTAAATAGCATCCCAGCTAAACTGTTTTTGGGAATAGAAAAAGGATGGATAAGGAGTGATTTTTCGAATATGTGGTTAATGGCGGAGTTAATGGGTGTTTCGAAGAGTAAGAAAATACTAGACCGCAGGCACCTTTTTTCGTAGAAGACTATAAGTCACACTTGACGTTAGAGCTGAGTAAAAATTACAAGGAAAAAAGTATAGTTTTATATGCATTGCCACCAAACACCACTCATATGATGCAGTCAGCTGACGTCAGTTAGAAAAAATCGTTCGAGAATGTCAGTCAAGAATGTTGGCCAACTTATAACAAAAAAAAAAAAAACTTTCTGTCTCTGGAAACTGCAATCTTGCGTAATCTAAAAATTTGGAAATACCATAAAAAATACTTCAGGTAATCTAGGCTTTACCCTTACGACCCGAAAACAGTTGTTTTCAGTGAATGTGTAAAAAATCTGGTTGAAAATGTTGCAGCTACTCGAAATGCTGATATACTAACTACAATGCAAGATTCAATTCCAGTACCGAAGTTTCACATTGCTATTGAGGTTGTTGAGCTAATGGATTCAAAGTTAAGAATGAAAAATATTCACGAAAATCAAGTTTTGGACATCATCAAGGAAGCCGGAGCAGAAGCTTCGAGAGGAGCGTTACCAGAACTAGATCTTACATTCAACGTTCTGACGAGAGGCACATATGATTTGAATGACGGCAGAAAGTTGCAACTGGTAAGAGTACTGATTAGCTATTAATTCTAATTAAAAAAGTTGAAACTTTTTCTCCAGAACCTAGTCCTTCTTGTGTGTCGTCAACGAATGGTGCTTGTGTGTCGCCAGGATCAATTCGATGCCGTATTGAGAAGACTAATGAAAAAGGAACAAAGTCTAAAAAAAAGTCAATTAAGAAGAAGAAGAAGAAGCAATATTTTAATTGCATTACAAAGCGATGTTGAATATGACGATTTAAAAACAATGGTTGGGATTCTGGCATTAGGTGGTTGGTGGTACTACCCCAAGTGCACTCCAATATTTTCATTATCTTAAGAGGAGCAAGCAAAGACTTCGTGTGCTGGAAATATTAACAACAAAACTAATATGCGATAACTTTTTTGAGACTATTGTTTTTTTAGTTATCTACTTTAAAATATTTTTAAAATTACTTAAGTATTTTTTTTTTTTTCATTATTACCAAGTTTGTGTTCATAGTAATTCTTTCAATTAATAAAATTTGTATAATTTTATGAAAAAGCTTATTTGTATTTATTTTTAACAAAAAATGTGTAATAAATTTCTTCCAAAAGGCCTACGTCCGGACACTGAAACTCTAGGGTCCGAATACTAAATGTTGGTGTCGGAATACTAGCTAAAAGCGAACTTTTGTTTTTCAAACCAGAAAACTATAACAAAATATTATTAAATGGCCTAAAAATATTTACTTGCTAAATGTAAACAAATAATAATAAAAAAATAAATAAAATATATTACATATTCTTAATAGCAATAAAATGATTGAACAAAAAAGTTAAGTGTCCGGGTACTAGTACACTTACCCTACATACTATATTATTTAATTTCATGTAATGTAAGCGTTATTTAATACATTTTTTCATGATCGCTGCTCAGCACAATTAAACGAGAACGTTTGTTTGGTTGACTTTCTTCTTGGTTCACTTTCTTCTTGAAAAAAAAAAAAAAAAAAAATCTGTAAGCTTGTTTTGTATGCTTGCCTTATTTAACGTCGTTGAAAATTGCATGATTTATGGTGATAAACAACTTTGCAACTCCCTTCTGAGTTTTAACCTTCATTCAGATGAAAGATCTGCACTAAGGCTGTACCATCTCTGAAAATTATGAACGAGTTTGTAAGCCCCGGACTAGTTAGCATAAAACCCGGACATTCTTCTAAGATAATGCTGCTTATGGAATGGGTTCAAAAATTGTTATATCATATCTTTCTTTATATATTTACTATAAAATTAGTCAGTTTACAAAAAGCAGTAAACCAGTAAAACAAAACGATGCCAACGAAACAAAATAAATCTCTCTTCCCAGGAACAAAAATAAATCTTCTTAAAGTTAAAGATACAATTGCACTTACGTATTGGACAAAACTAAAGTACCCCTTTGCGAAATATCAGTTATCCTCTGATATAATCAGGAAAACTAGATAGAAAAAATTTGTTCTTAGTTTTTATTATTTATTTATATGTGTGTATTATAAAAAAAAAACATAACAATGACAACTCAGTCTCTTCAACAACAAAAAATAAAACAAAAATATTTCTCAGCACTCAAAATTTGCCTGGACAAAACTGAAGCACTCCTCTTATATATACTCATTTTTTTCGTACCGCTACTGCTGAACCGTTAACAGGAAACAGTTATTGCATCAGAAATGCATTTGTATTATATGAATCATTAAAATTTCATCATTAATTCAGCATTTGTGCAAAATTTTTGTCGTGAATAGGGATGCGCGTTCTTTGTGTTAAGACATTAAGAGAATAAAAATGGCAAGAAACACGTGCTGTAGTGAAATTAAACATAAAATTATATTTGATTATAAAAGTGGATTATCTCGACATAATATTTGTAAAAGATATTCGATAAATCGCGACTAATCAAAAAATATGAGCTGATGGATCGCGTATCTCCTGTGCATTCTGAAGGAAGACCTCGAAAAATATCACGAAGAGATGATTCTTTGATTAGAAGAAGGATCTCTTCTAATCAAATTAAAAATGATTTCAAGTTATCAGTATGTACAAGGACAATTAGGAGAAGAGCCAAAGAAGCTGCAAAAAAGTTATCAGTATGTACAAGGACAATTAGGAGAAGAGCCAAAGAAGCTGCAAAAAAGCTTTTCATCTCAGAAAAGAACAGGAGGGCCAGGTTAAAGTTTGCTAAGGACCATTTAGACTGGAGTATTCAAAAGTGGAGAACTGTATTATTTTCCGACGTTTAGATTTTGATTGAAAGTTTTTGAATTCACCCAGTGATCTATCAATTTTTTGTCTTATCTTATAGAAATAAAACAGTATTTTTAACTACAATCCATCGAGTATTCTCAGTTGTATGTATTACGCAAAACATCCAGTAAAACTTATCATTTTGTTCTATTTGCATTGCGCCGTTGAACGGCATGTTCTTTGTAGATTGCACAAGCCTACACTTCTCCTTTTCGTTAAAAAATCCGATATTTTTCTCTTTGAGACGTCTTTTAAACATGAGTATTAATTCTCTGTTAAGTTATACCCATCCTTTATTATTTTTGTTTTTCTTCGTTTTTTGTTTTGTTTTAATTTCTATGAATGCAAGGGACTCTTTTTATATGGGTAGTCTTTTTCTCTCGTGAAATATCGTCAATTTGGGTTACTGAGTTTTGCAGTTATTTTACTTATATTTTACTTATATAAAGGGTTTTCCAATAAGAGGTGTTATTTTGATATTCAAAGAAAAATGCCATTTTTTGAGACAAATGATCGGATCTTTATTTCATTATAAAGACGAAGGTATGCCGTTAATAATGGAAAATAACATCAGCCAAATGACCACCACGACCACGCCTACAGGACAATATCCTTTTCATGAAATTTTCCATAACCAAATCGCAAAGTGGCTGCCTTATGTCCTCGATAGCCTCACGAATTCCATCTTTGAGGTCTTGAATCGACGCTGGCGTAGACCTTCTCTTTCACGTGACCCCAAAGGAAGAAGTCACAAGATCTCGGTGGCCAATTGTGATCACCTCTTCGAGAGATAACACGGTCCGGAAACTTTTCCCGTAAAAGATCAATGGTTTCGTGGCCTGTATGGCACGTAGCGCCGTCTTGTTGAAAGTAAACGTTGTCCAGATCAATACCATCCAATTCCGGCCATAAAAAATCATTAATCATCTGTCGATAGCGCAATCCATTCACCGTAACTGTTGCTCCAGCCTCATTTTCTAAAAAGTAAGGACCAATGACCCCGCGGGACCATAAAGCGCACCAAACAGTCACACGTTGAGGATAGAGAGGCTTTTCAACAATAACTCTTGGGTTTTCCGAGCCCCAGATGCGACAATTTTGCCTGTTGACGAAGCCATCGAGGTGGAAATGGGCCTCATCACTCGATGAGTTTTCGATGGAATTCCGGATCATTTTCATGCATTTCAAGGACCCAATCAGCAAAGACTCGACGTTGTTGATGATCGGCCGGCTTGAGTTCTTGTGTTAACTGAACTTTATAAGCCTTAAGACCCAAATCTTTATGCAAAATACGGTGTAATGACGTTTGTGGAATGCCTAATTCCAAAGAACGACGAGGAATGGACAAACCTGGGTTTTCTTCAACACTTTCGGCTACAGCAGCAATAGTCTCGGCTGTTCTTGAGCGACGTGTACGGGTTTTATTCTTCACATCACTAACTTGTCCCGACAGCTCGAATTTTTCTACCAATTTCTGTATTACGGTCCGACAAGGTGCTTCACGACGACCCAAAAATGTTCGAGTTTTACGAACCGTCTCTGCCACATTTTCACCATTTTTATAGTGAATTTTAATAATTTCAATGCGTTTTTGAATCGTGTATCGTTCCATTTTTATTAATGGCGTAGTTTCTACTTGTCAAATGTCAAAAAATGACTGCTCCAAAAGTGACATCTACCGAAATGGCGGGCTAATTAAAATAACAACTCTTATTAGAAAACCCTTTATTAAAAGATATAAAAATAAAAAAAGAAATAAAAAAAAAAGGAGGAAAAAACAAATTATAAAGTCAGTAAAAAGCTTGGAATTGGTCTATGACCAATTGTCCAATTGACCATGTCAATCACGAAGGGATTTTTGGTCGATCACGATGTTGTTTTTGGTTGAACGAGAAACAACTGATGACGAATTTTGGTCCATCATAGTAAACATGAAAAAATTTCAGCAAACAATCGTAACTCATATAAACAAACAGTGTGTTTACCTTAAACTCACAGTTTAATTTTTCAGTTTACCTACAATCGACCAAATAATTGTTTCGTTGTGCAACAACCCACTTACCACAATACTATAATACTGTAAAACTGTAAAATATTTCTGCCCGAAACTAGCTATTTAAAAATATGCCACAAAAATTCTTCGTGTGTGGCTTGATTTCAGGTGGCTCTTCCTATACAGTTTTTTTTTGCTCTATTTTAAAAACTAGATATTTTTTACATCATTTTGTATTCCTTTTTCCGTTAAAAAAAGCCCTCTATCGTCAAGATCGGTGACAAGATATTTTTTAATGAAAAAAGTACAAAGGCTGTAGTCCATGCTTTGTTTTTGCGAAACTACTAAATTCTGGTAGGTCTATCGAGACGCCGTCTTTTTGTGTTAAAACTGGTAATATTTATTAGCTTTCAAAAAAAGAGTTATTCTTTTTATTAACACTACTGTTGTGAAGTGTGAATGAATGTAAGTAGGCACCTTTTTTATATTTTAGATAAGATTTGTCGAAGACTTATCATTTTCATGATGAATGGGAGCTGGAGTACTTTGTTATTATGATGAATGATAAAAGTTTTTGTTTAATATGCAATTCTTGAAATACGTTACCTATCTCTGCATATTTCAGCCCGTTAAATCTAGCGCTCCTCTACAAGTCCTACATTAGACCTAGAATGGAATACAACTCCCATATATGGGCCGGGGCTGGTAGCACAGCCTTAGCTTCATTGGATATTGTCCAAAAGGAGCCTTCAAGCTCATTGGCGATTTGTCATATCGACTCACTCGAGCACCGCCGCAATGTTGGATACCTTTTGCTCCTTTATCGCTATATGCATGGTCAATGTTCTGATGAAATATCTAGTCTAATCCCTTGTAGAATGATTCCTGCACGCAATACTCGCGCAACAAATCGCGCACATCCTTTAACCCTTCAAATTACTTTCGGCGGTACAGTAAAATTCCGTGATGCTTTTTTATGCCGAACACTGCGAATGTGGAACAGCTTACCATCTTCTGTTTTTCCTCCGGCATACAATCTACGGAAGTTTAAGGGCGACATACATCGGCACCTTCGCCACTCTCCTCATATCCCCTAATCCTTTCCCTATCTTCTTCCTGCCATGCTGTGCATTGCATCATAGGGTATTTCCTGAGCTTGGCTTAATAATATATAAAAAAAAAAGAGCAAACAACAAACAGATTTTACCCATTAAATAGTGAATTGAGAAAAAATTAACTTAGGAATTTAAAGCCGCAAATAAGAGCTCAGCAAAATATTTTTAAAATCACGAGCAAAGCAAGGACCATCAAATTATAGCAAAAATTTGCAAACCATTTTTCGATGGGAATTTATAATAGAGACATTTTTGGAAATATCAGATTCAATTTTCAATGATTTTAAGAACAAGAATGAAATTATCAGTGGCATAGATCTGTAATGTAAGAGAACAGTATAATGACATTAATAGATGTTCTTGTATTTTTATACCCTAGATGAAATCTATAGGGGAATACTAAGTTTGCCATTCCGTTTGTAACACCTCGAAATAATGATGGTAGAGCAAAATGGATTGGACACCCATTCATAATATTAAAAGTTATTTCGATTTTTGCATATCCGTCCGTCCGTCTGTCCGTCCGTCTGTCTGTCCGTCTGTGCGCACGATAACTCGAGAACGCGTATACTTAAAGAGCTGACTTTAAAAAAAAAAAAGTAAAATTAAGTTCGAAAATGAGACAAATCGGGCAACTCCTTCGTGGGGTTGCCATATAAATATTTCGTTTTCCGCTATATATTTGGACACTGCCTGAGAACGCATCGACGTAGAGACTAGAGAGCTGAAATTTCGTACATGATGTTTTTACTACATTAGCAAATAAAATGTCAAAAATGGACTAAATCGGGAAACTCCTTCTTGGTGTTGCCATATAAAAATTTCGGTTTTTTACGTATACTTCGAAAACGATCAGTCCAAGACATTTTTATTGTACTAAGAACTTCTGCAGAATACGAAATCCTATAAAACTGGTTATTACCATTTTTGCTGTGCGACAAACTGTTCTAGAAATATATGCGAAAAACAACTTCAAAAACAATACTTGAATAGATCGGTGACCATACGAAATTTAATACGGGCATTCATCTAGGGTATCATAAGAATTGGTCTTAGACCAATTCAAGCTTTTTTACTTGTTTTTTTTTTTAATTTGCTGATTATACATGACACAGCACAAATGCTTATTTATATTTGTTTGGTTTTTAAAGATTTTATACATCTAGAGAAGAAATTGCTAAAATATGGTTAATTTCAAGGAACGACTAGAAGTTTAGACGTTTTCCACTTCTTCTATTAAAATATCTTGCTGATTTTAAATTGTCACCTTTTAATTGGTTTCCACGACAGCAGATTCACAAGAGCAATGATAAGCTATAAAAATAGATTTATAGCGCCATGTTAAAATGATGTCTGATTTCCAAGTTTTTTAAGCTATCACCAGAGCCGGAGTGACAGTACGGGCGATCGGGCGCTAGCCCGCTGGGCAGGCGGTCGTGGGCCGGTGGTCTCCACGTTACGGGACCACGCGTACTTACCACGTACTCTGGACGAATGTTGCGGCTGAGGTGAGTGGTGAGCTATGAAATTGAATTGAAATTGAAAAAAATACTTTATTGCATAGCCTAAAAGCACAGACAAGAAATACCCAGATATCGACGGTAGTACTAAGAAAGTGATGTATGGAAGAGCTCATAGCAAACCTCAATAACTCACTGATCTCGGATGTAGTAGTGCCATCGGCTTGCTAAATTTGTTTGAACTGTGCTTCAAAGACTTAATAGGAACCCACATTTGGCTAACGACTCACTTAACGTATTATACCTAGATGAAATCTATAGGGTATACTAGGTCTATCATTCCGTTTGTATCGCATAGAAATAATTATAGTCGAACAAAATGGATTGGACACGCACACATAATATTAAAAGTTATTTAGATTTTTGCATGTCCGTCCGTCCGTCCGACTCTCTGTATGTCTGTCTGTGCACACGATAGGTCGAGAACACGTATACGTAGAGAGCTGAAATTTTGTAACATTAAGCTCGAAAATGAGACAAATCGGGCAACTTCTTTGCAGGGTTGCCATACAAAAATTTCCTTTTTTCATTAAATATTTGAACACTGCCTTAGAAAACGTCGACGTAGAGAGCTGAAATTTAGTACGTAGTTTTTTCATAGCAATAGCAAATAAAATTTCAAAAATGAACTAAATCGGGCTACCCATTCTTGGTGTTGCCATATAAAAATTTATGTTTTTTACGTATGCTGTGAAAATGAGTAGTCCTAGACATTTTTATTGTACTAAACAGTTCTTCAGAATACGAAATCCTATAAAACTGGTTATAATAATTTTTTCTGTCCGATGAACTGTTCTAGAAATATATGCGAAAAACCACATCAAAAATGAATGGCTTATAGACAATTTATCCTGGAATGATGTTTTTGGAATATTTTCTTTGATGCTAGCTGCTCTAATAGAAAATTTTCCTTGCCAAATGTCCGGAATGTCTGACAATGCTTCACTACCAGTACACGCAAACTTGGTTATGATAGTAATCATTGTTTCATTTCGCGGACACTTTACGTATAACTGATGCCATGTGATCAGCCCGCCAACTTGGGGTGTTATTGTTAATTAAAGCTAAATTTTGGGAGGACTCTGCTCAAGATTGGACATTGTCATTAAATATAACGACAGAAAAAGTGGAGGTATCAAGTTTATTTCGATACACAGCTAAACAATACGTTTTTCCAGGATTCAGAATTAAACCATTGCCTATCTTCCATCGATGCATTGAATTTGAGGTCTTCATTAATGCAACTATATTATTTCATCTTCGATAAGTCCTGAGGGTCGCGATAAGCATAATAAGCATTCAAAAAAGCAGCGGGCCAAGAATCGAGCCTTGTGAAAAACCAGTAATAATCCTAAGGAAGGTTCCATTTGAATACACTCTCTTAGAACATCCTGTTAGATAACTTAGATAAAATTAGGAATTAAATTTAGAGAAGTCAAGGAGAACCAGGCGAATTTATTTATCTAAATTTATTGGTTCTCTAATTTCCTTGACAAGTCTTACATTTGAGAGCTTCCAGCTATGAGGGAATGTAGAAATGGTGAAAAAGGTGTTGAAGATGCGAGTAAGTGGAAAACTCGAATAAGTTGCAACAATTTTAGCAAACATATGCTGTCCATATTTAAAGAATTAGTTTTAATACTACACAAAGCCACGTAAACTTCATCCGTATAAAGTCTGATGAAATGGAAGGTAGATAGCTACATGTAGATTGTATTGGATTAAAAAAATCACTGCCATTAGCAAGATAAGAACTAGGACACAGAAATTCAAGATTTTGCTCATCAGGATCATTCTGAAGTGTATCTGAAATTAACAACAGCAACAATATCCGCTTTTTGAGAACCTTAGGTGACAGCCCAGTGTTGAGGTACCTTGCAAAATTTAGTTTGTTTTTTTGCATCCCAATTTGTATGAGTTTCTAGCTTCCTCGAACTTCTTTGAAGCTGGTTTTATATCGCTTCCACCTTTCGTATGCAACTTTACGAACTAATATCAGACTTTGCAGGTGTGTATTAAACCACGGGCAACTCTGATCAGATAATATTTTGCGAATTAGAGGAACGTATTTCTCATGTAAGTATATCAAAACATCTTTTAGGAACTCTAATTGGTCATCAACATTAGGAATAAATTGTAACGAATTTTAATTAGTATTTATGAGACTGTACCCACCAAACAAATTGAATGAGATTGGGAATTTGATTTAATTTTTTGGACTAGAAAAGGTTTTGCTATGATCGTAGCGTACTGCATATAGTAGCATGCTACACTGAGATTTACTGAAACATGTATACCGGCCGACTACCATGTTGACAGTCGAACGCACCTTAGCTCGGAGAATTCTTCCTTGTCGTTGATGGAGAAGAAGAAGATAATCTTCTCTTCTTGTCAAATCGTCCAGTCAGCAACAGCGCAGAGTGAATAAAACAAAAAGATTTCATAGACTTCGGCGAGGAAATAAATGCTAGTTATTTTCATCTACCCCGCACAAAATCTGCCACCCAGCGAACAAGTGAAGGAAGGAAATTAAGATTTGTCCAAAAACATCGGGCGGGAAACTAACCCTATCTCAAAATAGCATCCGACAGCATCGACATCTCACGTTGGTAGCAAGATTATGTCTCAGGAGATACCTGCAATAATTCTGCCACAAATATAAAAGCTCCTCGTATCCACATTTCTCTAATGCTGGAAAAACAGGCCCGCAACATCTACTACAACTGCTACTGCAACAGCAACAGTTGCAAAAACCTCAATATCGGCACCATAGACACTCCAATAATTTGATTGGGATCTTATCAAATCCACAACAATCGCAGCATGTAATAATTACATTACAAAAATAACAACAACAGTTGTTTATTTACATTAAAAATGGAAACAACAGTAGTGGTTTCAGTAATATTGGTGACGGGAAACATAGATTAAGTTTAATGAAATCATCAGTGTCTATGTCCACAGCAGTTTCATCAACCCAGATTTTATCAGCTGGAACAGTAGTAGTAACAGAAGAATTTCTGGAATAGAGATGATATCCCTAGTGGAAATTCAGTAGCGGCCACATCAACCCGCACGAGATAAGAGTTCATAGAACACTATCGGTGATAATTAGCACACCTAACGATATAATTTATTTATAAGGAACTGAACTGTCTTCCTGGTGTACTTAGGGTCCAGTTCCTTGTTTGGCGGACGTCGCACGTAAGTTCGTCCATCAGGTCCACTCAGATTAAATTTGGATTCATCACTCCAGATGACCGAATTCCAAAATGATTGACATTTGGACCGATGGCTTCTAGCGAAAGCTATTCGTTTTCTTCGATTACCTTGTGTAACCTTTGGTTTCTTGAGACTCTGACATCCTCGGAGATTATGTTCGAGTAACCGCTGTCTGACAGTCCTGGCAGAGATATTAACGCCATAATTTTCTTCCATTCGGGCTCTTATTTCCACTGAAGTGTCGAAAGGCTCTCTAAGATCATGCCTGATTATCAGACTGTCCTCTCGATTGGAAGTTTTTCTCGGCCTAGATCGTCTCAGATTCTCAAAAGTTCCATGATTTTGGTAGTGTTTGAGAGCATTTTGCACTTTTTTCCTCGAGCAGCCCATGGTTCTGGCGATTTTACTGATGTTTTGTTCCTTTTAGAACAAATTCCAAATTAGCCTCCTTTCTTCCTTAGTAGAACTATTTTTTTTTGCCCATAACTATTCTGAATCCGAAAATAACGCTCGAAAAATTAAATAGCTACAAAATAAAATTGTATTCCAATGAAGAAATAAAATAACTTAAAAATGAATCACCTGCATGTGAGGGTGTGCTAATTAAAATGCCAGAGCAACTTGGACACCTTTACCTTTACACTAGTATATCTGACGACACCACTGTTCAATTGTTTCCGTAAGACGTAATTAAGCAATATGAATGACACATCTTTCAAAACCTTTTACAGTTAAAAACTGATGAGTGAGTCATTTTATGGAAAAAGACAATATATTGCATATGCATAGGGGTGTGCTAATTAGCTCGCCAGGGCTGTAGTAGTTTAGAGTTTTTCTGTCTACAGCTGACGGAACAAGCAACAATTAGATTTCAACAAGTGCTACGGAATAGAACTAGTCGCATCAAAATGTTTTAAGCTCCTTTGATTTTTATCCAGATGTGTTTTATAAGATGGGCTTGTTTCATAGAATATAGAATTTTCTTCTAGCAGGAAAATTATTATTTAAGTTGGTAAATTGCTTTATTAGTGTTCATACATACATACATACCTGAAGGGGAAGTATCTAAACCTATATTTAAATTAAAAATTTTTATTGATTTTTAAATAGAGCATAAAGACAAAAAATACTTTGAATTAAATTTTCTTTATGCGGAACATACAATATACTTACGGTGACCATTTTTGGGAAATTAAAATACAAGACAAATGCAAAATTATGTTAAAAATAAAAAAAAACAGAAAAAATAATCATATAATATATTTATATTATTATTATAAAATTAAGTAAAAACAATAACAAGTCTTCTTGACTAGAATACAAAGTTAAATAAAAAGTTTTTATAATATTACAATTTAAACTAATAAATTTGGTTTTATAAATAGTCTTCTTGACTAAGGCTAACAAAAAAAAAAAAAATAGAAAAAAATACATATATGTTAAATTTAGTTATGAAGTTTGATATTTTTCCACAGAATGGATTTTTTTTAAAACATCTGGATTGTTAATTAAAAATCCTTTAAATTCTGAACAATTCATTTTAAAATTGCATTTTGTAATTGATAATGATCTTAAAGTATTTACTTTTAATTGCGATTTTTCGGTGGTCCAAATTTTATTCATTATTGAAAACACTCTCTCGGTAGCAGCATTTGAAGCTGGTAGACATAGACAAAATTCAACAAGTATCACAATATTATTATATGCAATCATATTTGTCTTAAAGTGATTGAAAATTTCAATCCATCTTTCATCTACTGATATATTTTTTACCCTCCAGTCTTCTATTTTTTTATTATTTGCAAAATTTTTCACGCAGCTCACTTCATCAAATACATTTCATTATTTATTTTTAAATCATTTCTAAATTCATTTAGATAGGATAAAGTTTTTTCAATCTTGTCCCAAGATAACATATTTCGTAACAATATCCAGTCGAAAATTTCTACATCTCTAAAAGCTTTATCCCACTGTTTTAGATAATCAACGCATGTCTGGTAAAAATTTGTTACATGTTCTTTGGTTATTGTTTCATCAAAATCATTACTTTTCTGCAATTGAAGTATAATATTTTGATGGTAAGGGGTAAAAACAGTTCCTTTTTCCGTTCGACCAATTTAAATTTTAAATCTATTAAAATAGTTGAAGCCTCAGGCATTAAAATATTTTGTGATTCTACATTAAGAATAGCTTTATGAAATGTTGAAGCTTGGCTATATGCAAAAGATAACCATAATTCAGCACAAGAATTCATAAAAAAACTTCGAAATATTGTCGGACATTTTTGGTGAGACATAAAATATAATTTTACAGCTTGCAATAGTTTAATGATTCTTTCCAAAGCAGGCATTAATGTTAACCATCGAGTTTTTCTATGTCCTAATAACTTTTCATATTCTATTTCAACATCCTTACATATTTCTTTGAAATTTTCAATTCTAACTGTATAAATATAAAAAAAGAATAAATTTTGACAATAATAACTTCAATATCAATAGGTAAGTATTCTGCTGCAGTTTGTATGCAGTTGTTCAAAATATGTGCAGCGCAATTTACACCTATCAGTTTTTGGCCAATGAAGTTTTGCATTTTGTGAAAGATATTATTCTGACCTTTTCTGGCTGCACCACCAAAACTACAATTTGTGCTGTCTCCACAAAACGCTATCATTTTAATAATTATTTCATTTTTTTGAAGAGTATCTTGCACATATTTTGAAATAATGTCTGAAGTTTCCCCAATAAGGTTTTTAACATCCAAAATCTTAATCTGAATTCCTTTATTCGGCAGAAAGTATCGAATTAATATTGGACAAATTTTAACATTTTTGTGATTCGAACAATCTAATATACATTGAACGAATCTGCTTTGATTGTATGTAATGACATTGGTGTAAAAATATTGTTAACAATGGATTCACATTTTGTTCTAGCACAAGAATATTTTTCATTGAAACACGATTTAATCAGCAATCGTTAGACCTAAATGAAAAATTGTGCTGAACACTGTGAAATGTCCAAGTACCTTCAACAATAGCCAGGTCCTTTTCTTTATCATTGAATGAATTACTTCTTAAAAAAATCGTTAAAACTTTACTTGATGATTGGGCTAAATCTGCTCTTTTATGCTTTTGTGTTTGCAAATGCTGTTTTTTATCAGTACGTCCACTATTTGCTATAGAAAAATGTGCCAAACATTTTTCACATCTCACCTCATTGGAGCTACTTGTTGTTTTAATAAATGGAAGCTCGCTTTTTAAGTCATTATTGAAATTACATTTTTTTTTGTTGGAGCTATATCTCTTTAATAAAATGAATGAATGCTATTTTAAATTTAAATAAATAAATTACTAACCAAAAATCATTCACATTTTTATTTTAACAAGATGACATTGACAATTCAATTTCAAGTTGACAATTCACAATGTTGCAGATTGTAGGAAATTTCCCATATCCCAGTAAATAAATTTTTCACTTTTGGAAATGTAGGGAAATTATGCAGTTGGATTTTTATGATAATTTTATATTTATGTTCGTTCAATGTATATGCTAAAAAGAGGACATTTGCATATCAAATTAGGAAATAAGGGACATTGTACTGTCCTGTATCTACAAAAAAAAAATCTCAAGGGACAGAATGTTAAAAAACAGGACTGTCCTGTAAAATACAGGACGGATGGTCACCGTAAATATACTACAAGATTTTGACGTGTATGCATTAGAATTGAATATATTTCAAAAGTTTTTTTTCATGAAGACGTTATTTTGGAGAAATAGTTGGATCATTATTCATTTGAAATTCTTTTTAATTATTTTATTACGATTGGTTGTGCACTTGAATCAAATTTTGCTGCACATAATATTAATTTTGTCAAGATTTGTGCATGTTTCATTTGAAATTGATGATTTTTTTTTGAAATGTTAAGAATTTACGAAAATTGTCTTCGTACCAGGCGCCAGTACGATAAACATTTTTATTCTGAAACTTTTGTGTATACATTGAAGATATGAGCAATATATCGGTAGATCAGTGGTTAGAATAAAAAAAGAAAGAAAAAACATACATAAATTACTATTAACACGGGCATGAAACATAAAGGAAAATTTAACAATGAATCGGTTGAACTAGTAATAATAACAGTATTGTAAACTTTTGCAAGTACAGGCACTTAAGAATTGAATTGTTGGAAAAAGCTGTAAATTATTAGATTAGAAGCAAGAATTGTAGTCTACGACCTCCCAAATTATAACGTAAACATGAAGTGCTAAACGTTTTTATTTCACTCATCACTATCCCGGAGCCCTCTCACATGAAGGTCATCTAGGTCCGCTCGTTAGTCTCTCTTTACAGGTGTAAAAGGGACTCTGAAAATATCTGCCCTCAGAGTCAGCTGGGCGGTTGGGGCATGCAGTGAAGGCATACCATCTGCGCCTTCAATGTGGATGTAGGTAAGTGACGTAAAGGTCAGTTCAGGACTGAATGTGTGCCGGCGTTTTGGTAAATAGGCACGAATTTTTTTTTTTTGATTATGGCAGGCGGCAGGTTTTTCGTGGAACCTCCCCACACTCTCCGCCAATAGCTCACTGCCCTGCAGTCAACGATGTCCGCGAGTGATCTGTCAGCTCATGCTGGCAGTCTGGACTTTACAAGTCACTCAACATACTTCCATAACAGTTTTTTCAAATTGAAGACAATGCATCTAATTAAGATTAGTTTTTAATCAAAACTACTTTTAATCAATACACAAATTAACAAAAAAAAAAAAAATGCGAAAATATTTCTAAGAAAATATAATGGCAAATATTTAATCCAATTTATTTTAGCCGTTGTGTATATATGTGCATATGTACTGTACATAGAAGACTAAGGATGTTATATAAATATCCCAAAGTCTGTATGGAAAGCAATAATAAAATTACAAAAACAGTTTATGCATTAAATTCCGAAAACAAACAACAACAATAGGTACTATACCAGTCGGCCTCAATATAGCAGAATTGTTTTCTAGGGGAAAACATAGAAGAAAAAATGTTTGCCATGTCAATTCATCATTGTTTATGTACTGCTAATAGAATAAGGTATAAACAGCGAGTACTGCTTCTGCGTGTGGTACTAAATCGAAAGCTTGTACGAAAGATCACGCTACTACTACATAGCTAAATGGAAGCTCGGAATCGAGAGCTTTATTTTCTGCCATTCAGCCTTAACAGATTTTTCATTTCAGGTTTGTCGCTTAAAAAATCACTAAGAGTATCATATAGTTCCATAATTCTTTTCAAGCAGTTCCCTGTCGAGAGCCATTTTACTTTAGTGTGAAGTATAAGTTTCGCATGGTCTTCATTTTGCTTTTCACAAAATAGCTTGAAGAGATGTTCACATTTGGTATTAGCTTTAATAGTATTGATAGACTTTATAACTAAACTTACCTACCAGGTATAACTTCCCAGTATAACCAGTAGATCAACTCCAGCGTCTAACAATAAAATCACGGCTACTAACATGGCGGACAGAAGTTACTTATACTGGAGGTTTACCCAGCTTGAGTAGTAACTGAGAGTCGCCATACGGTTAACTTAACCTCTGGACGCATCCATTTACGAATTGCCCCCCTTAATCGAATTGCCCCCATGTGGGGCGTGGGCGCCATGTTGGGAAACACTGGTATAGAAAATATCCACGCTATTGGGCTCTTCTAATTTGGCGGAAAGGGGTGCTTACGGGAAAATTTCACGATCCTATCCTGAAAAATTCCTTTAATAATTTCTGTATGAGTGTTGAAAGCTTAGATGATTTACTGCAGATCTTGAGACTTGCTATAACTTATCAAAGTACTAATATGCGATCATCAATACCGAAAAAAGATTTGTTGTAATTCTAAGCTCTAAAAGCACTTTCATGCATATTTCTCCCCATATTTATATCATCAAATTGTTATCAGAGTATTTCTTCATATTTTTGTTGTATAGGGATGGTCTCAATGGCAGTCCAGCGACGACAAAAATGTGGACATCATACAAACGTGAAGGCACAGTGATAGTTTAGTCATCCAAAAGTTGTTAGCCGGAGGAACCCAAATGTCACCTTGTTGTCTTGAGCGCATCTACATTAGAGACTATGGAAATGACGGTGGTGACAAAACAGTTACGTGTCAAAAAATCTCCAGTGCGCGATAGGCCTTAACATAGTTTATGTTATTATTCCCGTTGATAACCCAAAGTATTTTAGAAAATAATTTCTGTCCAAAGGGTCTCCATATCCTAAAGTACCCAGGGCCTCCATTTAGCTAAAGCTAGCTATGACGATCAGAGGTGCCGACGGCCGACGACTATTGCAGTCATAGGAACAATTTTCTCTGGGAACGTTTTATGGAGCGTTTATAACATAGGAATCGGCAATCGAACGGGTCTTGTTATTTGTTTTTAGTATTGCCATAGTGTGAAAATTCTGTTTGGAAAATATTTTACGCCGAAATTTTTGTACTTTCGTGTACGGGAATACATTTTGTACCTGAGTTGGAATTCGCGTACATGTGGCAATGCTGGCAGTCATCTATATTATTAGCTAAGTAGTTATATATTAATCATTCGGCAAACAATGGGTCTTGGATGCGAATCTTGGATAATGTGTCTCGGATAATGTGGTGGGGTTTTTCTTCTAATCATACAGAATTCAGAATTATAATTTTTCTTTACCGAATTACACTTCAGATGGTACACACATACTTCAATATTTCTTTTGATATGATTTAAGATTGAATACCTGGGGCTGGATTATGATAAAATTAAAATGACAAATGACAAGACAAAATGACTTCGAAGTAAGGACATTGGGTGCGTTCACTGATACGATAGTGTCCGGTAGCGTTGTGATAGCATTGTGTTGTGAACAAATGTGTAAAAGAATTACTTTGACAGTTAATCACTACAGTGGTGACTCTTCTGTAAACAAATTGTATATTTCTGTCGGTGAACGCACCCAATGTCACTATTGTCGTTTTCGTTTGAACATCAGTTTCGCTCTGGAGGCAATCTAAGTGCTGTCGAAGCGTTCGTTTGAAGCAAAAATTACGTCATGGGTTGCCTCTGGTGGCAACCCAAAAAGCATCAGTTTCACTCTGAAAATTTACTCGGGTACACTATGAGTTCACTCACACAAACAAACTCTAGTTGTGATTTGATATTATTTAATTAATTTTAAAGTCAACAATTATTATTAAGACCTATACTATTATTATATTATCCTCAAAATTTTTCCGCAAACAAATTACCAACCAGTTTTCGCAAAAAGTTCATAGCTACTTTGGCGTTAGTATACATATACAAGCAAACTTTTTCAGGTGCACTCTGAAACCGTTCGATTGAACGGGGTTGCCTCCAGAGCGAACATGGATGTTCAAACGAAAACGACATATGCCATAATCTGGAATTCTGATTGGTGGATGACATGACATGTATCTTAAATTATAGCAGTGACAATTTGACAATTGAGCAGTGATTGAATACATGCCGAACAACAAAGTAATGGAGCATATTTTATTAGGGGTATCCAAAAAGTAGGCAGTACGTAAAATTATTTTTTGAAAAGTTATAACGAAAGTAACGTATCTTTTTACGGTTTGCTGATAAAATTGAGTTTTCTTTAATAATACAATAATATATAATAATATAATAAATACAAATATTTATTATTTTTATATTTGCTTGACATATTTTATATTTCTTGTAGTTATGACAATATATATATATCACTTGAATATGACTAAAGTCTCAGCGGTAAGGGCTAAGTGATTTCGGTTGAAAAAAACTGTCATGAAAAAAAGTCATTTGTCATGTCACCAAGTTTTTTAATAATTATCCTTTCGAAAATAAGTCACATTTTAACGCTAAATGTCACTTTTTATGGATGAAGTCATATTGTAAGAATCGCATTTTCGGAAAAAAGTCACGATGTCATTGTCATTTGTAATTTTTTTCTGATCAGAATCCAGCCCTAAGCATAGCTCCGGGGACAACTGGGGTTACCGTAACCCTCCACCGAAGTGTCATTTGCTTCAAGTGCTAAGCTCCGTGTTCGAGTTTATTAGTGTTATAAGCTGTCATTCAAAATATGAACAAACAATAACGAAAAATAAAAAACGGGAATTTATTAGAGCATTATCGTGAGCAAATTGAGTATTTTGAGAAAAATAATAACCTTTTTGAAAGTTGTGGAAATGTGATGACTGTAAAATATTGGCTTTTTGTGCGCTTGAATTTCAGAAATCTTGAATGAAGTTTCCGTATTAACACTCCATATCACTTAATTCACATTTTTCACCTTGTCAAAAATATATAGCACCGTAAAACGGGGTGACATTGGCAGGTTTTGAAGGTTTTTTCGATTTTTTTCGTATAAACTTTCGAAAAATTTAATATATTTTGGTGTCATCATAGCACTTGACATCTTGTTTATGTAAGCTAGTAAATAAAAATGTCATATCGCTTAAAGCTTTAGAGAAAAATGCTCTTAAAGAGCCTGCCAAAGTCACCCCGGGTTTGGGGTGACTTTGGCCGGTGGATAACTTTAGATGTTTCCATAATTATTAAACATAAAAGCAGGTGAAACTACGAGAAAATAGTAAAATCAAATTAGTTTAATAATTTGAGAAGATTTATTAAAAAAAAAAAATTTGCAAAAATTCAAAAATAGTTTATGAACAAAAAAAAAATTAATCGTCATCTTCACATCTTGCGCATTCGTAAAACGGATCCTTGCTGTCTTCGTGGCAGTATCCGCATACCCAACCATGGCAAGTGACGCACTGTAGCCAGTCTGGGCCCCTGTAAGAGCTCCATTTCATTTTACATAATGAGCATAGGTCATCATTATCATAATCTTCTTTGGATTTATTTTTTGATTTCAAAGACTCTACCTCAGGTTGAACTAACTCCAACGGATGCTCTTGCTCTCTTTATATTAGACGCTGTTCTAATACTAAGCTTGGTTCGACGAATGAATCCACTAATATAATCAGGGCCAGGTAAGTTATTCTTGAATTGCTTAATATTCTTTCCTTGTTTTTCGATGTATTTTTGAATTACAATGGATAAATCATGTTGGGTTATAGGAAAACCCCACATAGCCACCTGACGCAAGGTGTCCGCAATCAATGTTTCTTCTTCAGTGTTTAAAGCAACCGGACCACCAATTTTTTTTTTGTGTACACCACTTAGTCTATTCTGAATAGTTCCACGCGACACTTTCCACTTTTTACCCGCACTTACTTGTGACATGCCCCTCTTAATATCATCAAGTGCTCCCGTGAGGTCATCGTCGGTATAGTCTCGGTTATACACGCGTTCCTAGCGGCCGAATATAATTTCGAGGCATTTTAATATGACACACGTGCACCTGCTACCGAAATGTACAACACACTGAACTATTCAGTGCTCCGCGCCTCTTTGCGAGCACGTCAAACGATCAGCGGCACTAGGTGCGAAAGTCACCCCGCATGCCAAAGTCACCCCGTTTTACGGCATTGGTTGCAAATTACTATTATAGTATGCAAAAAATACTATAAATTAAATTAAAAACACTTCAGATCTGTATCAATTTTGTAAAAAAAAAATGCGACACACATGTTCAAAATGACAATTCCGAGATTCATATATTGACAATAATTGTGTTGGATTAGTAGGGCTACAGCTGCCCATTATCAGATCAGGGGCTAACAAAGTCAAATGTGTCATGACTCCCAGGCTGGCACCGCAAACTCGAACACGCGTTTGCTTCTTCGAAGGGCAGGGAAAAAATGAAAACGCTAATTATAACAGCTCTTAGTATATTATTTTCGTTTAAAAACTTTTCACAATTCTAAAAAAAAAAAAGAATTGTTTAATCATTTAAATCTTTTTAACTACTATTCTTATCAGCACTATTTGTTTTCCTCGTCTTACAAGCACACTCGGAATTTCCATAAATAAATAAAAAAAAGAAAAAAGAAAAATGAAAATCACAAAAATATAGTATTTTTCTTTCTAATAAACCCTTGTAAGTTTATATATGTATGCAGACATAAATTGCCTTCATAAAAATAAACAAGCTTCCGATGCAAACAGCACAAGTAGTAGTTATCCAGACGCCAAGCACCAAGAGCAAATCTGCATTTAAATAGGCTTTTCCAATAAAAAGTTTTGAAGTGTAACAGCAGCAGGGCAACAGACTCTGAAGTATCTTGTAAAAGAGAGATCTCAAGAACAGTAACGGCCCGGATTAATAACATTTCTATCAATCAGTAACATACGGAATGACATCTGAACACGAAGTGTTAATAACATGCCATCACTCTTGACCTTAATATTTAGAATTGGAGGCCTCCCACAGCAGGGGACCACCATTGCATGCATTTGCATAGATCCCCGTTCGAACAACTTTGAAGAGAGAAACACTTATGCACTCTGATCTGATAAGTCTATGCACCGTATCCCATCCAGATAAATATCGCAGCATAGTATCGAATTTTCGATAACAGGAAATATCTCAATTTCCGCATGTAGTCCATCATCGTGTCACTAGGTCTCTGATTCTGATATGCTTTAGAGATAGGTACATGCGATGCAATTACTGGGGAGAAGAGGTTCAGGATGTGTTCTACAAATCTCCTCAGCTTTTATATGCTGTTCAATAGAAACGAGAAGGAGATAATTCGCATATCAAGATTCCACTGGATCGACTTTTGAACTGTGAAACTTCTGTCGAGTCTCAAAGATTCGATGATGGTGTAGCTATTCAGTAAGCAAGCAAATGCATTTATAGTATACGGTAAATCGTATGCATTTTATGAATCGGATGCAAACTATAGGTGACACACAATACACAGACTTATTCCGACATATTTCCAGATAAATTCTCGTACAGGGAGATATAATATCTAGCTTTGCATATACCGGAGGATGATATGGCGTATAAATATACTTATACTGTTGTACATATGTATATGTAAATGCATTGGTTGGCGTAAATTTTAGTTGATAGCCCTTTTGTCGGTGGATATTTTTGGAGTTTGATATTGACTCAGTGTAAGAGCCACTTGTCATCTATGAGAGACGGGAAATGTACACATGTTGGCAATCATTTGATGGGCGTTAGATGATAAAAATGCAAAATTGCAGACAAGCATCCTGCGAAAAATGTACATTTACTTCCTTTGAGTCATCCATTGTTTTTTTGTAATTTAGTCTTTGTAAAAGGTTAAAAATTATAACAAAGTATCAGCTGGCAAACAACTTATGGTATTCATAAAAATTTAATTTTATTGTTAATTTTGTATGACTGGAGTTGATAAAAAAAAATGTTTTTTTTTTATACATAAAAATTGAAAATATTTGTTGAAAAAGTTAGCTTGACAACAAAGTAAAATATGTGTAAATATGTACATAAATATAATATAGAAATAAATATTATTATTGAGTGAAAGTTTGTTGCGAAAAATGAAAGAGTTGAATTAGGCAAGTAACGGCGAATAATAGAAAGTGATTTTGGTAGCTCTGTTCTGGGTATATTTTACGAGATTTGAAAAAGTTAATAAAATGTCGATAAATCATTCTAGATAGAGGTCTTATAAGATATTCTTAAATTGTGGCAAATGTTTTTTCCTAGCAGATATAGAAGTAGTTTATGTTGAAAAACTTAATTTCCAGTTCTAATGGCGAATGATCTGATGTTGTGATAAATCATCTCAAAAGATTGTGCCAATTAGGCTGATATAGAAAGGAAAAATCATTTAGTTTGGTTTACTTTATGCCACGTTTTATGAACACGCTTGAATTTTTTTATTTTAAAATACTTGAACAAGTTATTATTATTATTAATAACGGGGGGGGGGGATGCAGATAGGATTCCCGCCTCTCATTTTGTCACCGCGACCTATAAGATCTTTTGTGACATTACCCCTAAATGCCATAGGCCGCCCATTCGAACTAAAGGTCTTTAATAAAACTTATGATGTTCTTGGGGGCCATTTTTTCGACATCCTCTGGCAGTGGAAATTAATTTCCTAGATGTCTTGGCCTTATGCGGCACAGAGCTTCACAGTTTCACGAAACTTGCAATTTTAAGGGTACTTACAAAATTACTAAATAGCTATCAGTAAAGTTTCAAACAGTTCGCAAAGATTTGCATTAATTAAGCATGGTGGTCAGCGGTTTCATTGTTTTCCATTTAGAACCGACAGATTTCATCATCGATCTTACTCATCTTTTTAAAATGGTATCTAAGTGGACAGTGCCCACGCCCAGTGCCCTGAACAAGTTACATATTATGGGCTTTTAAAGATAAAACTTCAGAACATAGTCCACATACCTTGTCGTATTCACCTAAAAAGTTCGAAGCATTGTTTGATTTGTTCTGTATTCTTTATTGTATTTCTTTATAAGCTGTGTTCTTTTGTGTCCGCAGAACAGGGCAGAACAAATGATACACAAAAGAACGCCTCATACATTTTCATAGAAGATTTATAATTGAAGCGAACATCGCAAATAGTTCGCTTCAATCGGCAGAACAATTTGTTCTCTCCAGTATATGGGAGTTCTAGAACAAGGTACACAAAAGAACACAGCTATAATATCTATGATAAATATCACACACTTCAATATTATATAGATTAATGACAGCCTGCAAAAAGTGAAGCCAGTATAAAATATGATTTTTATGTTGCAATCAATTAGTGCTGCCACAAAGTAAAAAAAAAAAATATTTACATAAGGGAAATATTTTCACATATAATAATATGTTATAGTAGTTTGATAATTTATAGTAATATTTTAAGCTAATAACAAAAACTGTCTACTTTTACATTTATTTTTAATACGGAAATAGTTTTTATTAATAAAAAAAAAAAAATAGAAGATTAAATGCTTTACAACCATTAAAATAAAAATATTAAAAATATGCGACTTCACACACCACTTTCAAGGTATCGCAATTGGCACTTATTTAATGCGTTTTTTCACTTTAAAATATTCATTGTATTTGTAAATGTCTCCAATGCAAAAATTTGAAAAGATTTAAGTGTTCATTTTCTACGCGCACTATAGTTACCATCTACATACAGCAATTCCATACCAAAACGATCAAAATTTTCAATTTTTGGACCTGAGCCCCTCCGATTTCAATGAAATTTTCAGAATTAGTTGAGTGTTAAAAAATATTGAACCGGTATTTTTTTGTTTAGCCTGCGAACCTAAGGTCTTGGATATAGGGTGACTCAAATTTTAATGTTTTTACTGTGGACGTGTTTTTTAATTTGTTGATTACTTGGGATCAGGTTATTTGCTTCTTTTGTGTGACATTTCAAATTAAAGGTATTAAGTGGAGCTTTCCAAAGAAATTAAAAAAAGATAATAAAAAAATAAAATAATATTCAGAAAAAAAAAACACAATTTATATTAATTTTGGATTTTTGACCCCTCCCTAAAAAATATATTTTTTGAAAAGCTCTAATATTAATACATATCATATAAAAACATTGCGGATATCCAGCTCTTAGTTTAGGAGATACAAGTTTTTTTATTATCGCTTCTGCAAAAGTTTTAGAATTTACTCTGAAAAATTGAGTTTTGTTTTATTGTTTTTAGATACTTAATGAAATATGTGCCTAAAAAGTATATTATTAAAATAAATCAGTTTTACTATTTCATAAAATTTATAAATTTATTTTTATTACAAAACAAGTATTCTTTAACACTAACACATTTTTCCAAGTATCGTAGATTGCAGACTCGTGAAAGTCGGAAGATTTACACACTCTTAAGGAACGAAATTAATGTAAAAATTCGTGAGGCTAATCGTACGTATTATAAGAACAAGTTTGATGTACGTGGTCAACCGAAAATATTATGGCCCATTTGAACTTTTCATAGCTGATCATCAATCTCAAGACAATGATCAGTTGTTCTTGGCAGGCTTGGATTATCTTCATAGCTCTAATGAGTTTAGTTTCCGGGGAGTGGATCGAACTGAAGCCTTGAATGTGATTTTCGTTATTAAGTCTAATGCTTTCGGCCCTGACAATATGTCACTTCGTTTTGTGAAGCTAACTGCGTCGCTCATTATGGGTCCACTTTTATATATCTTCAATACCTGCATTACGAAATCGGTGTTCCCAAAAATATGGAAAACAGCGCACGTACTTCCCATCCTTAAGAGGGCTGCGGCTACAACTTCTGCTGATTATAGCTTATATTGTTTTCTTTCGACGGCTCTGAAGAAGCTATTATATTGGCAGGTTCAACAGTATACACTGCAAAACAACCTCATAAGTAGCTGTCAGTCTGGGTTTCGATCCAAGTATAGTTGCGAAAGTGCTCTCAATGTAAATTTGCTAGATAAATTGTTTAAAAAATTTCAATTTTTGGTGTCGAGCTGTTTATTTAATCAAGAAATTCTTAAACGGGCGATCGCAAAAGGTTACCCTTGGGGACAATAATTACTCAAATTTTCTTCCTCTGTCTTGTGGAGTACCACAGGGCTCCATTCTTGATCCTGTGCTCTTCAGCCTATACGTTAATGATCTGCCTGAAGTAATACAAGATGTTAACATTCATATTTATGCTGACGACGTTCACTTGGTCGATTGACAATAAACTTAAACTAAATCCAAGTAAGTCACATTGTATCGCTTTTTCTTTTGGTACTTTTGACTCTTCATCACTTCTTCCTATTCTTTTGAATGGTTTTTCAATTCCCTATGTGGATAAAGTCCGTAATCTCGGGGTCTACTTAAACTCTAATATGAAGTCTTGTGATCTCGTCAACTCTAACCTATCAAAGATCTACGCCACCCTCCACCGCCTATGGTTGTCTGCTAGAATGCTTTCCCCCAAGATACGCTGTCATCTACTTAAGTCTCTAATATTACAGTATTTCACACACGGTTCACGTGTCTTTCCGTTGCTAGATTCACACTGCTCCAGAAAGTTACATGTTGCATTTAATGATTGCGTAAAGTTTGTTTTCGGGTTAGGAAGATTCGATCATGTGTCTTACCTGAATTTTGCACTGCTAGGTTGCTCTATTGAAGTATATCTAAGGCGCAGAGCATTACTCTTTCTTCTTTAAATTTTTTGACATAAGTATCTTTGCTGTCTTTTCTTTTTATAATGACATGTACGCGCAGATTATTATTATTTTATTATTATCGTATTTATTCATTCGCATTTGCTATAATTTTTTCGTTTTTTATTTTGTTTTTTATTTTAATTATTTATTTGCTATTATTGGTTATTATTATTTTTTCTTCATCTAATATCCTTCGCTGTTTTCCTCTTTTTTTTACTGTTGTTGTATTTTTTACCATTTAATTTAGATTATTTTTTTAATTTTCCTTTGTATTATTGTATTCCACTCAAATTGGTACTAAGAAAAAGATTGTAAATCTTGAGGTATATATTCCACATACACAAATATTCTATTCTATTCCATTCTATTGTCATAAAACTGTGGTACTTTTGAGTACCTCCTACTGCGTTGACACGATTATATATATTTTTTATTTTTCTTTCAATATCGGTGAAATCACGTCCACAGTGAAAACATTAAAATTTGAGTCACCCTATATCCAAGACCTGAGGTCGACAGGATAAACAAAAAAATACGGGTTCAATATTATTTAATGCTTAACTAACTTGGAAAGTTTCATCTAAATTGGAGAGGGTCGGGTCCATTGGGTGATCGTTTTGTTATGGAATTGCTGCATACATGAACACAACAACAATTTTACTAATCAACAGATGACAACTCAGTTATTTTAAGAATTCTAGTTTGTCGAAACATGTGCAGTTATTGCGCTTTACAGAAAAGTCGTGAAAAAAGTAAATATTTTCCAGTGATAAAGAATTATAGTGTTCTTCCTACATCTTTGGATTCCAGCTCAGGTAAATCTTGTTTATATTTGGTGTTGGTAAATCGTGCATCATATGGTGAATTGTGCACCTTAAAATATTTCACAGGCGGCTTTGTTTCTTTTGCAAGGGGTGTGTTGGAACACTTCAAAAATTTGTACCACGGACATGTTGAAGAAAACCAATAATAAATTAAATATGTATAGCTATAGCTGTTTTGCGAATATTTTTATTCTTGAAAGTACCCCGCTATGGTTGTCAAATTTGGGAAGCGTGTGATATTGCATTTTGTTTTCCTCCTGTAAGTCAACAGATTTTTTTCACCTGAATATCTTTAAAATGCGTGATTTTCGAATTTTTGTACAGAGGAGGTGTAGGTTGGTTCGTAGGTCTGATCTTTCTTTTAAATGTTTTACATATTTCATGGGAACATACCAATTTTCTATGTTTTCTATGGGTTTTTTATGTGAAATAAATTTTTCCAGTTTTTTCATTTAAACCTTTTTTTTTTTACATGGAAGTACTTACACTAAAGTGCGATAATCTTATAAACTACTTATCGCAGAGAAGAAAAAAAATGACACCACAATGTTCGCAAGAGAATTTCGAATTAAAATGCATATGTCATATACATATGTACCGTTATATGAGTTTTTAGCGAAAATGTAATGAGTATATCTAAGTCTTTAGACGGATTAAAAATTGATAATATAAATTCGCTACAATTAACAGGCAAGATTACCATGCAATACTGATGCTCTTTTAGAAACGGTGCGTATGAGAAAATTACCTCCTGCATTTAAAATTGAGTAATTGAAAAATTTCTTAATTACTTATAGCTGTGACTCACTATCAGATCATAGGTACATAAGATTCAATATTGAGGCTCTATAAACAAGGAAGGAACACGTAAGAATCCCAAAAAGGACATATTGGGCAGCATACATGGCCCTGGTCCAAGAGGAACTAATAGGCCTTCCAAAAAGGATCAAATCGATCCAAGAAGTTGCTATTCTAGCAGATCAACTTCAAACAACGATTATTCGAGCTTATGAAGAGAGCTGCCCTATTTCCACCATCCAAGTTTTCCTTAAGAAACATCCCAAACCATCCAAAGGAAAACTGACATTCCTTGGTGGGACAGTCAGATCGGTAAATAAAGGAAAAATTGAGAAAGCAGTTCAATACAGCTGAGGCCACTCAACAATGGGACGCATATAAAAAAGTTCTAACCGAATACAACCAAGAGCTCAGGATATCCAAAAGAGAGAGCTGGAGAAACTTTTGCGAGGAAATTGAGAGTACCTCAAAAGCTTCACGACTACAAAAAAAGCCTTTTTCAAGGATCATAACAATGATATTGATTCCCTCAAACACTGTGATGGAAGCCTTTCTGGTAATACCAAGAGAGCCCTAGATATTCTGCTCAAAATGCACTTCCCTCTCTGGAACTTTGTGACCGAGGAGCACGAAGTAGACGCCAGATCCTCAGCGATAGCAGTGGTGCTAAGCAGGGATTACCGATCTGCAAAGAAGATTGTCACCGAAGCCAAGGTGAGATAGGCTGTCAAGTCCTTCAAACCTTTTAAAGCTCCTGGCGGCGATGGAATATTTCCGGCATTACTGCAAAAATCGGTGGATTACACTAAGCCCCTTACCAGCGAGACATTTAGGGCCAGACTGGACACGGGATATATCCCCAAGGCATGAAGACTAACCAAGGTTGTTTTTATTCCGAAATTGTGTAAAAAACCACCCAGCGAGGCAAAATCATACAGGTCTATCAGTCTAGAGAGCCATATTCGGACGACGACGTCCAACAAAAGCCATTCAATGCCTACCAATCCGGAAAATCCATCGAGGATTCTACCAGCAATCTGCTAAAGACTATCGAGAAAGCCTCACAGGAAAAGCAGGTCCTTATATGTTTCTCTATGGACATACAAGGTGCATTCCATAACACTCTCTTTGACTCTTTGACTTTGAGAAACGCTGCATAACAGCTACCATGAACGGCGAATCCACAACAATCATGGCCACTAGAGGCTGCTCACAAGGTGGGGTTTTATCACCACTTCTATGGCTCCAAGTTGTGGATGAGCTATTAAATTTATTCCAAGAGGCCGGCTTTAAGGCCCAAGGATACGCTGATGACATTTTCATCTGTGTTAAAGAAAAGTTTGAATCAGATCTACCCGAGGTTATGCAAACTGATTTTAACATCGTTACCAGATGGTGCCAGAGCATGGGACTATAAATAAAAACAGGTAAAACAGTGCTAGTTCCTTTTACTACTAAAATTAGCTTCAGATCTCTTCTCCTAAGGAATTGCAATAGAATACTAAAAAGAAGCAAAATATCTAGGAATAATCCTAGACAGCAAGCATACCTGAAATCCCTATCTGGAAATGATAATTTACAAAGCCATGTGGGTATTCAGCTCTTGCCGCAGGCTTTTTTGGAAAAAGTGGGATCTGAACCCCAAAATGATCATATGGATCTTCCAGGGCATAGACAGACTCATACTTTCTTATGGGGTAAATATGTGATGGCTTAAAATTTTGCAGGCAACCATCACGAGAACCCTTGTTATGGTGCAAAGGATGGCATATTTAGGCGCCTCTGGTGTCTTTTTATCGTGTCCTGAACGTGCAATTGAAGCCATTCTTAGCTTACAGCCTCTCTACCTCTTTATTTAGAAGGAAGCAGTGTCTAGTATTCTTCAAGAGAAAAGACCAGATGAGCGCACCTCCTCCAGGGTGGGTCATCTCAGTATTTTCGAGCAGGTGAACATTAACGACCTAGAAGCTCCAACAGATATTATGGCTAAGAGACTTTCTTTTGGAAGATGTTATAAGGTAACCATTAATGAAAGAAGCCAAATACTAGACAGTTTTCAGGCGAAAGTCTATGCTATAGAGGTAGGACCTCAGGAAAGCCTAAAAAAGGGCTGCAAGAACTACAACATCTGCATTTGTTCAGACAGCCAACTGCGCTCCTAGCTTTTTCCTCTAAAGTTTTTGATTCGAAATTAGTCTGCAGCTGCTACTCAACCAACTTGGTCTGGATTCCTGGATATGAAGGAGTGGACGGTAAAGAAAAAGTGGACGAACTGGCTAAAACCGGAGCTGAATGTCCGTATACTGGTCCCTACCCGACTTTTGGCCTATCAAAAAGCCACTTTAGGGAGGAACTGCTTAAGTGGGAAAACAGGCAACTGAATATCTTTTAGCGCAGCGCGCCCGGTATGAGGCAGGCGAAGAAATTCTTCAACCCCTCTCATTTCTAGACGCGCCAACTTATTGGACTTAGTAGACAGTCGCTCAGACTATTTGTTAACGCAGTCACAGGTCATCGCCCCTTCCGTCACTTTCGGAAGAAGATAAGCAAATCCGACAGTGAATTGTGTCGACTGTGCGAAAAGGAAGATGAAACCTCGATGCACGTTATATGTGAGTGCCTAGCACTTGCAGGTCTAAGGCTGCAAATCACTGGAAAAACACCTATTTATCCAGATGATGTTTGTAATCTAACTCCAATAATCGATCTCGTTAAAAGACTCGATTTTGCCTTACCACTTTAGGGGAAGGCACAATACATCAACTATGGGCGCGGTGTCAGCAAGGTCCTGGAGGCCTAGTCGTTCTTACTCTTAACATTAACATTAATTGTGACTAAAATGTAGAAAATAAAATATTTTTAAAAAACTTTTGAATAACTTTTATAAATAAAATGTGCTAAGAAACAAAAAAATATTGTTTTCTTTCTCAGTGACATACACATGAAAAGTTTCATTGCAAAATAAGAAATGCTAAAACTCAGATTAGCTCTTAAAATTGAATGTATAAACAATATTTTAAAATTTTATTATCGCGTTTGACTTTAAATACTCGAACTCATATCAGTGAATTGTGTTTGGGCATGAGTTGCAGTTGGACAACTGTGATTGTAGTTATATATTTGTACAGGGTGTTACCAAAGTATGGTTACATTCGCTAAATTAGTGTTTGGTTCCACATTGTGTTGTTTCCGAGTTATATTGTCAACACTTTTTGCATACTGAAAAGTGTAGACTTTTGAATTTTAATCTATATCTCAGGAAGTAAAGGGTCTAAAAAGTTGAAATAAATTTTGTTTAATGTTTGTTTAATATTTCAATTTAAGCAAATGTATTTCCCATTCATCTAGTGTTGACACTATCGAAATAGCAAAATTTCAAAATGGAATTTGTGTCTTTTGTTTTACAAATTTCTTACTTTGGGAGTGATCTATTCAGAATTTGTAATAATTTTTTTGTTTTTGTTTTGTACCTAGAGCCGATTTCATAAAATAATATTCAAATAATCTTTCAAGCTGGATTCAAACCACAAAAAATTATACATTTTAGGCTTTATTTAAGTGGCTTTTATGATGGTCACTTGGTGAATACAGTCTTAAATTTTGGTGATACAAAATAAGTTTTCTGATGAGTTGTGGCCATTAACCTATTCAGAGTGCATATACGAAACTTCTCATGTGCTTTCCAGGAATATCCTATTTATCCACCGATAATACAATAATGTAAAATAAATGATATAAGACCATGTTCATATTGTTAGTTAAGTAATTATAAGATCAAGAAAGTAATTTATGTGATGCTAGTTTTCCCAGCAACAGAGTGTAGTGTGAAATCGATGTGACTGCAGAATTGCCTCGCGCACCACCAAGATTTCCCTTTACTAGAATACCTTCAGACTTCACACAAAATGACTCTTCAAATGTGATGAAATATGAGAATAAAATAATATTGATGATGAGTTAGTGAATATTGTAATCAGTGAGACTAATAGATATGCTCGAGATAAGAACATTGCTGATTGGAAGGACACAAACAAGGATGAGATAAGAATCTTATTTAGTATAATACTGTTACAAATTATTATGAAGAAACCAAGCTACGAGATGTATTGGTCTAAACATCCACTACTTGCAACTCCAATATTTCTCCTGTACTAAGCTACAAACAATTTTTGATACTAAAGAAATGCCTTCATTTTTCAGACAACTGAAGATATGACCCTCCTGCAGTGGCGGATCCAGTATTCTTGTGTGGGGGGCGCAACTATTCTTTAAAAATGGTATATGCTGAACACGGAACTCGCCACCACTTGCAAATGTCAAATGCACAAAATTTATCATTGAAAAGTTACGAGTCGAACAGATTAGCAAGTAGCTACCACTTGCAACGAAGAAAGTTGCTCAACGTTCTTTGGCATATCCAAAAGTCAAAGGAGATGTTAGATTATTCATTTTGTTTGTAAATGGTGAAAGTGTAAAACTTCCCAATCATCCATTTTAGTTAGTAAAACTAGGGAAATGTATTTTACTCAAATTCACGAATCATAAATTGTATCTTTGTAAAATGCAGGAATTAAAAATTTACATTTATTTAAAATAGCAGTCACAGAGCAGATGCAATACATACTTTGTACGTATCTAACTGCGTCGGCAAGCTAAGATAGTCTGACTTTTTTTTTAAATTATTAAGCCAAGCTCAGGAGATATTCTATGAACTCTGATGCAAAGCACAGCACGGCTAGAAGGTGATAAAGAAAGGAATTAGGGAACGTGTGGAGAGTGTCGAAAGTGCTAATGTATGTCATCCTTATACTTTCGCAGATTGCATGTCAGACGAAAGACAGAAGATGATAGACTGTTCCACTCTCGCACAGTTGGGGAAAAAAGTCATCATGGAATATTACTCCACGGCCGAAACTATTTTGAGGGTAAAAGGATGTGCGTGGCTTGCAGTGCGAGCTTTACATGCAGGAATCAGAGATCAGACTAGACATTTCATCAGAACATTGATCATGTATGTAGGAATATAGGAGCGAACAGCAACCAACATTGTGGCGGTGCTCGTGTGAGCCCATATGATAAGTCTTTGCGACATCGCCAATGAGCTGAGGGCCCTCTTTTGGACAATATCAAATGAAGCTAAGGCTCTGCGACCAGCCCCGGTCTACAAATAGAAATTATATTCCATTCTAGGTCTGATATAGGACTTGTAGAGGAGCGCTAGAATCGATGTGCTGAACTATTTCTTACACCTTTTCAGAAATCCAAGATATTTCAATGCTTCTTTGGCTACAGAGAAGATGTGATCTGTTCAGCTTAACTTACTGCAAATATTAATGGATGGGATTAAAAGGAAGGAAAAGTAGATCATTAATGAAAATTGAGAAGAGAAATGGTGAGAAAACAGAGCCCTGAGGCACCCCGGCATTTATTGGCTGAGATTCAGATGTAACGCCATCTAATATAATCCGTATTAAGCGACCAGATAAAACACTTTACATCCATAATAGAGGAGGACGGGAGAGGCCAAGTGCTTTAAGTTTGGCTAAAAGAGCTGAATGCCAGGCACTAACAAAGGCCTTTGAAATATCTAGGGCGACGATATTGGACTCACCAAAATTGTGAAGATTACGGCTTCAACGTTCCATAAGAAAAGTCAGAAAAACAATTTCTAGTTCTAGTTTCTAGATACTTCATTAATTTGGAGCTAACAATAGATTCAAAAACCTTTGAAAGAATCGAAGTGATTGCAATTGGTCGATAATTTGAGGGATTGCTACCCTTTCCTTTCTTGGGAATAGGCTGAACGTGAGGTAGTTTTCAAGCAATTGGAAATTTTCCTGTCGAATAAGACAAATAGAATAGTTTTCGCAGAGCTTTAGCCAAGAATGAGGCACAGCTTTTATTTATCGGGGGCTTGAAACTATCAGGATCTGCAGCTATGGAGACGTTGATATCCTTAAAGACCTTGACCATATCTTTCGTACGGATGTGTATTGGCTTTCTTTTCACATCCACAAGGTAGATGTGAAGTGGGTGGAAAAGGAGAATGTGAAGTGAATCTAACAGTCAAAAGAGTAGTTTTATTCAGGCAGTCAACAATCACTTCATTGTAAAGTAGTAAAGGAATAGAGGAACTGCTGAAGTTGATCCTGATGGTTTTGACCAGGGACCAGGAACCTTTGCTGCCTTTGTATCTTGATAAGATTCTAACATTCTGGTAAAAAAGATATTTTTTTGTGTAGTTCCGCTGAATTTCTCCAATTACGAGTTATAATTGTTTCTTTAAATGTCTGTTTTGCCACGCCGCCCAGATAATATTCTAAGAAGCCGTCTTTACATTGAAGGCTTATCAAAGACCCTTTGACAGCTGTTTTCAATTAAAACAAACCTTCCATCGTGTTTACATGAACTGGCTCTGTCTCAAATACCCCGAGAAAAGCGACGCACATGTACAGGTATCCGCGCTTCCTCTTTTCTCTATAGGCTTCCACAACCATGACCTTAATTGGAGCGAAGGCCAAAGCGGTAGCTAGGGCCTGCGTTCCTAAAAGTATCAAAATGAACGCTTCCAGAAATTGTTACGTTTTTTTTTTACAAAACGTGCAGGAATACCTTTACTGCTCAGTGAATCATTTTGTTAAGAAAAATTCAGAAGATCTACTGCAATTTTTTTAAGCGGTCTCCGGGAGGACACCCCCCGCACCCATAGCTGGCTCCGCCCCTGCCCTGCTAGCCATCTACAGGCAAAGCTAAACAAAATCTGGCCCATTTTAGAATATCTCAATAGTAAATTCAAAATTCTTTGTACTCGAGAAAGGGATGTTACCATAGACGAGAGTCTAATGTTATATAAAGGAAGATTAGGCTGGATTCAGTATCTACCACTAAAGAGAGCAAGTTTTGGGATAAGGACCTACATGCTGTGTGAGTCCAAGTCTGGCTATGCGTATGATCTATAATTATGTGTACAGATAAGGGCACAAATGAATATAAAGATCTGCCCCAATAATCTCAAATAGTATAGACCGTAATGAAACCTCTTCTCAAAAATGGCTATACTACCTTACGGTTGATAATTTCTATATCTCTCCGGAACGAGCAAATCTCCTTATTGCTAGGAAAAATGACTTGTATAGCACTGTGCGACCTTCTAGAAACAATATGCCGCCAAGCCGTCACAGTAAGAAATTGAGGAATGGAGAAGTTGTTGCTTTTCAGAAGGGTAAAGTTACAGCAATGAGATGGAAGGACAACCGTGATGTAACTATTTCGAGCACTATTCGCAATTCAGAAATGAAAAATGCAAATAAAAGGGATAAACAAGTAATAAAACCAGCAGCAGTCATATCATATAACGACACAAGGGAGGAATGGATACAATTGACCAGCATATAGCAAACAATCCAGTAACACGGAAAAGAGCGAAAAAATACTAAAAAACAAAAATTTTCCATCTACTTGAACTGGAGCTCTGGAATTCATTCATCATGTACAAGAAATCTGGAGGAAGAAGGAATGCTCTTGACTTTCGTGTGGCAGCAGTGATTGAGAAGATGACAGCAGAACATCACAGGAAGGAATTCTATTCGAAAATAACTGGTAGTCCATCCACTAATACCAATCTTTTTCGTCTAACTGACCATCATTTTCCATCGTATGTGTTTTATTTTAATTTTTATTGTTTATTAAAAACACTAGAAAAAGTTTTGAAAGATATTCAACCAAAATATTCGGTCCTAAGAAATTTTTTATTCTATGTGGGAGTTTTAATATAACCTTTTTTTAATATTCTCTAATTTCGTTTTAAATGAATAATTTATTAAATTACTGCTTGCAATAACCTATAATCACAATATTTTTTAAAATTCAGCAATAAAAAAAAATATTGGAAATTTTGGACACACTTTCACAAAATAATTGTTAATAATTGAATTTTTGAAGTTAGGTTGAAAGACCAAAATTGGATCTTTTTTGGGATTTTCAAAGAGCTGAAGTTCCACAATAAACGAAAATTTCAACAAAATATTTAAATCATATTACTAACTTATACACATAAGACAATAGGTTGACAAAATTTCATTCAAATCGGTGACGTCGTTTCAGAAAATTGATCGAATCATCGTGGAATGGCCCCTATATAGTTGCATGAAGAAATACCACAAGACTTTGCGATTGGTTTTCTTACTTCGGAATTTTAAGTGAATTTCATGATAAGAAAAGTTGTGCAAACAAATAATTTAGTTATTAAATTTTCTACTTAAGTAATTAAACCTTTAAAAAATTAAAAATCTTCTAACGCCTCAAATATTCTACAATTTTCCTGTATAACAGTGTTCATAAATATGAGCGCTATATAAAATGATTCCGATAAAAGGAAAAGTACCTACCTAAAATTCAACAAATCCATTGAAATTGAGCTTTTGTACACAACTCGAATTTACATAATTTTCTATCACGCAGCAAATGCTATCACAGGACGGAATTTCTGTAGATATCGTTCACTGGTAAACAAGAGAGCGTAGCCATTGCCATTAGAAAAGGCTTTTGAATTCGCCAAGTCTTAAATGGTTATCAAACTTAAAGGAATAAATTCTTCCCTCTAAACAGTCAATGATGTTGGGAGGTAGCAAAATCATTCCATTCTAGATATTCTATATCCTGTCGGAATGGCTTATAATTTACATTTAAAATGAAGGAAGAATGGGGACGACGAAATATTACCTGCGGAAAATGCGAAAAGTGAATCAAAGAAAAAGAGCTCCAGGAATTGTTATTATATTTAACTCTAGCCGAAAATCGTTAAGTGGATTCCTTCTATAATAGAGCTCTGATGCATACTCCTATTTTATGGAGTTGGTTTCCTTCCGTTTATGTATTCTGCAGAGAACAGGATTTCTTGAAAATGCTGAGCTTGATAATCTTAAGGTGCCTAGCATTTGACAGGATGATATTTCTTTAATAGATTTACCTGTCAATTTATGCTATGACGTTTAAGGATGATTTATGAATTGAAGCTATTTCTGGTGAATGAAGGAAAGTTATAAACAATAATCTTGAAATTTTTATGAATGTATGTATGGAGTACATAGATAAATTCTCGTATGTACCGCAATAACCTAGGGTGAAACTTTAAGGACACAATTTTCATGTTGCTACCTTTAGCATAGATGAAATCAGTTCGTAGAGACAATTTTTATATTTGAAGTTCTTTTCCGTTTCCAAGCAAATACAATTTTAAATATTAATATTGGACAATACTCAGCGAATTTGTTTAAAGACCACTCGTATTATGTATATTTGTATATTTTTCTGTACCCCTTGGTTAATTGGTCGGGGGAGAAAAGGAGACACTAGCAAAGCGGATTGGTTATTTCCAATGATTGATTTGTTCTGGTGTAGGTAGATACATATGATGTAGGGACGAGGGTAAATTGAAACAATAAAATATTTTGAAATCACTTTTGCAAGCAAGTTGATAGATTCTTCTGAAAACCTTTTCTATCCGATTACGTTAAAAGTAAATGTGATTGAATTGGGCTCAAGTTCCATTCGTGACCGATTCAATTTTTTTCGACTGATTTAAAATCTCCAGAAAAGTCTATAATTTCGTTAAATTCTTTATTTATTTGGTTTTACTGAGTATCCCAAATTAATACATGTATATACATATATATAATTATTATATATAATTCTCCTGTATGCCAGGCTACTGATGAAGAGGAACTCGTACACGAAGGGTTCCATACCATCGTGCATGTATATTGCATGGGGACCCCCTTTATTTTTTAACTATATTTTATTTTTATTATTTGTTGTTATATCAGCTCAGTTACTCACTCTTTGAAAATTTCATGTGTCTACCTGTTGCGATTCAAGAGATACAGCGATTGACAAGGTGGAGCAAAAAACGCCGAAAAAATCACGTTAATTCATTTTAATTTTTATTATTTGTTGTTATAGCAGAGGAGGAAACTGGATCATTATAGTCGGCGACTGTACGCGTGCTATTGTGATCACTTGAATGCAGAATAACTGGTTGACGGAACTCGACACTGGATTCTACATTTGCCTCCAAATATGTCAATAGAAATACACACTCTATGAAAATTTCAACTGTCTACTAAAAAGGGTTTTCCAATAAGAGGTGTTATTTTTGATATTGAAAGAAAAATGCCATTTTTTGAGATAAATGATCGAATCTTCATTTCATTATAAAGAGGAAGGTATGCCGTTAATAACGGAAAATAACATCAGCCAAATGACCACCACGACCACGCCTACAGGACCATATCCTTTTCATGAAATTTTCCATAACCAAATCGCAAAGTGGCTGCCCTATATCCTCGATAGCCTCACGAATTCCATCTTTGAGGTCTTGAATCGACGCTGGGCTGTTGGCGTAGACCTTCTCTTTCACGTGGCCCCAAAGGAAGAAGTCGCAAGGTGTTAAGTCACAAGATCTCGGTGGCCAATTGTGATCACCTCTTCGAGAGATAACACGGTCCGGAAACTTTTCCCGTAAATGATCAATGGTTTCGTTGCTTGTATGGCACGTAGCGCCGTCTTGTTGAAAGTAAACGTTGTCCAGATCAATACCATCCAATTCCGGCCATAAAAAATTATTAATCATCTGTCGATAGCGCAATCCATTCACCGTAACTCATTTTCGAAAAAGTAAGGTCCAATGACCACGCGAGACCATAAACCGCACCGAACAGTCACACGTTGAGGATAGAGAGGCTTTTCAACAATAACTCTTGGGTTTTCCGAGCCCCAGATGCGACAATTTTGCTTGTTGACGAAGCCACCGAGGTGGAAATGGGCCTCATCACTCAAGATGAGTTTGCGATGGAATTCCGGATCATTTTCATGCATTTCAAGGACCCAATCAGCAAAGACTCGACGTTGTTGATGATCGGCCGACTTGAGTTCTTGTGTTAACTGAACTTTATAAGCCTTAAGACCCAAATCTTTATGCAAAATACGGTGTAATGACGTTTGTGGAATGCATAATTCCAAAGAACGACGAGGAATGGACAAACCTGGGTTTTCTTCAACACTTTCGGCTACAGCAGCAATATTCTCGGCTGTTCTTGAGCGACGTGCTCGGGTTTTATTCTTCACATCACTAACTTGTCCCGACAGCTCGAATTTTTCTACCAATTTCTGTATTGCGGTCCGACAAGTTGCTTCACGACGACCCAAAAATGTTCGAGTTTTACGAACCGTCTCTGCCACATTTTCACCATTTTTATAGTTAATTTTAATAATTTCAATGCGTTGTTGAATTGTGTATCGTTCCATTTTTATTAATGGCGTAGTTTCTACTTGTCAAATGTCAAAAAATGACAGCTCAAAAGTGACATCTACCGAAATAGCGGGCTAATTAAAATAACACCTCTTATTGGAAAACCCTTTACATAGAATTGTTTTTCTTCATCTATATAAATATGTATATGGAACAAAACACCTATTTCGTTTAATTCCCGATATTATCTGCACTATTATTTTCTACACTTTACACTTTACACTTCTATTAGATTAAGAGGTTTTGATCAGCATGAGCAAAACTCTTCAGAGATACCTTTCAAGTCATGAAACAGAAAAATGTATGTGTACGTGCTAGCAAAATTTTCTAAAATGTTTTATATTGATACTTATGGAAAAGTGACTAGACATTGACTTTATATATAACATAAAGCCTAAACTACTATCCACACAGGAAAATAGTTTTCCAGTAATTTTACGCTCGGCTCCTTACCTTCCCAAATGCTACACTTGCCATATACCTTACTTAACAAAATAACAAAGTAGTTTAGATTAAAAAGTAACTTTATCATTTTACGCTCATTAACCCTTAGCTGAGTAATAATTGCATTTGTGTATGTGCAGCCGGAGTCCGAATTCGATATCATCAGCCCACGGGGTGCCATGACGGCACTGCATCATATGGTCATATGCTATGATTACTCAGCTGAGAGTTTTTGTTTGGGGAATCGTAGTCAATTGGTTAAGATAAATTTTTTAACCCTAGATGAAATCTAAAGGATATACTAAGTTTGTCATTCCATTTGTAACACCTAGAAATAATGGTGGTAGAGCCAAGTGGATTGGGCACCCACGCATAAAATTAAAAGTTATTTTGATTTTGCATGTCCGTCCGTCCATCCTTACGATAACTCGAAAGCGCGTGTACTTATAGAGCTGAAATTTTTACAAAAAAAAAAAAAAAAAATTAAATTAAGTTCGAAAATGGGACAAATCGGGTAACTCCTTTGAGGGGTTGCCATATAAAAATTTCGTTTTTCACTACATATTTGGACACTACCTGAGAATGCGTCAACGTCAGCTGATATTTTGTATATTATTTTCTAAAAAATAGTTACAATTTCAAAAATGGACTAAATCGGGCAACCCCTTCTTGGTGTTGCCATATATAAATTTAGGTTTTTTACGGATACTGTGAAAACTATCAGTCCTAGACATTTTTATTGTACCGAAAACTTCTTCAGATTATGAAATCCTATAAAATTGGTTATAATAATTTTTTCTATCCGAAAAGCCGTTATAGAAATACAGGGTGTTTCCCCTTATGAAGCCAATAGAGCCGGAGGTGATAGTACTCACCTAGCCAAACAAGAAATTGTATGGCAGGGGGATGGAATATCAACCGTTAAGAAGTTACAGTGTGATTAAGAAAAAAAGATATTTTTTCACAAAACACCCTGTATTTTAAAAAGTGTTGGACGCACGGTCGCAGTTAAGAGTTCATTGTATGCAAGATGGCCTTTCCAACAGCTGCTCAACCAGCCCGAAACCCCCCTGGCGTTTAAACTAACAATTTCGGATTTTCTTATCTTTTTTTGTTTATTTTGACCTATATTTTTTTTTTTTGCAAAAAAGTCGTTAACATAACTTTTTTTTATAAAAATTATAAACTATAGACTCTCCTCTTTAATTTGATCTAGTATACCCTATGTGCTATCTGCAGCCGTTAACGAGTTATTAGCTCAAAACCTAGCCTGAAAGCTATTCTCAAACCTAAACTGTTCCCTTAGTGACTGAAAACAAGGAATTAAAAAAAAAAAAATCGGTTAATTTCGGTATGACATGAATAGCTTTTGAGCTAATAACTCTTTAACGACTGTAGATAGCACATTGGGTTAGTTCAAATTAAAGATGAGAGTCTACAGTTTATAGTTTTTTTTAAAAAAAATGTATGTTAACGATCGTTTTGCAAAAAAAAATAGAGGTCAAAGTAAAAAAAAAAGTAAAAAAATCTGAAATATTTTGTTTAGACCCCTTTAACTCCTGAGAGGAGAGATGTACGGGGCTGTTTGAACAGTCGTTGGAAAGGTCATGAGGTGTTGCATATAATGAACTCTTTACTGTGACCGTTCGTGCAGTATTTTTTAAAATACAGGGTGTTTTGTGAAAAACTAGATTTTTTTCTTAATCACCCTGTAACTCCCAAACTGTTGATATTACCCCCCCCCCCCACTGCTGTACAATTTGTTGTATGGCTAGGTGAGTACTATCACCTCCTGCTCTATTGATCTCCTAAAGGGAAACACCCTGTATATGCGAAACCCCGTCAAGATTCAAACTTTCACAGATGAGTGACCATACGAGTATTCATCTGGGGTATCATAGGAATTGGCCTTAGACCAATTCTAGTTTTTTTTTACTTGTTTTAATTAAATTTGTTAGAAAAGATATAACAATTTGAGTAATGTTCGGAAGATAAGAAAGTAGGCTTATGATTATCAGCAGACTATTTTTTTGTATGAATAGTAGTTTAGGGCTAAGGAGATATTCAAATGAAACTTTTGTTGTAAGTAGTTTTACATAATAATACTAAAAATATTTTAGAATGTTAGGACTATGTTAGCGCTCTTATGTAGTAGTGAGGGATTCTGTTTCATGGGTTGGGAAGTATTTCGTTAGGGTTTTGGTACGAATTCATTCTTGTGGTACAATTCTTGCCCAATTATCTTTTAAGAAAAAGTCTGTTCAGGCTATCAAGTAAACCTCGTTTTATTATGCATTATAAAAATAAGTTTAACAAAAAAACAATTGTATATAGGTTGGTAAATGTGTAAGATCAAATAAAAGGTTAAATTCCGTGGTTTTTTAATCTTACAAGAATGTGCATTTTAGCGGGAAATTGTTAAGATTTAAAAATATTTAGAAATTTGCTCTAATTCATTTTGGTTTGATTTTCCAATCCTATCAAAATGATGAGGATGGAGAAGTGATTGTAAATTTTTTGGAAACCCTTGACAGTTTACTAGTATTATGAGGTATCAGTCATTTTCATATGGGTTATAAAAGAGATAATAGGGTTTTATCAGAGAGAGTACACAAAATTACAAAATTCCCTTACCACCCACACCCTGCATTTGCTGCTCCTCCTCTCATACAATTTTTTACTCCACAATGAGCCCTAGAACACCCTGTATATATGTCGTAGATACTTGATGTAATTCAGCACTTCACCAAAAGTCTAGCCATTTCATGAAATGTAGGCAGATAGTGTAACAAGATAGGCGTGTGTGTATGCCTGTGTGTTCGAGGGCGCGTGTGTGTGCTCTTCCACCTCTCCCCGGCATTCAGTTATGTCGGTTGGTATTACACTATCGACGTAAAGGATTTTAACATTTCATGAAGTGACTAAAAATTTCAAACACATCATGTAAAAAGTCATTAAGCGCAAACTGTTAGACCTACATTTCATGAAATGCGAAAACTTTATAACGACATTTGAGCAATCTTTAAATCCATATATCTTGAGAACTGTATAGGGGAGGTTTCTAAAATTTTTGTTGTTATGTACATGCACCCTATAAGATCTTTCGATGTGTAGACTTTCAAAAATATTTTGGTGTTCAAACTGGAGTTCCAATATTCCAAAATCAGTGATGTACAATAAAAATAAGCTTATAAATATCTTTGAAATAAATAGGTCCATGGATATCTAATTTAATAAAGTCATATATAGATTCCTAATGATTTTGAAAATACCAACGGAAAATAAGGAGAGAACCTCTATTCAAATATTATGCTCTCTACAAAAATGAATAGAATAAAAATTAGTTCATAGAACATTGATTTATTTCGCTGCCTTCCTCAAAACATAGTTATAAGCTAGAAGAACAAAAATATAAAGTTGAGGAAACTATCGTAAATCGTTCACGCTCATTGATTACGCTGGTAAATCGATGGAAACAAAGTAAATCACTAAAGCGAATATTTTCGGTGGATAAAGAAATTTGTGCATGGTAGGATCGGGAGCAAATCAATCTGATTATCTCTCATTCATATATAGTACATATTTATGGGTTTACTCATTTCAAACTTTAGGAACTTCTCTCAACTATATGATCGATTGCTGCTAAATATCTGTTGAAACTAATAAAATATCAATAAATTCCGGAACTGTTGAAGTCGACGACTATGTTAAACACATGAAAATCAGAACGAAATGATGACAAGAGATGGAAACAACAATAGGTATATATATATATATATGTACAACCAATGGAATGTATTCGATTCGAAAATCTCGATTTTATAGATATGTACATAACTATAAGTCTATCCTAGTTCCATCGCAATTCTTCTGGGCCCATGGTGAGGAGGGACACACCAAGAAAAGTCAAAAGAGGAAATCTTAAGAATCTTGTGAAGCTATTTGCATATATGTATATATATGTACATCTACATTCATATATATACATACATACTGGTATCCTAGTCCCGAAGAGAATAAAATTTGCTTTTTATGTACTCATGACAGAACATATCCTGGTTATTCTGGTTAAGGACAAGAAGCTATTTCAGAAACAGGAAGAAAGCTCACAAAATACATTTATATTTTCATCCAGATATCATCTTTATAGAGTCCTTTTGTAAATTCCTGGTCCTTTTTAGCTTTTACAAGAAACTAGAAAAAGATCGACATGTATTGTAAGTTATCAGGAACGAACTTAAAGAAAGTCCACTGAGCTGATTTCACTTGGCCAAATTGGTCGTGGTACCCTTTTCTGGGGAAGTTATTGTTATCCTGACATAGGTCTACATATTTATATTATATGTATGTAAGTATATTGCGCTGTACTATACATACTGTGTATAGTATTCACTACATGACTGGCCGACATGGTCCGAAGCTGGCAGGCGAAGCACAATTTTGTCGGTTTATGAGTAAAATGTTGAAATTTTATTCAAATTACCACGCCACTGTTTTATCTTGTGTGTCGGATCTAAGCTAAGCACAACAAGGGTCTCCTTAGTGCTCTCCCGAGATCAACGACACATCGTATAAATTCTTTTAACCCTGTTCCTATAGCAGCATGAAAGCACCCTTTGTGCGCGATGAATTGAGATTTTATGGAATGAAACAGCATTCAGCGTGGCAGATTATGAGAAAATTATGCTGATGTCAATCTCTACACAAAAACTCTGTTGATCTGAGCAAATTCAAACTTCATTTACCTTCATATCAGCTTCATATAATCTGCGGCATTATTGAGATAATCATATTTTTCAACATTACTTATATATATATATATAAAAAAAAAAAACAAAAAACAATAATTTGATCAAATTTAGTTTGATTTCATTTTTTATGACTGGCCTTTTGTTCTTAGAGGACCTATGCAGATATTACACTCACAGCAGATTAAAAAAAAAACAATAATTATTTGGTGTGGGATAAGTTACTTTATGCAAATGAGGTATCGTATGTAGATTTCCTGGAATTTTTATACTACAGTCTGTTCCATGAGAGCATATTATTAGATCAATTTTTTTCCTTTTACCTGCACGATTTTGTTCTCATGTAATTTTACTGTACTCAGGTTTCCTCAATATCACAATTAAGTGGGAAATTAATTTTGAGTTGAAAATTGAAGGTAATCAGTAGAAAGCAAAAATGAGTTCAAGAAATTAGAAAAGATTTTAAGTTTTTAGTTGAACATTCTTAAAGGACCAAAAATGATGGTTAAATCGGTGTCTAGGTATACCAAAACATCAGTTTCATTTGTCTACGAGTGCGTTCGTAGGTATCGCAACATGGCAATGTTGATTATTTTCCTCAGAAGTGGTGTTAGATCAACAGTAACAAAAGTTAACAAGTCGATCTCTCATCTACCGTTTCAAGCTTAGAACATATAACAAACAGGAATGCTTATATAAACCAATTTAAGAAAAGCTTTACCAATGTTTATGTTGAACTCAATTTTTCTAGTTTGAGAGTACATTGCAGGTATAAACAGCTAGCACAATTCCAGAAAGAACAATCAAATCAGTCTAGAGTGAAAATTTGTTGACATTTTTAACACGCTGTCATTACTTTACATCTAAAGGTCCCAGTTGTTACTTACATGTACTAAATTTGTCATTCCGTTTGTAACGCACAGAAATAACGATGTTAGAGCAAAATGAATTGCACTACATGTCTGTCTATCCATCCGTCCGTCCATCCGTTGTAACGATAATTCGAGAACGCGTTCACTTAGAGTGTTGAAATTTTGTACACGGACCTGGTATTAAAAAAAAAAAGTAAATTTACGCTTGAAAATTGGGTCAATCGGACAACTCCTTCGTAGGATTGCCATAAAAAATATTTCGTTTTTTACTATATGTTAGGGCACTGCCTGAGAATGCGTCTATATAAAGAACTGAAATTTGGTACATAGGATTTTCATAGCAATAGTAAACAAAATATCAAAAATGTACTAAATCAGGCTACTCCTTGGTGTTGCCATACAAAAGTTTCCTTTTTTATTTTATATTTGAATACTGCCTGAGAAGGTATAATTGTGGAGAGCTAAAAATTTGCACACAGAGTTTTCATAAAAATTGCAAAAAACAGTTCAGAAATGGACGATATCGGGCAATCCTGTTTGGGTGTTGCCATACAAAACTTTGTATTTTCACTATATATTAGGGCACTGCCTGAGAACGCGTCTAGGTAAAGAACTGAAATTTGGTACATATGGTTTGCATAGCAATAGTAAACAAAATGTCAAAAATGTACTAAATCAGGCTACTCCTTGGTGTTGCCATACAAAACTTTCCATTTTTATTTTATATTTGAATACTGCCTGAGAAGGCATAATTGTGGTGAGCTCAAATTTTGCAGACAGAGTTTTTATAAAAATTGCAAAAATAATTCAGAAATGGACGATATCGGGGAACCCGGTGTTGCCATACAAAACTTTGTATATTCAATATGTATTTCGACATTGCCTAAAAACGCGTCGACGTAAAGAGTGGAAGTTTTGTGCACAGCGTTTTCATAAAATTACTAAATAAAACTTCAAAAATGGACTAAATCGGGCAACCCCTTCTTGATGCTGCCATACAAAATTTTGGATTTTTACTTTATTTAACTTTTATTTTCATCGAGGGTATAATATTATTGGTTATAGACCAATTATAATGTTTCTTTTGTTTTTTAAGCTTGCATCACATTTGCTCTCTATTTCATATCCTTCATTAATATTTACCCCTTCGAGATATTATGAGGGGTTATTGTGTTCACTCACGTAGACGAATTTTATACAATATCCGCATTCCTGTTTATTATATGTTTTAAGGATTTAAGAAAAATAAAACTTTTAAGAAAAGAGTACAGTTATCCGTGTAGTCATACTTGGAAGATTGGGTATTGGTATTACTTTTCCTTGGAATTGAAAAAATCAATATTAATGCTAATGAAATATCCTTAGCACTATAAATTGTTATCATTGTTGACTTGAAAAATATCTCAAGATTTCCAACAGCGTGTGATGATATTAACTTGTATAACAAACTAGTAAAAAAAGCTAGAACGGGTAAAACAAATTCTTATGATAGCCTAGCTAGATAAATGCCCGTATGTAATTTCGTATGATCGGTCATCCATTTGTGCAAGTTTAATTTTTGAAGTGGTTTTTCGCATATAAATGGTTCGTCGGACAGTAAAACTGATTATAACCAATTTGATTTGAGTATCGTATTCTGAAGAACTTTTCAGTACAATGAAAATGTCTGACTGACCGTCTTCACAGTATACAGAAAAAATCAAAATTTTTATATGGCAGCATCAAGAAGGGGATGCTAGATTTATACTATTTCTGAAATTATTTTTACTATTTTTGTGAAAATACCGTGTACAAAATTTCAGCACTCTACGTTGACGTGTTCTCAAGCAGTGTCCAAATATATTTATAGTGAAAAAACGAATTTTTTGTATGGCAACCCTATGAAAGAGTTACCCAATTTGTCCCATTTTGGAACATAACTCTGCAATTTTTTAAAAAGGTCGTAGGCAAAATTTCAGTTCTCTAAGTGAACGCGTTCACGAATTATCGTGCGGACGGATATACAGATAGCCAGACAGACGGATATACAAAATTCAAAATAACTTTTAATTTTATGCATGGGTGTCCAATCCATTTTGCTCTAGCAGCATTATTTCTGTGCGTTACAAACGGAATGACAAACTTAGTATATGCTATGATTTCATCTAGGGTATAATGAGATGATTATTAATAACTATCTAAAGTTGCTCGTACTTAGAATGGAATCCTTATATTACCGTTCAAAAATTTTCAGGGAAACCCACACTTCTTGTAAAGATTCTTCTATCATTCAATAGCTCTCCGTGTTGCTGATTTTGATGAATGTTTACTTTCACCTGATTCGATAATTCTTGATCGCGATAAGGCTACGTAAAGTTCTCCATGTTAAAAAACAGCAGTGTTTAAATTAATGCGTACATGATCGAATGCTTGTTCTTGTTGATTGTCATCGCATAGGCTTGGATCACCAACAATTGCTACCGTCGTAGGATGAATGGAAAGGTAGTGTCTGATGGAGCCAACTTCATTCGTCGGATAAGGACTATATCACCTCGCTTACATTTGGAAATACATGCTGCGTTCCTTTTCTCGTTCTGAATGAATCTGTATGAATCGACAGAACGATGTCATAATTTAATTATGTGCTCATAGAAAAGGAACGAAACAGAACCATTTCAAGTGTTTGACATTTCTTCCATTTGATAAAAGCAAGTATAAATTCGTAAAAATTGTTCTTTATGAAAAATAAAGCTATTTTCCAACAAAGGCAACTTAAACTCAACTACTACCACTTCGTCCAAATAGTAAACAACACATTCACGAATACAAATTAAAATCGTTCTGCTTGAGGCCGGGAAAAACTCAGGTGCATTCAGAACGATTCGGAGTCCGAAAAAAGCGATGACAGATTGAAACTAAATCGTTCGCCCCGAGAAAAAGAACGACATGGATTGAAAAAATTCATTCTGAACGAGAAAAGGAACGCAGCAACAATCATACGTGTGCCATTGTATATTTTTTCTTTGAGTGCAAGGTTTGGAACAGCATTATGATAACTCGTTCCTTCAACAGCAACGCATGTGGTGGCATACCAGATGACGAAATTCTTCGGAAAAGTTCAATGCATCACTGGGATCTTCTTCGGCGAAAGAATCTGCGCTATAGTAGATGGTCAGATCTCCTGATATCCTGTCCATTGCTACACATGTTTGTTGTGAGTGATACTGTAAGTGTAGTGAAATTTTGCTGCAATCTACTTGATGTAATGGTACTTTCGATAATGTCCACGCGACTTCCTCTGGCAACAACTGGTACAGTTTGTCGAAAATTGCCTCCCACAATAACAACTTTGCCTCCAAATGGCAGCTCATTTGCGGAATTTTTTTGCAGAAGCTTGTTATTACATCTGAGTGCGTACTTTGAAGGCTTTGTTATCTCATCTATAATGATAAGGGCTGCCTTTCTCAGAATTTTAGCTTCAGGGTAATTAAGATGCATCGATGAAACGAAAGTATCGAGAAGCGAAACTGGAAGCTTAAATTCGCTGTGTGCTGTACGTCCACCTTTCATCAGAGTTGCGGCTATTCTGGTTATAAAAAAAACCTGCAAACTTGATTTTTCAAGTAGTTTTTCGCATATATTTCTAAAATGGTTTGTCGCACTGTAAAAATGGTCTAAACCAATTTCATAGAATTTCACAATCTGAAAAACTGTTCAGTACATAAAAACCGTCTAGGACTGCTCGTTTTCACAGTACACGTAAAGTTTAAATTTTTATATGGCAACACCAAGAAGAGGTTGCCCGATTTATGTTCATTTTCTAAATTTTATTTACTATTGCTATGAAAACACCACGTACCCAATTTCAACTCTCTACGGCGATCTCAGGCAGTGCCCAAATATATAGTCGAAAATGAAATTTTTGTATGGCAACCCCATGAAGGAGTTGCCCGATTTGTTCATTTTCGAACTTAATTTTATTTATATTTTTAAAGTTGGTATTCAGCTCTCTAAGTATACGCGTTCTCAAGCTATCGTGCGCACAGACAGACGGACGGACGGACGGACCGACATGCAAAAATCCAAATAACTTTTAATATCATGCGTGGGTGTCCAATCCATTTTGTTCTATCATCATTATTTCTAGGTGTTATAAACGGAATGAGAAACTTAGTATACCACCCTATAGAATTCATTGGGTATAAAAAGAAGAGGAAGGTAATTGATGTAATGTATGTATGTTTAATCTCAGAAACACTCGTTTTATGAGTATAGATTTATTAATTTAAAAAGCTCCGCTTTCGAATATTTTTTTCCACCATCTTGAAAACTGTATAATGTCAAATTACTATCCTTTGAGCTGCTGTAATTTTTCAACATGCAAGTTCGCTGGACTGGAAACTGAACTGTTTACATGGCAGTGAGGATTACACGTGCAAGAAGTATGGAAGTACAGCTTGCATGAAAGCTGTACTTCCTCGTGCAATCCCCCGGTTAGATTAATATTTTTTAGCGGATATACTTAAGTTTATAAAAAAAAGCCTGCTGAAAATCCGTCCGCATTACAGACAGAGCCTGGGCTTTTCTCATATTCAGCCAAACTTCAGGCATTAGGTTTAGACCCTCTATTCTTTAAATGAATTGAAAGCTTTCTTTCTCGCCGTTCAATTTAAGTTATATTGGACGGAGTTACTTCTGATCGTTTTATAATCTATGCCGGTGTACCGCAAGGCTCTGTGCTCTCTCCTACTCTCTTCCTCATTTTTATTAATGATCTGCTAGCTCTCATTTTCAATCCTATTTATAGTTTTGCAGACGATAGCACCCTTGATTTTGTGTACTCGTTCGACTCTATTGCTGATTCCCGTGCAAATGTTATAGTTGTCAAACTAAGCCACATGTTCAGTTCAATAAACTATGACCTCACAAAAATACTCGCTGGGGGCAGAGCGAATCGGGTGTTGTTTAATGCCTTCAAAACGCAATGTTGTCTGTTATCACATCAACGTATTCCAACACCCGCTCAATCCATTTCCGTCGATGGAGATGATATCTCTGATCACATATTTAGTATTGCCAAAGACGCGATGAAATGCCTGGGCGTCTTGCAAAGATTTCAAGAAATATTTTACTCCATCAGACTTGGCGCAAATCTACAAGTCTCATATTAGGACTAGATTAAAATATAATTCCCATATTTGGGCAGGGGCTGGACGCACTGCATTGCTCGCGTTAGACAAAGACCAAAAGAAGGCCTCCCGGCTTATAAGCGATGACATATAAATAGCAACTATTGATTCCCGACGTCATGTCTGATGTCTGTTTCTCTTTTATCGCTACTTCTATGGTCATTGCTCTAACGAAATTTCTGGCCTGATCCCTTGTAGAATTCTTCCCATGCGCACCACACGAGCTGTAACCCGAGCTCATCCTTACACCCTTGAAGTCAAATTCGGCCGTATCGTGAAACTCCGTGAATCATTCATAAGCAGAACGGTTCGAATGTGGAACAGTTTGCCATCATCTGTTTTCCCCCCGAACTATGAACCACAAGCATTCCAGCGTAATGCGCACCGTCACCTACTTGACTCAACTTAATAATCCTCAATTCCCTACCCATTATTCCTTTCCTGCCAAGGCTGTGCTACGGCATCATAGGGTATCCCCTGAGCTTTGGCAACATCATAAAAAAAAAATCAGTAATACGTGCAGAGAGTGATGGAGGGAAACAAGCGCAACTTTAATTCAAAATACCTACTACTGTAATTTTATACATTTTATTCATAGTTTAAATATTAGTTTTATAATGTGGCTTGTCTTCCCCGCTGGTCGCCATCCATAAAGCCCATCTGTAACTACCCAGCGGGAAAAAATGGGAATGCCTGACTTAGATAAGGTTTACTGTTAACATTACCTGGAAGGCATTAGTAATGAGTACATGAACATACCTTACGTTGACCTGACTTAGGAAGGCAGACGTAATGTATTGATGCGTCGTATTTTTGACCGTGTTATGTACCTTTCAGGGAATGCTTCGAGAAGGCAAAGGTAATGAATAGATATCTTCATTCGTGTTGTTATCGAAAGGAGATAGAAATTTGTGCGTCTATATTTGCAGAGGCTAGTTCGAGGGAGTGTGTGCAGGTCGAATATGAATCATATAGTTTCATCTTTGTTTTTCTGCAACAATGAAGGAAGGAAAAGTGCGTGCAGATGGAAAATATTCTGATTTTTGCATTACAGCGGGTGATCATATTATTATAATCACTTTTAAATTTTGCAATTTTCTTGGATCCATCCTCCATTTTATTAATTCCCATAAGTTTTCTATGAAATTTAAGTCGAGAGAATTGCCAGGCCATAGCAAACCGTCGATATTTTGGTCATTTAACCATTTAGTGACCTTCTTGGCTTTATGGAAAGGTACAGAGTCATGCATAAATATGTATTCACGGTTCTTAAACCATTCTTTGAGTTAAGGCAATAGTTTTGTTTCCAATACTCGGATGTATTGGTTACGGTGCATTGTTTCTTCGACAATAAGCCTGACTGTACCTTGCTCACTTATCACAGACCATACCATAATGATTGGAGGTTGTTTTACTCGTTCGACCAAACAGTTAGCACAGTATTTGAGCCTCCGCCGAAATGTCATTGTTGAAGTTAGAATTCCCGTCTCATGCATTAAATTCGTTAGCATTTTTGTACTTTTTTTCTTCTATTTTGTACGCTAATATCCCAAATTTTATGCTCATCTTTGGTCGTTGTAATACGTTTTCTATCACAATATCCAGCACGGCGTGGTGTTAGTGGCATATTATTTCTTATTTTATTTTTAAATATGCTAACAGATACCTGAGAGATATTACATATAGCTGCAACATTCCTTTGAAAGTATTCAGTAAACTTCAGCAAAGCCTGATATGTCTTTAGTGTCGTCCATTTTTATTTAAAAAAGTCAGTTTTCTATTCGTACTACCACTCAAAAAATACGCGGACTGTACGGGTATATTATTTTAACGTAACGAAAAGTTAAAAGTCATGGCACAGCATTAAAACCATAAATACCGATATATAATAAAATTTGGATTAATATTTTTATAAATTGTTTCAAAATTGCATGATTTCCGAGAGTGATTATAATAATTGGAGCACGCACTGTATTTTCATTTAAGTACGAGATTCGAATAACGGAAAACGTGTCTATTTTCTGTAACTTTATAAGAAAGCAGAAAAAGTCCTTCCCTTTACCTCTTAGTGAAAACAGGAAAAGTGCTTCCCTCCACTTTTCCTGAGAGTATAAATTGAATGGATTTTTCCAACCATCCGGAAAACTCATGCTTAATGGTTCCGTACGATTTTCTAAAATGGCAGAATGAATGCATCCATTGAATTTAATAGTGATCCTTCTTTTCACCTTCCAAAAAATTTAAAACTAATGTTTCTTTTCACCTTCTAAAGAATTAATACGGAATGCTTCTACTCCACTTCCAAAGAATTAATAATCATTGCTTCTTTTCACCTTACAAAGCCTTAATAAGGAAGGTTTCCATTCACCTTACAGCTCATACAAAGGTAAGATATATAACCACCTTATATGTATACCCTCCCGTCATAGGATATCATTGCATTAAAAGAAATTGACTGGGTATCAAGAGCGTATTGCTTCCATTGCTTACATTATAGTCGATAATTATTCGTCCACACACACTTTAACTGGACATTCATTCATGCATTGGATATTATTCACAATTATTTAAATTACTTATAGATTCAGCACTAATAATTATTAATAATACTATCTAAATTCTCGAAATTAACTATTAGACACTCACAGTATTATTCACACGAACACCCTACGCCACTGTAAAAACTAGAATGAAGACATCATTCTGACTCAGGCAGTTAATGGCTGATTTACATTACTCGAACATGCGATTTTACTGACAAAGTGAGTGAGAGGGTCTTATTGCTTTGCACTATTAGAAAAAAAAAGGAAGAGGTGATCGACTGTCGAAACAAAATTTCCCACTCTTTTATAGCGAAGTGTCACTTGTGACATTTTATCAAATTGTCAATTGCAAAAATTAATCAGACGTCAAAAACAGTTAAGATCAAGAAAATTCAGGATGCCTAAGCGGAAAAGTAATATGCGAATGTCTAATTACGAGAATAATTGCAGATTTTGCTTAGAAAAATTTGGGTTAGTCAATGTTTCTTTGTTTTCCAAAAGATGATGCAGTTGAAGATAATTTTATTTCTGGTGACAGCTACGGAAGAGAAACAGACAGAAATGGTGAAATATTATACAGGGGTTGGTGTAATTTATTTAAAAATATTTTTAAAATGTTTCCTTTAGATTTCTCCTCAAGATAATTTACCACAGTATATGTATGTGCTTGGAAAAACTGCTTCAATGCAATGGGTTTAGGCGGCAGTGCATTAGATCTACTGAAATATTAAAGGAGGCCTTTTCAAAACATTTAAATGAATTGGAAGAGGCATCTGATATACATATATAATGTTATCGCTGATAGTGTCGGAACAGGAGATATAGAAATTGTATTATAAGAAATATATATATATATATTAAATATAATATTTGTAGGATGAGGAGCTCTTACTTGGATCCTGCGATGCAATAGATGACATGATGAAAAAAACTGTAAACCTATATCCAGTTGATCAATTACTGGAGGAAGAGATACAGAAACTTGGGTTAAACACTGGTGTCACCGTCGACAGTGAAAAAAGGAAGAAAACACAAATTGCAGTACAATATCCAGCCAATATATATCCAAAGTTTTTAAATATTTCAATAAATCTCTAAATCCTTGAAGCTTACTACAGTTTTGTAATAAAAAAAAAACAAAGATTTCTTCAGTTAAGTTCGAGTTGCATGTGGGGTCTCAAAATGAGGAGATGATTCTGCTAAAGGGGTTTGTGTTATGTCAGTAAGGTGGCGGTGGGGGGGGGGGGGGTGTCTTTATAATAACAGGTCGTGTCCTTAACCACTGGCATTGCATCAGATCATGGTATGGTAGGTATATTTGCACTCATATAAATAAAAATAACTTAGATCACCAAAGCATTGAACACATATCGATAGCTTAAAAGGAGTCACAGTGCTCTCGTTGAAAACTTGCGTTGAAAGTATGGTTGGTTTATCTTGAGATTTCTTGAAAAAAAAACAATACAGGGTACTTTTAAGCGCGATCTCAGCTTCGGTAGTCTCTGAAGAGGAGAACATATCATTGGCTTCTTCTTTTATTTGTGCCCTGATAGCACTCCATGTATAATCTAAATCCGCCCTGAATTCTTTAAATTTAAATTAACCCCCCCAAAATATACAGCATTGGACGGTTAGAGAAAACAAAATATTCTCATTAAAATTTTGACACATTCCAGCTGATGTGCTGTGACTTGCTTCAAATATTTTTATTTTGTGTGCGTGTAAACAATTATATTCGTACACGCTTGTAGTTATATATATGAGTTTACTGCCATAATAGCAAAATTTACTGCCATAAAATATACTTCTGGCTAGAACTTTTTATGGCTAATTATGGCAGTAAAAATTTCCCCTTCGTAGGGGAATTTGACATTTAACTCAGTAAAATTTTACTGGATTATGTTTTGTCCTTATCGTTCTAAAGTATTTTCAGATAAGGGGAAACTACTTACTCTGTTTTCTAGCAATGTTCGAGTAATGTAAATCAGCCATAAATCTCATATTTACGACTACATGCACTTAAAGGGATAGCAATTTTTTACGAGGGGTCACCTTTCTTAATGGTCAATCTATTTTATTATAGGCAACGAGGTAATAACTAAAGGAGATGCAATCATATGTACGATCCGTGTACATGAGCGTACCCAAAATCGCCCTGAATTTGTGTATGTTTCACTCCGCCATTTTTGGTCTTCGCTGTCAAATCCATACTTAGGTTGGATGGTTTTGGGCTTGGTGCATTGACGCAGGAAAACCCGTGAAATAACCGTAGGGGCCACGAAGCAAATATTACTCACAAACTTTTTACCACTGAACTTTTCTTCTTAATTATTAACTTTTTTACGTTCACGTTTGCAAATTCAGTATAGACTTTTGAGTATATGAAAATAAAAGCGATTAAAATTGCGCATAGGTTGCACAATTGTGTACAGGTGTACAAATTTTATGGCGCTTATGTACAAATAATATCAGTGTCATTGTGTTAGAATTGGGTACGCGATATTTTCTCATTTGCATCTCCTTTAGGTCTTACCTCGTTGATTATAGAGTAAATTTCGAAGGAATTTCACAAGGTTGAATTTCGTTGCCTTACCTCTGACAATCATTTAACATTAAATTTGAAATAGGCTCACGTACGTGATATATTCGAAAATGTTGTCAAATAACTTAATTTCGAAATATTTTTATCCCAAAATTCATAATAAGAAATAATTGAATTTTGAAATTTCTTTATAGGCAAAGGCAATATTTGTACAATCAAAATAAGCCACAAAAACGTGGTTTAGTTAGAAACCTCAAGGCGGTGTGGTGCTGTAATATCTATGCATGAATTACTTGTAACGAACTGTTTGCCTAACGTTCTCTTAGTTGTTGAAAGGCTTAGGAATCAGCACGATAATCATCCTCGTATTATGCAATTTTGAATGCAAATTCAATTATACACGTGTATTCATATTTGCATTTCGGATTACAGAAATTTACAGTCAGAAGTTCAAAGTTCAGGCATACGTGAAATGTGATTCATGCCGTGAAACATTCCCGAAAATTGTGTTGTCGATAAGTATTTAGGCGCCTACTACCACAGGTGTATACAACTAAATACGTGCCATGAAAGATACTCATCTGTTTGATTTTCCGATGTTTTACTATGGTACGATTCGTGCCACACCTACTAACATCAAGACATAAACTCTAGCGAGAAAGTTAAGAAAAATATATATAGGCATATATTTGGAAGCTTTTTCTTTACCTACATGTGTTTTTTTTTCTTTTTTTTTTAGTGTTTTTGGAGCACTTAACTTTATGTTAAGAAAATTATTAGTTCCCAGTTTCATTCACACGGAAAGCTGCTGTAAACTTTTATCCAGCTGCATTATTCATTGGGATGAACTCAATTTCACTGAAATATTGTTGATGTTTATTCGTATATTCGTAGGTGGTTTTTGAATAGAGCTAGTAACTTTTCGCTGAAGGGAATTTCGGTTGGCAAATTGCTTGTTTTTATGCCGAAAATAAAATTGCAATATTAGAATAGATACATATGTATGTTAGGCGCGTATCCATCAGACCTTAAGCCTGAAGGGCCACAACTAAAATGTTCGTGGGTGGATGGGGCGCTGTAATAGGAAGAAGTCGCTTTTAAAATTTTGTTAAAATATATGCTTGCCAACACTCATAAATATCTCTAACGACCCAGACCAATCAAGGCACATGAATCAATATAATGAGGTCGGCTACCAATAATGCATGAAAAATCTAAAGAAAAA